>CAWUFW010003601.1:1200000-1772721 GCA_963921515.1 Calotriton arnoldi | reverse complement strand
CATGGGTGCATCATGCTGTCTGTCGCTGGTATGCATCACATGCATTTCCTATTTGACTCTGGGCATCCCTTTCATCCGGAAACCTGTACTGACTCAGTGGCAAGAGCTGTGATGTGTGCATGTCCACATGCCACACCATGTCCTCTGCACTGTCCAACTACTGTGTACTTGGTGCATGTGTCCACACTGGGGTGTTGCAATCCAACAGACACCAGACAGATGGGTGCAAGGCCATGTGGGATGTGAGTGCCATGCTTGGCATCAGACTGACAATTGGCTTCTCCTGTTCAGTTAGGGCACTTTTAGCAATGTACAACTAATGATGCCAGGGCTTGCTCTGTAATGTGCTGTGCTCACAGTGGTGTGTGCGTTTGGTGCAGGTGACTGATGTCTGTCTGTTTCCCCATTGTTTGCAGATACATCCACGGCCACGGAAGGGGACAGCTCCACGGACCAGGAGGAGCCAGAGAGCCAGACTGGGTCAGCAGCCGAGGAGTGGTCGGAGGGACCCAGTGGCACGGAGGGCGAGGGGAGCCACACCGAGGAGTCCTCAGCACCATCCACCTCAGCTGAGGACCAGAGCAACTCGGAGGATGACTCCCTTGTGGAGGCGGGTATCAGCAGCCACCACACCCCAGCTAGTGTTGCTGTCCCCGCCACCACCAGCACCACCACCGCCCTCCCATCGGCTCCCATTCCCCAGGTCCGTGGAGGCTCCCATGTTCGGGAGCGTGTCTCCTTTGGGCCAGGCACCGCACCCCCTGCCCCTGTGTCCCCTGCTGCCCTGAGTGAGGAGTCTGTGTACCTCCTTCGCCAGCTCCATGTAGGGCAGACAGCCATGCTGAGTGTCCTCCATGCGCACACCGCACTGTTGACTCAGCTGGTGTCGTTCATGGAGGGCATCTCATCGGGCATGTCTGACCTACAGAGGGGCAACAGGTCCATGGACTCCTCCCTGACGGCAGCAGTGTCCCTCCTCAGACAGTCCCTCACCCCTCCTGCCTCTGCTCCATCCACACTCCCCAGCACCTTACCTGTCCCAAGCACACACACACCGGCACAGGCACACACCAGCACACACACGTCCAGCACACAGACACACACACCACAAACTAAACGCACACGCACGCACAGTCAGGGGACTGAAACCAGACTCACAGGGGATGGGGCCCTGGTACACACACATGCATCCACGGGCACTGCGCAGTCCTCAGTTGCCTCTCCCTCCAAAGCACCCTCCCTTGCCTCACCTGCAACCCCAAAGACCCAGCGCCTCTTCCTCAGTGACCTCGGCCTCTTCCCCTCCGATCCAGCTGCCCCAGCATCCAGGGGGAAGAGGAAGCCCCCCACACGGAGCAGAGTGCCCCTCGCCCCCGGACACCCTCCCCCATGCGCAGACAGACTGAGGCCCCCACCCGCAAGTCCCCCGGAGTGCTAAGAGCAAGACCCCGCCGCCACCCTGCAGCTCAAGCACCAGGTCTCCTTCCTCCATCCCTCAGGCCCCCACTCCACAGGTGCCCCCACCACACCCTGCCCCAGGTTCCCCCACCCACAGATATACCATCCCCAAGAGGCTCCGGCCTTCTCCCCCTGCCACTTGCTCTCCCGGCACCACACCCCCCGCTGCGCTTGTCTGTGCCACTGATGTGGTGAGGGTGTCCTCCCCCTCTGTCCAGCCCACCTTGCCTGTTCCCCATTCTCCTCCCCTGGTGGTAGGCACTGCAGTGGAGTCCACTACCACCCTGTCTGACTTGGGCACTGCAGTGGCGGACCTGTCCACTGCATCTGCAGGGTCCACTGCAGTCGTGCCGGCACCCACAACATCTAAGCCATGCCCCCAGTTGTGCCGGCACACACCATGTCAGACACCTCCACTGCAGTTGTCAGTGGCTCTCCAGCACCCACCACCCCTTCCCTGCTTCCTCCTGGTGAGCCCTGATCCTGTCCCTGCGGTGCCTGGCCTACCCCCGGTTGCCCCTCCTAGTGGATGGTCCCTGGTTTTGTGCAGGCTTGTGTAGGGTGGCATCTGCCACTGTCACCCACTTGTGACTTTGTTGATGGACTGGCCATTGGCCTTTGTTTATGTTCTACCGGACTTCTACTTTTAATGCCACATATGCTGAATAAAGCAACTTTCTGTTCTCTAGTGCTTTTGCTTCTGATGTACATGATGTTGATGATGCTAACCCTGCCCTTGCTGCAGTGATGGTGATATTTGGTCTCATGATAATGAAGTGTTTCTGTGCAGGAACCCATGTGGTCCAGGGGGAATGTGTCCTATCCTGTGGTATATCCATGTCATACATAGCAGCATCTGAGGGTGTCATGTGTTCAGTATTTGGCAATGGGATTTCCTACTTAGATTGGCTATTTCACATCTGTGGCTTCCACCCCTGCACATCTGTTGTGCCTGCCATTGTTCAATTCGTCTACTTCCCTGACCGTGTGGCCATCTCCACTGGACATGCAGGTTTGGGCATCAATGGGGAAGGACTCATCTGTGTTGTCAGTGCAACATTGCTATACAAGTGTGTTGGATCTGTGCTGATGATTCCGTTGGCACTTCCATGACCAGGCTGATGTGACGGGGGCCCTCATTTGGTGCTAATTGTTGATTGTGTGACCAAGTGCTCAGCTGACATGGTGGGGCCCTACTGAGGCAACATATGGCACAGCTTTCCTCACACAGGAGTGGAGTCCCCTCATGGCAGTGTGTACTCCTGTGACATTGCCTGCGCCCAAGGTGTGTGTTGTATGTGCATGTCTGTGTGTTCACTTCCGTTTAGCTGTGCATGCTGTGATCCCTAGTGTTGTACCTGTTTGTGATGCTAGCTGAGTTGAGCTATGTTCCCCCAAAGTCTTCTCCCTGGGTTCTCTGTGATGTGGGTGCATGGCACATTACTGGTCATCAGGGTGTCACCCATAGGTGTGCTTGCTTTCAGGGCTGAGTTTGTCCGCAGACGCAGATGGGTCACAGTCAGGTTTCCCCTTGGCACTTGTTGTTTGCCCCTGTCATGTGATTTCCAGTTTGTGTTATCTTTCAGTGATTGTGACACGTTGTGTGTGTGACTGCTGGCACTTCTCAGGGTCCGGGCTGCAATGTTGGTTGTTGTCTATGTGTGTTCTTTGTGGGTGACCTTGGCTTCTTCATTGGTGTGTGACTGTGGCTGTGATCCCATTGGTTGGTGTGGTATTGCCGTCATGTCCATGTACGGCGTAGTGTGCAGTGTGTCAGACATTCAGGAGTCTTGTTGAGTGTCCATGTGTGATGTGTTTCTGCACCTTGGTTCCCACCCACCACCCTGGAATAGTCATGGGTGCATGTGCAATGTCACCAGTGCATGTGTGCTTCACTGCTGCACATTGTTGGAGGTCGAGGGGTGTGGTGTTGAGTGTGTGCAGATGAGAGTTGTTGCCCGGCTAGGCCCCTGCCTCCATGTTGGCCTTGGCTTACTGGCCATGCTGTTTGATTTGTGCTTGTGTAGGTGTGATGGTAGTTAGTTGCTCAGTACACATGACTGTGGTTCACAGTGTGAACCACATTTAGTTTTGTCATCAGAGTGGGATTGTAATGCAGCCCAGGGTCACCACATTGTGGGGGCCCTGGGGGTGGTGCTGTGGTGTATCTGTGTCTTGCTGTGTCAGTTGCTGTCCCTACGTGCCTGTGTGACATGTGTGATTTATGCTCCCTCTCATCTGACAATGCCTGCTTGCCCACATAGGGGATTTGGATCCATGAGTTACCTTTGTGTGGCACTGTATGCACATCTGTATGATTGGTATTCAGGTCTCCTCATGTGTTGTGTGGTTGCCTGGGGACACTGGGACCCCCCCCTCACCTGTTGTGTATGATGTGCAGTGTGGGTCTGCCTGTTTGTGTTTGTGCATCTGCACCACTGCATTGGCATATCTTGGGTGTGCCATTGGCTGTATGTAGTTTGGTGGGTTTCCCCTGCTGTCCCTGGGACTCCTAGGTCATCGGTCAGCACAATGATCATGGTTTGTGTGTCCCATTGCTGCCATGGTATGGTATCTGTTCACCTCACATCTGCAGTCTCCACAGGGTATCTGCATGTGTGTGCCCATTGGTGCAAATATGTGGGTCTGCATTCTGATGGTCACTTCTGTCATTGTGTCATTGATGATTGTTGACGGTGTCAGCCCCCATGGGTGTTGTTTGTCTGCACATGGCCAAAGGTATGTCTTATTTGCACTGCAGGATTTGGCTCCCCCAATTTATGTTGCAATGGGACACATACACTACTTTGCCACTGATGTGTTTATTGTTCTGTGACCAGGAATCATCCATGCAGTTTGGCAGTTGCACCTCTTTCTTTGTCAACACTTACCTTTTGGTCACTGTGATGATGGGGGTTTGGACCCCATTGCCACAATGTTCAAAATGTGCTTCAGCTATGGACTCCACACTTACCTTTTGGTCACTGTGATGATGGGGGTTTGGACCCCATTGCCACATTGTTCAAAGTGTGCTTCAGCTATGGACCCCACACTTACATTTTGGTCACTGTGATGATGGGGGTTTGGACCCCATTGCCACATTGTTCAAAGTGTGCTTCAGCTATGGACCCCACACTTACATTTTGGTCACTGTGATGATGGGGGTTTGGACCCCATTGCCACATTGTTCAAAGTGTGCTTCAGCTATGGACCCCACACTTACATTTTGGTCACTGTGATGATGGGGGTTTGGACCCCATTGCCACAATGGTCATGGCCTGCTTGCATTGTGGGTGCCACACACATATATGTGTGGCACATGTGCTAGGGGGTCACATTGTATGTTCAAAGTCATGTTCGGTGTTGTAGGCATTTGACACAGTCTACACACGCTTGTCATGGTGTTGGGGGATGTCTTCTTCTTGCATTCCCTAGGTTGTGGTGTGCTGGTTGTGTCATGCATTGTCCATCCTATGAGTGGGGGTGGTAGTAGTGGTAGGCATCCAGCCCCCTGGGTGAGGGTGGTAGTAGTGGTAGGGCATCCTGCCCCCCTGGGTGAGGGTGGTAGTAGTGGTAGGCATCCTGCCCCCCTGGCTAAGGGTGGTGGTAGGCATCCTGCCCCCCTGGGTGAGGGTGGTAGTAGTGGTAGGCATCCTGTCCCACCTGGCTAAGGGTGGTGGTAGGCATCTAGCCCCCCTGGGTGAGGGTGGTAGTAGTGGTAGGCATCCTGCCCCCCTGGCTGAGGGTGGTAGTAGTGGTAGGCATCCAGCCCCCTGGCTGAGGGTGGTAGTAGTGGTAGGCATCCTGCCCCCCTGGCTAAGGGTGGTGGTAGGCATCCAGCCCCCCTGGGTGAGGGTGGTAGTAGTGGTAGGCATCCTGCCCCCTGGCTGAGGGTGGTAGTAGTGGTAGGCATCCAGCCCCCCTGGCTGAGGGTGGTAGTAGTGGTGGGCATCCAGCCCCCCCTGGCTAAGGGTGGTGGTAGGCATCCAGCCCCCCCTGGGTGAGGGTGGTAGTAGTGGTAGGCATCCTGCCCCCCTGGCTGAGGGTGGTAGTAGTGGTAGGCATCCAGCCCCCCTGGCTGAGGGTGGTAGTAGTGGTGGGCATCCAGCCCCCTGGGTGAGGGTGGTAGTAGTGGTAGGCATCCTGCCCCCCTGGGTGAGGGTGGTAGTAGTGGTAGGCATCCTGCCCCCTGGGTAAGGGTGGTAGTAGTGGTAGGCATCCTGCCCCCCTGGGTGAGTGTGGTAGTAGTGGTAGGCATCCTGCCCCCCTGGCTAAGGGTGGTGGTAGGCATCCAGCCCCCCTGGGTGAGGGTGGTAGTAGTGGTAGGCATCCTGCCCCCTGGGTGAGGGTGGTAGTAGTGGTAGGCATCCTGTCCCACCTGGCTAAGGGTGGTGGTAGGCATCCAGCCCCCCCTGGGTGAGGGTGGTAGTAGTGGTAGGCATCCTGCCCCCCCTGGCTGAGGGTGGTAGTAGTGGTAGGCATCCAGCCCCCCCTGGCTGAGGGTGGTAGTAGTGGTAGGCATCCTGCCCCCCCTAGCTAAGGGTGGTGGTAGGCATCCTGCCCCCCCTGGGTAAGGGTGGTAGTAGTGGTAGGCATCCTGCCCCCCCTGGCTAAGGGTGGTGGTAGGCATCCAGCCCCCCTGGGTGAGGGTGGTAGTAGTGGTAGGCATCCTGTCCCCCCTGGCTGAGGGTGGTAGTAGTGGTAGGCATCCAGCCCCCCTGGCTGAGGGTGGTAGTAGTGGTGGGCATCCAGCCCCCTGGCTAAGGGTGGTGGTAGGCATCCAGCCCCCCTGGGTGAGGGTGGTAGTAGTGGTAGGCATCCTGCCCCCCTGGCTGAGGGTGGTAGTAGTGGTAGGCATCCAGCCCCCCTGGCTGAGGGTGGTAGTAGTGGTAGGCATCCAGCCCCCCTGGCTGAGGGTGGTAGTAGTGGTGGGCATCCAGCCCCCTGGGTGAGGGTGGTAGTAGTGGTAGGCATCCTGCCCCCTGGGTGAGGGTGGTAGTAGTGGTAGGCATCCTGCCCCCCTGGGTGAGGGTGGTAGTGGTGGTAGGCATCCAGCCCCCCCTGGGTAGGGGTGGTGGTGCGCATTCAGGCCCCTGTGTGCATATGTGGCATTGGTGATGGGCATCCCGCCCCTATGGTGCTGCTGTTGCTGGTGTAAGTATATTCTGCATCCCTCTGTGTGTGTGTGATGTGTCGTGTACGTGTTGTATGTGTTTTGTGGTTGGTGTCTGGCTTACCTTCTGCGCCGTACGCGTCCGTGCCTGTTCCGGTAGTAAATGTAGAATATCGGTATGATCGGGACGAAGGGATTCATGGTTGGTTCGTGTCGTTCGTCCTTCTCGTTGCTTCGCGTCGTCCTCGTCGCTTCGCCTCGTCCTCGTCGCTTCGCGTCGTCCTCGTCGCTGCCGTGTTCGTCTCGGAGCCGTGGATCGTGTTGTGGCGCGAATCGGAGCTTATGTGCGCCTCTCCGGATGCTTTGACGTGCCGTGCGTAGCGACGGGTTCGGCGCGTACGGAAAGCGCATCGGACTCGTTCGGCCGGACGGAGCTGCATTTTGGCTTCCGTGCGACTCGATTCAGCGTTTCCGGATTCGCCTCGGTCGGGGAACAGGACCTGGTTTGGGTGAGTACGGCTCGGCCGGATTCTTTGCTGTTGTGCGCATCGTACTTACTCGTTCGGTGTGCTGTACGGATCGGTCGGGAAACAGGCTTTCGCATGGCTTTTTTCCCGACCGAATGGTGTTGGGTACGCCTCCGACCGAGATCGGAATCGGCCCCAGAGTGTTTTTCTGTTTCTTCTTTGGGTGTTCCTGAGTTGGAATCCTTGCAGAGTGTTTTTTTGTTTCTTCTTTGGATGTTCCTGAACTGAAAGTATAAGGAATTCAGTATAGGTTAATTCCAGAGTCATGGAGTAACCTATTTCTTAAATCTGACCCAGCCCCCGTTGTTTGGCAAATTTTGTCTTTTCTTACTTATCCTGTCTTGGGGAATATGTTTTTTTGTTTTTCCCTAGTATTACAGGATATTCATATTTAAGTTATGTGGGTCTAGTGGATATTATGGTGGCATTCAGTAAGATGGGTAGCACATACCTTTGATGCTTAGGTATCTGGTTTCACCTACTTACAGTTAATGCACAGTACTTTCCACTTTCATGAGACACAACAGTGTCAGTTGAATATCTGCATATTTACACCTTCAGTTGCATTAGAAGGGGGATGTTCTTCAGGTACATTATTGGGCCGAGTACGATCTCGCTAGGAAAGCCCTCTGTACGACTCTGATCCAGAGGGCTTTCCTAGCGAATCGCGCTGTGCGAGTCCGACCGAATGAGTACGATGCATCCGTATGCTGACGGACTTGGTTCGCTTGGACTCCCATTGAGCTCTATGGGAGCCTGTGTACCGAAGCGTACACAGGCTCCCATAGCAAAAAAGGGGTGGGGGCAAAAAGCGTACACCCTGTGGCGAGCACCCCATGTTGCCCGCCACACTATGCATGCTTTGATTGGGGGACCCATGCGCACCCCCTCACGACTGATTCGGAGGGCTCTGGGTGAAGGGGAGCCTGCTACGGCCCCCCAAAGTCCGATTCCGACAGCCGTTTCGTCTTGCTGAGACCGAGTCGATACGGCTGTCCGAATCGTGCATCGTACTCGCTCGTTCCGAAGCTGGCTCCATTGCGCGGCACGATTCGGCTCCGAACGAGTTGGACTGACAGGTTTGGGTTCGGAAACGATTCGGTCGACGCTGACGAGATCCCCGCATCGTACTTGGTCGTTTGGAACTGGGTACGATTCGGTCAGAAACATAGGCTCCGAATCGGTTTAGGCAATTCTGACCGAGATCGGATTCGACCCCTAAATTGTTTCTATTTGGTTTTGTTATACTATTTTTGAAAATATTGAAAAACATGATTCAGAAATTTTGATGTTATTCAGAATTTTATTATAATGTATAATATATTTTTTACATATATTTTTAATGTACATTTGCAAAATTAAAAATATAGTTTTACATACATATCATACACAAAATAAAAATTACTATTCCAACTCCAAAACCAACTAAACTCAATGAAAGTGCTGGATAATAAACCAAAATAAATTACTATTCCAACTCCAAAACCAACTAAACTCAGGGTAACTGCTGGATAATGAACCCAAACAAAATTACTATTCTTAACTCCAAAACAAAAAAATGAAAGGAAACTGCAAAATAATGTAAATATTATAATTATATAAAAATATAAAACATTTCAAAACTTTGAAAAAAACAAAAACATTTAAATTTTTTATCAAAATATAAAATGTTACAAAATATTTACAAATTTGTCCAATTGCTTTTAAAAATAAACTTAAAAAAAATATTATAAAATACAATATTTAAAAAAATTATTATTAAAAATTTGAGATACCCCTTCTCACAAAAATAAAAAAATATAAATATTAAATTCTAAATTACAATTAAATTTTTCTAAATTTAAAAATTCTAAATTATCCAAATAAAAAAATTATTTATTAATACAAAAAAATTAAAAAACAAAAACAAAAAATTATGTAAAAACAAATTTAAAAATAATTAACCTATCATATATTTGTTTACATATATTTTCATTTAAAAAACATATTTATTAAATATTTTATACAATTTATATTAGCATCCAAAAAAAACTTCAAAATCTTTGAAAATTTAACATTTCACATTTTATTTTTCAAAAAGTTATTTTTATAGTTCAATTATTTTTTATTAAAATTTATTTTTAACCAACATTCCAAAATTACTCCTCACCAAAAAAGTGTATGAATATTTTTAAATTACTCACCATCCTTCTCCCCTATAAACCCAACATCCCACTCTTAAAATTTTACATACATTTAAAAATTATTTAAAGCTTCAAACAAATATTTTTAAATTACTCCCCACCCGTATTCCCTATAAACCCAACATCCCGCTAATAATAATAAATGAAAATGCAATAAAAACAAACATGAAAAAATAAATTAAAACATATAAAATAACTACTACCTAATTAATAAAAAAAAGCATTAAACAAAAAGAAAAAATATACAGTCGACATTATTTACAACAATATATTTGTCATCGATGTTTACAAAATCGATATTTCTACATTACACAAAATCGATATTTTTAACAACGAAAAAACTTACCTCAATATTTTCCATCATCGATATTCTTTACTCGATATTCATGCAATTCGATATTTCGACGTCGATAATCTGTCTCTGCACCCATCTAAATGGAGGGCTGGTCGAGGGCTGGTCGTCCAAAGGTAGAACTGAATGCAAAGCCACGTACCGTGTATCAATGCATCCACTGTTTCCTGTAGTTAAAAGAAATATATGTGCCTGTGCCCTCCTCAAGCTGTATCCGACAATTACAAAACCTTCTCGAGGAGACACCAGTCTCAGCTGTTTGTCTGTTACTTCCGGTTGGGCAGACAAGCCCTCCTGCTGCTATATTGCAAAAACCTTCAAAGCATGGCAGCCATATTGGAAGGGGCAAAACTGAATAACTTTCTTTATTCATCACACGAATGCTGGCACAACTGATTATCAGAAAGCATGTATTCCTCATACAGAGTTATTATTTATTGTCATGAAAAAACAACGTGAAGAATGGAGCTGTGACAAAAGGTCTTGAGAATCAAGAAGAACTGAAGGCCACCGGCATAGGACCTGTAGGGATGGTGGTCTTAGTTAAAATCCTGGGGAGTATGCACCGGAGTCAAGGTTCCGGTTAAGGGAGTTCCATTGTGGACATAATTCCAATGAAAAGCAAGCCGCATTTGCGGTCTCAAGACCATTCTTCACGTTGGCAATTTAAGCCATATGAAAACAGGCATGTTATTTATAATGTCCTGAGGATGATCCCATTATTCTTTTAAGGGATCGAAACGCCGTCGACACCTTGTACACCATATACACCCTTTGAAAATGTTCTAATTTCTATGTAATGGTGTCTCATGTATATTCTGTTTGTTCTATTAGAAATGTGCTTGAAGCAAACAATTTCCTTTGCCTGAACCCTTTACTTTATGTTGTACGTCTTTCTTGCTAAGTTGGATGCAGGCTTGTGTCCCACTTAAACTGTTCCATGTTTATTGTCTGTAAACATTATTTGACTGCATATTAAATATCTGTCCGGCTTGCCAGATGTCTACAATATAGTACTGATTGGGTCTATATTTATTGATTTATAACTTATTTTCTGTCTGGGGACCACTGTCTTTAGAAATAATGCAGATGTCTAGGCCTGATGTTTGCTGCTTATTGCAGTGAGGCTTTATTCATGGTCTTTTACCCCACAGGTACGAACTGATCACAACTATTATTACTAGTGACTTGCATTCATTCTGTGCTTATAATGATTCTGGCAGCGGCCCGATTGGCGCTGCCCTGTAAATAGTCCCCACTGTTTATATCTACCGGGTGCAGGTTGGCGCTGTGTTACCACTGTGGTTACATTCTGCTATGCTGATTGCATAATACATATGCTGTTTTTCTTACTCCAACTGGTGTGGTCTCCTTTTTGTAGTGTGCCTGGTGGTTCGCCTGTGTGTGCTGCGCGGATGCTTTACACAATGCTCCTGGTTTAGCCTTCCCGCTCCGCACCACGCTACCCCGTTTCTAACAGAAGGCATTGGTCCTTCTTCCGAATTTGTTGTAGTCACTTCCAGATTTTATTTCTTCCAAAAAGAGGCAGACTTGTTGAGCAAGAAAATAAAGAGAATTTTAGTCTTAACCTGGTCTAGGTAAATTCTTAGCATTCATACAGAATCAAATGATCAACAAAGCATGAAATACCATGTTCACCTAAGCTACTCCCATCACATCTATCAAATGAGTCATCATTTGGCATTCATTGAATCGAGTTACCTGTTCCAAGCGTGGTGTCAATCTACCAGTGAATCCCTTTTTTCCCATGGAAGCAACATACATATGCTGTGCAATGCTTTGCATCTTCACTTACAGCTGCGCATGGGAATGGAAAGTTAGGCATGAGAGAAAGGCTTCTTGTTTTTTCATGAAATGTTCTGGAGGCGTCCAATGCTGATTTGGATAACATTGATTGATTGATTGCGCACTGAAAAATCTATAATTCACCCTGAGTTTGAATTCGTTTTCTGCCCTTGTCACCAGGCCAAAATAGCTGCATATTCCTTGATATGTGTGCCTTGCATTATTTAAATTAGCTGCACACCAACTAAAAAGTGAAACTTTTTTCATTTTCTTTTCTTTTTACAGCAGACATTTCTTTTGTGTTATTGTTTATTTTTTTAATACAGAAAGTAGAGCTTACCCTCCAATTGAGGGAGGTCATCTGGAGGATGGTCACACTTGTGATGCCAGAGAAATTGCCCTCTTCCATGGTTGTGTGTTGTGGAATCCCATAATGAATGTGTGAAATGTTTATTCATTTTGATCATTGTCAGTCTCTCCACATTTTAGGAAGAGAGAGAGCGGTCTTGCTTATCATGACAATTGCTACAGCTTCACTAAATACCCGCTGCAATGATACTATAGCTACAGAACATGCACAATACTTTATTGCCAGTATAGTAAGTTTAGGCCACCGTTCCTTCTTCCCATGCAAATAGGTCAATGGTTCCTGATCCAAGTAGATTTGCGTTTGGTCATTCAAGTAGATGTGTACCATCTTATCCATCTTCATAGTTAGAGACTGTACAGAAATGCCTCTTTTTATATGGTCTCCCCCAATGTTTTGGACTGATGCCACTAGTTTTTAACCCCTGAGAGTGCACTGAGGCCTGTTAATCGGACCTCAGTGCCAGTGCCCTGACCCCAAAACGTGTATGCTGCATTGGTTGCACCAACCTGCGTGTGACACAAGTAAAACGAGTCTCCTAGTCCACCATTACCAACTGGAAGAGCAGTTGTAAACTGCTAGCCCAACTTTGCCACTTAAAGCAATAGTAAAGCCAAACCGCCCTCTGCAATATTTGTAAGTCACCCCTCTGGCAGGCCTACCAAGTTCTAAGTCAGGCTGCAACATATTTCATGGGCAGAACATGCATTTTACTTGTTTTGGCAGTAAAAAGATGAAACTGCCATTTTTAGTGGGGAAAGACGTGGTTGACCCATTGGTGAGTACAGGGACACACTCTGATCCTCTCAACCTAACTCCTGAACACTGGGACCAAAGTTGATACTTCATGGTATCAAACAACTCATCATGTAAAGCTAGACCTGATTCTTGAGTCAAAATTAATGTAACAAATGTCAGTGTGCAACTTTTCTAACTATGCTACTTTGTTGCCTTTAGTCACCTGTGCCCTTGACAATTGCACAAGGAGGCTGTCCCCAAGACAGCTTTCTGCCTTCATGGGTAGAGGTGTTAATGAATCCTAGGAAAGGAGCCAATAGAAGCCTGCACTGTAGAGAGGTGTTACCTTCCACCTGCAGGAAGTCACACAGGTGTTGGCCCAAAAGGCAAGCTTCAAAGAAGAAGCCCCCTTTGAAGGACACATGGATAACCTTTGGGAGCGGGGCTACTCCATTGTCTAGATAGACAGAGTGGCACTCGGGACAAGGAAGGGGAGGCCAGTTGCCAAACCAGTTTCAGGGGCATGTAGCACCTTTGGTACCCACACCTCTGGGTTGGGCTAGGGAGCTCTGGACGCTGAGAGAAGGGTCCTGCGATGTTGGGAGGGGGCAGAATGGCGCATGTTGGGATAGCGAGATACCACACTTCCCAGGAAATGGTCATCAGGAGGGAGGGAACCTGCTAGCCTTTGGCTACTGATCACATCTACCATGAGGGCACTTTCTGAGCATAAACAGAGCACCCATAGCACTCAGAAATCAGATCCCGACTGGACTGGAAGAAGGACTGAAGAAAGTCTGCCCTGCTGCACCTTGGAACAGGCAAAAAGAGGCTGCAGCGGCACGGACTACGCATGTTGAACCTGGTGGCTAGCAAAGGAGAGGGACTAGGCCTGCTGTGTCTTGCTCATGGAGAAGTTGTCTCCAAAGCCCAGCCAAAGCAAAAGACTCCAAGGATCAGTTGGCTGACCTCCTGTTCACAGCACAGGGCCACAACAGCTGAACACGCCTGATGAGGCAAGTTGGTAGCCCAGAATCTTCAGACCACCACCTACCATTTCTGTGCAGCACCAGAGACCAGAACCAAATGCTCAAAGTTGAATCCACATCTGCTGCACCCTGGAGAGTGCAGCTCGGTCGCCCAGAAGACGAGTTAATGCTCAGGCAAGGATTTGGCTTTGACTGCAATACCGGGCGATTGGTAGCCCATTGGTGCCTGGACTTCTAGAGAGACTGGGAGAACTTTCAGGGATGTCTTTGTGAGCAGGACTGCCCCAACCCCTTCGTGGACTGAGGAGTAACCTAATGAGACCTCCATCAACCCCATCCCATCCACAACATCCTTGACTGTCTTCAGCATCACTTGCATCCGGACCATTTCAACAGGGGACCACAGCAAAGGATCAAATGCCTGGAACTGACTGAAGACTGCTTCACCTGTTGAGGCAACTGATTTTGAGGACCTTGCTGGTTGCCCTGGCTGGCTCCCTGTCAGAGTTGGTCAAACAAAGTAACTCTAGCTGACTGCAATACAACTAGCCAAAGATTTTGTTCAAAAAGTTTCTGTGGGCCATAATACCCTAGGGTATTTATATTTCGGTGGATATCCATCATCATTGCGACAGAGTAACCCGTCCGCTGAAATCTAAATCAGGCCCTAAGTGTCAAATGCTTGTTCGTAGTTGAATAAAATCTATATCTACTGAACCCTCCGGTGGATCTTTTTTTTGTGGTGTCTTAAAATACATAAAAATACTGCCTATTTTTATACATTTGTGTTGGATTTCTTAGTGTCTCGTTGATTTCTTCTTTAATTGGTTTGGTGCTGTTTCAATGTTTTACAATTGTTCCCTTGTGTAAGCCTTGCTGCCCAGAGCTACAACTACCCAGGGTTGAAGTAGAGGGTTTAACAAACAACACCTACTGGTCCTAAAAGGGGTTGGTAAGTTTATTACATGATGAGGTCGCACAACCACACCATTTCATCACAAGGACATTATCTGTTTCAGAGTCGTCTGCATCTGTGCACTTGATTTAAGACCTGAAATCTTCATAAAGCACCTTACAGTAGATGTTGGAAGTGAAAGCGGTGTTAGTGCTGTGGCTTTAGTAGCAGGTGTCAGTTACCACTGGTGGGTGCTCTCCAAGGGTTAAAGGCAGAAATTCAGTTAGCGTAGGTGTCATTTTCTTAAGGCAGCAATTACTTATTATGATATTATTTAATTTTCTAACAAAAGAGAGAATTTGTTCAGTCGGATGCATTTGATAGAATTGGCAATGGTTAAAAAATGAGTTAGAAATTAGGGTAGTTGTAGACTGTGGTTCAAATATTAATGCTACAGGTTTACCTGAACAGTGGAAGGCAGAGGTCCAAATTGCTACTTGCAGGATGTCTCCTGGAGGTCTCTTGAGTGGGACGTAGCAAGGATACCAGGGACTTTCGGATCACAGAAGCTAAGATAAAAATAAACACAGAAGTAATGTAAGTGCACACAACAGTATCAGTGTATTTTAAGAGTTCAGTAACACATGGCATAAAGATAAACATAAAAGTCTCCTGTTTCAAGGCTGCTGTGATAATTTGTAGACTTATACTGACATGACATGAGGAACTGCAAGGTAGCATGATTAAAGAAATATATCGTTCACCAAATGTATCCAATGTATGCAATGTGGACATGGTTGTTTGAGTAAGTGGTTCACATGAGTACACTTGCCAATAAAGCTGAACAAAAGAAAATGTATTTGCATGCATTTTGTCACACAAGGAGAGCAATATTTGACATATAAGTTCAAACATTACATTTTCTAATTACAACATGCAGGACAGGTGGGCTTGAACAAGATGGGGACAGATCGGACGCTCTGTAAACGAGCTCCGCGCAGAGCCCGACAAATATCCTGTGTCCCGACACCTTTCCCCTCAGAAACACCACGGTGGGGTGGCAGAAGGTCGGCGGAACAAACCGGCCCCAAGTTTGTGCCGAAAAAGTTGAGCTCTCTCAGTCAGGGGCAAAAAATACACCGACGCAGAAGCGGGCCCACGAGACCGGGGCACCCGCCCGCTGCCTGCGAGGAAAGTATCGTAGGAGACTGCATAGCGACGGAGGAAACCTACCTCCGGAATTGCCACCGGACCCATCAGTGCCAAGGAGAAGCTGCAAACAGTAATATCCCCCTGCTAGAGTCGCGCAGCATGCAGACCCGAGGCCTGAATCGGCTGCCGAAGCTGGATCTGGGTGCCCGGCCTTTGCGAGGAGCGCAGTCGGGAGGCCTACCCAGTGATGCAACCTGCAACAGACGGCCGACTGCCCCCGTAAGCACGAGGATACAGTTATAAGGAGTGGAGGAGGGCACAGCGGCTGGACTCACCCAGCAGCCAGGTACTCCTGCTGATACGGCCCCCAATGAGGAACCCCCAGGGGGCTGAAAATATCACCAGAGGGGCACCATACTGAAAATATCCTGCAGAGCCGCTGCCCCCCAACACAGGGGCACCGCCGAACACCAATAAGGCACGGCGTGTATAGAACCCCCACCTCCGCTGCTACACTTACAGAATAAGCCCAGGAGGAGCGAGCAGTGAAGAGCCACAGCGAAGATAGGGCTGCTAGCTCCCCCAAAGCCATCCTGGGGATGTAAAGCCGCAGCATAGCAGGCAGAGAACGAACAGGCTGTGATCACATCTCCTAACAGGCACACCTACATGACACAGTGAATACTGTACAACGGGCACTGTGTACTCCTGGGCATCAACGTGCTTACGCGACGGGTGGAACGAGGGCCCTGAAAAGCAGTGCCCAGAAAAGGGCACATGCAAAGGCGGACGAGAAGGTACCAGGTGCTCCACACTCGGCGGCAAATACAATCCTAGGCCCTTTCTAGAATCTGAGGGACTGAAGCATAGTTCAAAAGGAAGGGGCTTGGAGTCCTTAAAGCTAGCATGAAGCGTGGAGAAGAGTACGCTGCCGACACTTCAACAAGGGCAGTACACACGACAACAAAGATAAAGACGCTCCAGGGCCACCCTTGAAATAAGTGCTCACTGCAAATCTCCCTTCATTGGCGCTCGAACTGTACTGTCCCCATAGGTCTCAGCCGTATTAGGAGGGGCCTGCTAAGTCCACGTGCATGGAGGGCCTCTGTGAACCATTAACTCACGAAGAGCACAAGCCACCTAGACACCAAGGCTATGGGGAAGCCCAGAACCAAACCTGGGGGAGCCCCCATTGAGACACAGGACCAGTTCCAAGACATGCATGCCGATTTGGAACCAAGCGCTCCCCCCACAGACCCGATAAGACTGCAGTTGGACAAGATACTGGAGGCCATAACGGATACCAGGAATGCCCTGCAACAAGATATAGGTGTGGTGGCTGTGGGACTGGTTTGCTAAGGACAGAACACCACAAATTAGCAGACCGCGTAAAAGGAGTTAAAACTAAGGTCGATGACTTGCAGCCAGAATGCACAACACTCTACAAACAAATGTGGGACTTGAGGGACAGAGTTCATCTGTTAGAAAAGCATGCCAAAGACGCGGAAGGCCGCAACAGGCGCAATAACATTAGGGTGATTGGCCTTCCAGAAGGAATCAAAACAGAGAACATGGTGGACTTCTTAGAGAACTGGTTGCGGACTGAAGTGACCCCAAGGTCCCTGACCCCCTTCTTTAGCCTGGAAAGAGTCCATCGAGTCCCGTCGCGACCGCTGGCCCGGGCAGATCAGCAAGACCGGTGGTGCCCAGATTATTGCATTATAGAGACCGAGACACAATATAACAGAAGCCCCGCACAGATGGTCCCTTCGTTGTGGCCAACCAGAAAGTGTCCATATATCCAGATTACACAGCGACGGTGCAAGCCAAGAGAGCTTCCTATATGGAGGTCAAAAGAGCGCTTAGGGATCAGGGGGTACAATACTCCCTAATGTTCCCCTCAAGACTCAGAATCATTGTAGATGGCTCCATGCATTTCTGTGACACACCAGATTTGGCTTGGGCATGGTTGGAAGATCACAGAGCTGGGGTGAACACACAGACGCCACACCCAAAAGCACTACCCCAAAGGAGAGGGAAACAAGGACGCTTTCGCAGAAAAATGCAGAATGGTACCAGGAGTAGTCCTTCACCATCACAGACAGAAATGGAAAGGGCGGCAGCGCTGCATGTGGTAGCTGAGATAAGATCGGCCCAACAGAACTCTAAAGACCACGACTCCTCATCCAAACAGAAATTGAAGAGATTGGACTCTGTTTCCTCAGAGGGGGAGGAAACTGGACTTCCAGTGGTGATGCCCCAGACTGCAGATGGCACAATTTGATATCCTTTTTTTAATGCTTAATACCCGTGGCTCAGAAGTTAAAAAGACAATGTGGGGTAGAACTTGAGAGAAGCCAGACTTTATGGGAATTCTCTGAGATGATAGTGATGTGGGCAAAAAAGAGGCTTCTGTATGCAATTTTAATATGGGAAGCTACTCAGGAGCTGGGACAACTGGAAACTATTCACTAAAAACTAGGCTGGTGCGGGGTATCGGATATGTTCATGCACCCCTCTTGGCACACCCCTTCTGGTAAAGCCCTTATAAGCTGACCAAAGGAGATATTCTCAAATTGTATGGTTGTAATACACAGTTTGGACGGTAGGCCGTTGCTGTACTGCCCTGGGATTCGGAATTGTTGTTGGGGTTTGGTTATTCCTTCTTTTATTTTATTTTTATTTTTCAAATCTCACACCTTAATCCATATGGAGAGCACAAGCTTAATCCAGGGGGTGGAGAGAGGAGCAGAGGAAGACCGCGGAGGAGGAGAAGAGCTGAAACACAAAAATGGCACACAGATCTAATTTGACAATAAAGGTGACCTTTATGTCCTGAAATGTCAAGGGAATGGGATCCCCTTCTAAAAGGGACAATATCCATAGGTATCTTAGAGGTAGAGGGGTCCAGGTTGCCATGCTCAAGGAAAAACACCCAGGGTCTGAGATAGACTGGGACGGAGCTGGCGAGGCCAATTCTATGCTACATCCTACTCGGTGTATGTCAGGGGGACCTTAGTATGGATAAAAGCCGGGACGCCATTTGAATTAATCCACTCCATCATAGACAAAGATGGCAGATATGTTTTAATAGAAGGCAGATTACATGGTAAAGTGATTACTCTAGGGAGCATTTATGCCCCCAACCAGGACCAGCTAACTTTCCTCCATTCACTCTTTACACACATGGTGAGTACACCCCCAGATACTTTCCTGTTGGGAGGCAATTTTATTTGCATGCTAGACATAAATCTGGATCGGTCATTCCCTCCTTTAAAAGGGACTGTGGTAAGTAAACTAGCTGAGGGGCTACGAGACTGGATTGAACACTGGGGACTGATAGATGTCTGGCAGATGCAACACAGTATGGACGGCACTTTCTCCTATTTTTCACATGTACACAACCTACATACTTGAATAGATCGCTTTGTATGCTCCCATAAATTGACCCAGAGTATAACACAGTCCGTATAGTAGGGGAGAACTATTTCGGACCACAGTCCAATACTGTTGCGATTTACCCTGATGGGGGAGTGACCACCTGCTCCTATGTGGCGGCTAAACCCAGCCTCGCTAGAAGATGCATGCTACCGAAACTTGATAGCTTGGGTGGTTTCCGATTACTTTCTTAATAAACAAGGTTCGGCGTCTACGAGACTGCTTGAGTGGAAAGCCTTTAAGGTAGTGACGAGGGGGCAATGTATTGGCCAGACAGTAGGAATCCAAGCAGAGCTGCGTAAAGAGTTACAGGCTCAGGAAAAAAAATTATGCATATTAGATAACATGACTGGTATGTAACAAGAGTCCCTCACAGAAGCACGAGACGCGAGGAAGCAATACAATGACATCTTAGAGAAATTACGATCCCACGACTACAAACAATACATAACAAAAACACGCGAAGAAGAAGGCAAAGTAGGATGGCTGTTAGCGTGGCTCATCAAACCAGAGTCCAGAGATGCCCCCATCAGTAGGATACAGACCTGAGACGGCCAGCCCCTACACTCCCCCACACTGATTAATCGGGAATTTTGCAACTAGTACACGTCTTTGTACGCACCGCCCTCTTATCTTTCAGAGGAGAAATTCAACACATATTTGACGCAAATACCTTTGAAGCCTTTGTCTAGTGAGCACTGTAAATCATTAGGAGCTCCTGTCACCACCCAAGAAATCCGTACAGCGGCAAAGGGGATGGTGACAGGTAAAACGCCAGGCCCAGACGGCCTCCCAACTGAATTTTTATACGACATACATTGGGACCCTGGCCCCCCCATCTCAAACAACTATATGCTGAGTCCTGGCGATTGGGAACCCTCCCAGAAACCACCAGAGATGCGGTAGTCATACCCCTACCTAAAAGCAAAGAGCAAGGAGCCAAAGTCACTGAATTTCGTCCCCATTCCATGCTAAACCTAGACTTTAAAATCCTCAGTAAGGTATTAGCCCTCAGACTTCTTCCACATATGAAGGAGCTGGTACATGCAGACCAAAATGGGTTTATCCCTACACGCAGCACTTCCCTTAACCTCAGGAGGCTTTATCATGTAATGTACCACCCGGTAATACAAGTTGATCAAAAAGCGATGCTGATGTTGGTGGATCTGGAGAAAGCCTTCAACACGGTTTGATGGGATTTCCTGTTTGCAGTGATGAAACAAATGGGCTTGGGTGACGATTGGATCAAATAGGTCAGGTTATTATAAACAGCTCCGACAGCAAGAGTCAGAACAGACACTACGCTATCGCCGCAGTATCAGGTCCATAGGGGCACAAGGCAGGGGTGTCCCCTCTCCCCGCTCTTGTTCGCCTTAGCAATTAAACCCCTTGCAGAACTTTTCAGACAGGTGGGACGTGGCGGGGGGCTGGTGGTCGAGGGATGAGAACATATTATTCCGTTATATGCCGACGATATTCTCCTGTATTTCAGAGACGGGACGGAAGGCATCCCTAAAGCCATGGAACAGTTACGACGCTTTGAACTAGTATCAGGTCTATGAGTTAATAAATCCAAAACGCATTTATTTCCCCTTTCCCGTGGAATAGAGAAACCTCTGGAATTGCCATTAGACCTGACTTGGTCCCCCATTCCTTTTAAGTACTTAGGAATACAGATATTTCATTCAACAGAAGACCTGCGAGCCAGTAACCTGGGGGGAACATTACATTCTCTGAAATCATGTGTACCCTTTTGGCGATCACTGAAACTACCCAATATGGCCCGGATAGTGATCTCCAAAATGGTGATGTTACCGAGGCTTCTCTATATTTTAAAAACATGCCGGTATACATATCGGCTTCCTGGTTTAAGTAACTAGATATTTTGCTGCGAGACCTGATCTGGGATGGGAATCGCCATAGGGTGTCGCTGGTAACACCTAGACATCCCATTGATGAGGGGGGTCTTGGGGTTCCAAACTTTGAACTATACTTTTTAGAATTGCAACTCCAGTGGATTACATTGTGGTTAGACGGGGTCAACCAAAAAGAGATAAGACAGATGGGACAGGTGGCACAAATAGACCTTTTGATGGCTAAACTACTTAATCCTTCCATAGTGATTCCCAAACCTGAGATATTGTTGGCAACAGCACTAAACTGCTGGTGCAGATGTGTGCTGAAAACTGTAGGAACGACTTTGTATGCACCAGCATTACCCATAGCAGGACTGCCACACGGTGACCCCCTCACTTACTTTACACAAAGGCACTTATCTGCCTGGACAGAGGTCATACTGATCACAGTTGGAGACTTTTACCTACAGGGTGCACTGCTCACGATGGAGGACCTAATAGACTGCTACCAGCTACCCCCCGGCCAGGTTCTCATGTACGAAGCGATATCCCGGGCATTTCAGGGGCTATCGGGGGAAGGGGACAGAACCGCCAACACATGACGTTTTGCAGCTGGTGGTATCCATGGGAGCCACGACACATCTAGTGCATTTTTTTTTTAGGTACCTAGCAAGCATGATTCGAAGTCCATTAACTGTGCTACGGGGCAGATGGGAACAAGCCCTTAAATGAGAATTATCAGACTCAGAATGGCAAAAAGTGTTCGCATCTCCCAAAAAGATTTCCAGAAATACCAGATTAAAGTATAACCAATTCAATTATGTACACATGACCTACATGATACCACACAGGCTACAAGTTACATATGGTGGCAAACCTCGCCTTTGTCCCCGATGTAGACATATAGATGCAGACTTCGCACATATGGTGTGGGAATGTGCACGCCTGCAACCTTACTGGCAAGAGACCCTGTCTGCCTCAGACCTTACACTAGGGCGAACCCCCCCTCATGCCCTAGAGGCATGTATCCTGGGGTTGTACCCGAGGCCGGCTCCCAAGAAAGTAGGCACTAGATTTCTAGACCTGGCGCTGGGATTGGCCAAAGGGTGAATAGCGATAGACTGGAAATCAGCAGAGGGCCCTAGAGTAAAAACGTGGCAGACAGATGTAACACAATGGGCGGGAGCCGAGGAAAGGGCTTTAATAAGGGAAGAAACTAAAGGGGTAAGACTTTGCCCGATAGCAGATCTGTGGTCAGAAATACTGACACTGTGGGAACACCCAGAACAGGGCAATAGAACTGAACCAGATGTAGATACAGACTCAATGGGTGAAGAAGGTCTTGGGTTGCCAACAGACCCCATAGAAGAAGCACAAAACAGCAAAAGGGAAGAAAGGTCACACAGGACTGAGACCGTTAAGAACGTAACAAAGAGAGACTCCCTGACCATCTGACCTCCCCCTGCTCGCCACACCATCCTGGACATACCACATTTTGCAGAATGTACAAGGTTACTCAATACCCTGATACCCCCTAAACAGGAATTCTGGTTCATCTTACTTGCTGCTCCCCCCTTCTTCTCTTTTTTTCTTTCATAGTTTAAAAAAAAGGTTCTGAGATAGATGGTAACTGAAGCACCATGATTATAAGAAACTGCATAATACCAATGTATACCTTAAACAACGAATGTATCTCTGACTCCTCTGAAGAATGTTATACTGTATTTGATTATGTCATTAAGACGCACTCTCTGATTGCAATAATTTTAATGCATAAGATGAACAAATTCCCAAGAGAACAATTGCGAACTAGTATAAGTGAAAACAGATCACATAAGAGGACAGAAGGAAAACAAAAAAGTACCATAAGTTATACTGTGAAGATACCGAATATATTGATTGCATGTTACCATACAAGAAATTACTGCTTGTAAATAAAAAATAAATGCCAATAAAAAGACGTTTTAAAAAAAAACACATGCAGAACAGGGTGTTTAAATACATTTTTAGAAAACATATATGACATAGTCAGATTACATAGAGAGAATTGCGGTTATGCATATTAAAAATGATATTGTTGAAAACGTCCACACTCTGACATCTGTCTATTGTCCATAGCCTTTCCACATCTAAGCGCACTGGTCAAAGAAAAAGAGGAGGTGTGGCAGTTAACAATGGGTGGAAAACACAGCACCTCTGTGTGACGCTGGTATGCATTAAGTTGGAAGCCCTGTCTTTTATGCCCTAGGAGTTAAACAGAGTCTTACCGACACCTCTATCCTGGAAACCTTTTCATTCCCCTGCCTCCTCTAGTCCTGCCATTTTTTCCCAGATCCGCCCTGGTGCGTACCTCCAGCCCAATGCATTGGCAGAGTTGTAACTTTCTGCCACATGGCCACCTTCTATACGCTATTGAGAGTGTATGGAGATATATCATGTAGTTCTCTGTAATGATGAACAACAAACAACATCTGTCTCCTCCTCAATGAAGTTCTTCTTCCTATTGAGTGGGGATGGCTGAATTCTCTAATCTAGAGCTGTAGTATGATGTTCTGAAAGTCATGGAGTGGAGGGGGAGGAGGGCAGAGTCAAGTTTGGAGGCAGCATTTTTGTTAGCCAGTTGAATGTGAGGAAGTCAATTGAATGGAGTTTCCTAGTACTTTTCCAACTCCACAGCGAAGAGCATCCCCTACAGGCCTAGATCCAAAATCTGGTCGTAAAGTTACTAGTAGTAACATTACAATAGTATTTCATTCATAAGAGTCTCTAACTTCACATGTAAGTGGGTGGAGAATCATAAATCCTACTAGTGGTCAGAGAGAATTGATGCCCATCCAGGCACAGACCTGTGAGTGCTGACATATCCACATGCAGATTTCCTTTTGTGAATCAGGCCCTGGGTTTTTATATTGTTATGGCTTCGTTTTATTTATTTATATGTTTACTTACCTCTAATCGGCCGTAATCCGTAGTTTACTACCCCCCACCCTGCCCCTCCCCCGCCCCACGTCAGCGCCCGGCAGCACTCCCACCACCGGCCGCTACTGGGTACCACCATCATATTCCAAGCATCATCCACATTAGCCATGAATTTTCCACGTGGGCTACATATGGCCATCACATTCCGGTTAGCTGCATCTCATGGCAGGTGGCTGTACAACCCATGCCAGTACACCCATCATATATCAGGTATCAAAACCATCTGACTCTTCTCACAGGCATATCACATTTATTACAATCATGTGCCAGGCATTGTCAGAAGATAGCAGTTAATACTAACACATACCAGGTATCATTGTATGCAAAGTATCAGTAACATATGGTGGTATAGTACCAGAATATCACAATTAAAGTATCCTCTTGCTAATATATTGTGTCCTAAATATACTTTTACAAATTGCCACATTGGAGTTAATAAGAGAATAATTATAGACAATTTATGTCCAGTGCAGCGATGTTTTTTCCTAATGATATTCTGGTAAACAACTCATTTGACAGTTCATCATTTGGCAGGAACTATCATCTGGTGCCAGAAATTTCCTTTATGTGCCATGTACACCCATCAAAAGATAGGTTGTTATTTGACAGGTATTGCTATCTTATGACTAGTCACTGCAATCATAAGATCAGAAAGAAGGCATTCGCACACACACAAACATGTACAGAAAGACATTTGTTTTCTGAGGCTTTTTATTGTGGTACACAGAACCTGACTCAATGGGCTCCACTTACAATGCACCCATGAAGGGCCTGAATGTTTCGCCCATGCTGCTTCTTTATTGTTGAATCAAAGCACGAAATACAGAACAAGGGCCATTCTCATGGCATGTTTTTGATCTTTGTTGGTGCTTGGTACTGGCAGTAACTAGTCCTAATAAAGCTCTGCATCTACCCACTCCTGAGCGTGATCTATTGAGTCACATAATTTTATGGAACCAATAAACCTACTAGGTCCATTCAGTCTTTAAGATACCTCCCTAATGTTGAAGCACAAAATATCTTGGAGATTGAGGGGTGGGATGGCAGGTAAGAGACTGACCTGAAAGGAAGTCTGAGTGAGCAAAAGACTACATAAAACTAGTATTAGAGGGAGACTTAAAGAGAAGTGATAAATGTCAGAAACAGTTGGAGGGGATGTTGCAGGGATTCTGCACAAATACAGAACTATGCGCAGGAAATGGGACCTTGGTGTATAGGGACTGAGTCTTCCTACCACCTTAGTACCCATGAACCCAGGACCGACTAGCTATAGTGTCGCACTTGCTCTCCTACTCACTCACAGAGAAACAAATGATTAGACACCCCAGAACACAACACTCCCAGATCTCTCAGGAATCGCGGTAAGAAGACACACCCTTTTGCTCACTCTCTTTTACTTGTCCACAATAAGATCTGACGGAGACACGAAACAGTTTAAAATATTTATTTTAACTAACGTGCCCTAACATGCAGTATACGTGCCACAACAAGCAGGAAAGTGCATAGTATAAATATTGACAGCATAGCAGTCAGTCCATAAATCATGAAGGGAGATGTCATCATAAATAGACAACTGAGAAAGGACTATAGTGCCTAACCTCCCTCCCCTTGCTAAGAAGAAGTATTATTATATAATAGAAGATCTCTGGGATTTGTCAGCAGACCCCATACCTTAGACTATAGATGGTAGATCTACATCATAGGTGCTCTTCTCCCTGGAAATGTCCCTCTCCATGTGTGTGTCACCTATTCGTGCACCCCACTAAAAACCCAAGTACGCTGTCCAAACAACAGCTGCATCAGTATGTTTTGTCTAAGGGCTAGGGACTGGCCAGAACAAAATAACAAGGGGCATTGTTGTTCGACCTTGCACATAATGTTCAGTCAAAATCCCAAGAACATGTAGAGAGTGAACACAGCGATGAGTTTTCATGTGAAAGCAATCTTTGAAATTATTGCAAAAAATAAAGACATGTAGTAACGTGTGCAAAGCAGCAGGCAAGCTGCAACGTGCTCATGCTAAGTTAGTGAAAAACGAAAATGTCCCTTTGGGCCACGTGACACCCTCCCCTTGGCCAGGGCCTTCTGCAAAAAACAAAAATCAGAGGTAAGCAGAGGCAAAGCGTCTTTGTCGAATGCCAATTCGTGTAATTTTGAAGCCCCAAAAATTTTTTGTGTACCGCTAGGTCATAATGTTCAAAGATTCTGCCAATTGGGCGCTCAAAAAATGCTATCCATTTATGGTTAATCGTCAGAGACAAAAATGTTGCGGGAAAAGCGGAATGCCATGAACTCCAGAATGCTGTCTGTTTCTTCCATCGTAAAAAGGTATGCCATCCAGTTTAGTTGGTCGAACGAGCATACATGCTCCTCATATCCAGAAGCCGTTAGGAGCATCTCAGGGCAACATGCTTTAACCTCGATGAAACTGCGGTCTATGCGGTGCTGCACAAGAGCACAGGTACTCAAGTCTGCCATTGGTCCGAGCAGAGGATCGCACCTGGTCATGGGCCTTTAACGGACCCATTAACTGATCATATTCCAGGGCAGCGTGTGTGGTATTGGACAGGCCGACATCCATGGCCCATTGAAAAGGGCACCGGAGGCAGTGAAACACAGGTTGCACGCAGGTGAAGTAGGCATAACGGAAGGTTAGCCAGTAGTCGATGGCAAAAGACCACACTGGCATAGAACTAAAGAGCTGCCACATTCGATCATGGTACAGCTGCAACTGGACCGGGTTTGTCAGTTCCACAGATCGAGCATCCATTGCGAAGCAATAGTAGGAGAGCCAGCACGCTGCAAACCAACCGGAGCACCAGGGGAAACCCTCCAAAGGCGCTGGAAAAAATACAATGAATAAAGGCCGGAATTACTCCAAAAATAGTCTGAAAGGAAGAAACAAGGCCGGATCCCACAAGTTTAAAAAAGTGAGCAAGGCCCTCTGTATCAGATGCATTAAATATTTGGTGAATTAATTCTCCAAAATGGAGTGGGAGATTCGTGTTTAGCAGAAAGTGTCTCTCGCTCGCGGTTCTTGCCACCTGCAATTCGAAGGTCTCTCGAGCCGATGTGAAAGCCACTTCTTGTTGAAACAATACCGCTTTGAGTCTGCTTAGTTTATGGAAATCTGTTTTCAAAGTCGGAATGGAAGGCCAAAGCAAACTATCTACAATCCCGGGGGTGGAAATAGGACATTGCTGCAACATGTAACTCGTTGAGAAACTGTTACTATATATGGGATGCCAGCTCTCAAGCCGCAGCAATCGTGGTTATTCAAAATAAGATAACTACTGTTAGAAAGCAAAGTTAATACGGGAATAATAGCCGGGAAAGGGGTACCTTTAAAAAAACAAGCCAGATTAGGGGCCTTAACGTTACAGGCTCTGTGAAGCATAACTTGTTTACAGACTAGCGAATGTCCTACTATGGAAATACAGTCCTCCCCTGTAAGGAAAACTTCCTTTTCTGCGCGTTGACATCAGTAAGCGAAAGGTAATGACCATAATTTGTGAATAAATTTATTGCAGAGGGGCTCATATCTCCCAACGGGATGATGTTTCATGCATGCTGTGAACTGAAAAAGTGAGATAGGCAGTGAAATAACCCCATGTATTAACCACACAGCTGAATCAGTCTCGGCTACCGAAAACGGTAACTGTTCTAATTGTTCAATATGTAACAATGTGTATGTGGCATCTTTCGTGGACATTAATTTATGTTTATCAATCAAATTAAACGTCAAAAACAGTGCAGAAGCATTCAAATAATCCCATGGCACTTTTCCATTTTCGAGTGTTTGCAACGTCCAAGCAAACTGCATTACAGAACGTAATTGATTTTGACCATGATACAAAACAGATACTTCATGTTGAACAATGTCAATGACAGAAGATACAATATTATCTAAAGTATATATACGGGAAGACAGTGTATTAATGCTGTTATCTACTACTGCAAGGACTTTTTCTAAATTAGCTTGGTCAATTTGGCGGAGACGCGCCGCAGCTTCCATCTGCGACAGTTTCCAAAATTCATTATATGCGGAATAAATAAAACGTTTTGTTCGAGGGGACTTTTGACCTAAAAGAAAATCAGCCAAATCGATGTCACCAGACAAATGAGAGAGGTGCTGTTTCACAGACGACAGTGTGGAATGTTCCAACCATTGCTGAAATAATTTACCCACAGAGTATGTGGTAACTGTAAGTGGATGTGGGAAGCGTGGATCAGGTCTACTTTGTGTAAAACCTTTTGTAGTATTCAAAAAACGTAATTGACATGCATTTGAAGTTGTTGGCCACACTAACCATCCTAAGGGGTCAATATTTGACGAGTTAAGTGTGCCATTTTGAAACAAGACAGCTAAGCCTTCAATAGTGTAGTTAGTGTGTATTTGCCATGATTCATATGGAGCTAATAATGGAATGGTGGGAATATTTAGATTTTTGGCCGTGGCTAAACCACAACAAGTAGTCTGTTGTACCGTGTCATTTAAAAAGAAGATTTGAGACGGTATCAGACATGCACGATGCAAAGCTTCAGTGCCTTGCACTTGCCAATCTCTAGTGCCCGAGAAGGATTTTAAATCAATTGTGTCCTTCCAATGCTCATAACCCTTCACGGACAAATCATTCCTGAAGGACATAGAGTAACTCTGTGCTAACATAAATTTAGTTTGGGGCGGCATCTTCAATTTAAATAAATAGGACTGTGGGTCAGACAGATTGTAACCAGAAAAATACACAAATTTACTTTGTTGGGTCTTCGAAATTCCCTGTAATGGTGTTGGGCAATGCTCCCATTGGGTTTAGTTAAAGAACGGTCTGTGTGTTTTGGTCTTGTATAAAAAATGTAGGCCATAATGTTGATAACAGAATAAATCTGAATAATTAGCCGAATTCAAATATAAATCTTCAGTGTCAAATGCAGCATAATATTTTAAGTCAGAGAACAATGAATGAACGGCCTGAACATCCCAGTCATCTGAATGGATGTCGGGCAAAACCACATCTCCCAAGGAAACGTGGAAGACGTATGGAATGTTCAAAGTTTTGGATCGGCCATGGACATCGTATGGCACTTTATCCCAGACAATGCCATCAACAACAGGGAACGCTGATATATTGACAAGGGCTTGGTCTCTTTTCATTATATGGGACGACGTGTGAGGGGCCAGAACTCCATCAACAAAGTTCACAGCAGAGCATTCAGGTAAATAATGCCCATCAATGAGTAGGAAAAACAGAATCACAAATCCGATCCACAGGAAGAGAAATATCATTGTAAGCACTAGCCAGATATATGTCCAAGGTGGGACCAAGTAAGTCTTTTTGAACCAGGACATGAAAACACTGGTACGGGTAGGGGTGTCCAGCACAGAAGATGACGAAGAAGATGTGGTAGAGGAAAAGCTATTACAATCTATATAATAACCACCGGACCCCAGCTAAAACAACGGGGATGTGCTGCATCAGATGTTTCAGGTATGGTACTCTCAGTAATGTCAATTATGACTTCAACTGGAGGAGAAGCATACTCAATATCCGCAGATGTGGATGTAGAAGGAAAAACAGGCAATAAATCAATTGAAATTTCCATCTCCCCTTGTGATTGCTGGGGAGTAGCCGAAGAACCAGAAGCCATTGGATTCAGTGAAAGATCTTGACGTGGAATGCTTGGAGGCATACTAGTCAGTATCGGCCATATGGTGTAGCTTGACTTGTCCGATAAAAAATGTAACGAATCTCCTAATGACCAGGTAAAGGAGGAAGGATCACGGTGCGGGTGCCTTTCAAACCAAGTACTCTGACCGGTGCACGGTAGGATGGACCAAATTCTTTTTTGTTCACCACCTTTTCACGGACCAGATCTCCAACTTTAGGAAGCCAGCCATAAACAGGAATCAGCACCGCTGGATTCGCAGAGGAGGGCAACTGGGCCCTTGCTTGTGAATCACAAGCTTTTTGTAGATCCTGTAACATAGCACAATGATTATCTACGTCAAAGGCTGCAGCAGCCGCCACAACATCTAGACCATCAAGGTCTGGCACAAACATTTTAATGCCAAAGAGCACTTCGTATGGGGTCCGCCCACCCAGAGATCTTCTAGGGAGATTATTTAGTGCACGCTGGACTCCATACAAATGAGTCAGCCAATCCCTGCCAGTACCTAAGACTCTAGCTGTCAAAGATTGCTTTAAGTCACGGTTTATCCGTTCCACAACTGAATTGCCCTCAGGCCGGTATGGAGTCGAATGTTGCACCTGCACCCCCAGAGGCTTCATCGCATTCCTGTAAGCCTTAGACGCAAACGCAGGACCTTGGTCCGAATGGTAGGTGGCACAAGCAAATGTCCCGACAAAGACACGCAAATCTTTAATGACAGTTCGAGCGTCAGCACTACGTTGAGGCCAAACCCAAAGGAATCCAGTGCACGTATCTACTGCAACCAAGATGTGCTTAAATGCAGTGTCAGATGTCAAAGGACTGCAGTGATCAAGATAAATACAGCCAAATGGCTGATTAGAGATATAAAGCTGAGTATGTGGTGTGTGTGCAACAGAAGAACGTTTAATTTGTTGACAAATGTCACAAGAAACAACATATTTACGTGCGTCTTGGTATAAACCACACCACCAAAAACGTTGCTGCAAAAGGGAAACAGTCGCATTTACTCCGGCATGTGCAGAAGCAACGCCATCATGTGCGGCAATGATCAAAGAAAGTCTGCGGTCCTTGTTGGGAATCAGCCAATCCCCAACGGACGGAATAGTTGCAAATGGAACTTGATCAGATGACAAGTGGTATGTATAATGTGAAGAAAACCTTGGGGGAATTCTGTTCCCTCCTTTGTCGCAGCAATAGCCGCTAAAATATCATCACCAATTTAGGCATTGACCTTGTGACTGCTGCTACAAAACAAGTGGCTACTGCAGATTTGGCTCCCTCATCAGCCAGTGAGTTACCAACAGCGTGTGCTCCCACACATTGATGGCCCAAAGTATGGATAACATGTGTGAGTGGCAAGTGCTCCTTAAGAGCGGCCACTTGAACCCAAAGCGTTTATGCTTAATTGCGCTACCTTTAGAATCATGGAAATCATTCTGTTTCCAAAAAAATAAGTTGTCATTAAAGGATTGTACACAGTAAAACGAATTGCACACCACAAGAGTAGGAACATCTGGATCAGCAAATTCAAGAGCCAAAACCAAAGCACGTAGCTCCGCCAATTGAGCCGTGCAATCACCAAGGGACTATGTGTGCACCAAGGAGGATTGAAAATCACCATCAACAATTTTCCCTGCCACTATTGCGCATGCTGCCGAATAAGCATGTTTAGAACCAACGGCTGGCTGCGCAGATCCATCAGTGTAAATAATGCATTTGTACTGATCAAGAGGAAGCAATGACAGAGGAAGCGGGTGAACATGTTCATATTGTAAAGACTCCTGTGTCTGCAAAGAAGGATCAAAAATAAAGTTGACATCAGCCGACGTCAAAGAACTAGCCCATTGACTCCAACGTGGATGCAAGGCTTTGGAATTCGGAACACTAGCCTTCATAACTGCTTCTAAAGCAGGTACCGGCGAGACCATGAAAATGCATTTACCCTGAGCCAAAGAGCGTTCTTTCAGAATCGCTATCTGGACGGACGACAAATTTTTTTCTGTAGAGGAGAAACGCATCTCAGCCAAAGTGTACAAATGCGATTTATATGCAATGGGGACCGTATCCCCCTCATTGAACGTCAAGTAAGTGAAACCTAACGCGCCTGGTACAATCCTTATGACCAAATTTGTAGAATTGTCACATGTTAACAAGAAGTGGGTCGCAAGCAGATCAGACTGCAGAGACCGAAGAATTTCGGTATGTTCCGGAAGCCAACAGGAAGCAGAAAAAGATGGTTGTATCAAAGAGTAAAGTGGTTTGATACTCTGGCCATAATCAGGAATGTATGTCCTCCCAAAATTCAAAAAATCCTGCACGGATTGTAATTTTTTAAGAGTAGTGAGAGGTTGCAATGGTGCACATTTCTCCAGAAAGTGGGGTGCCAACCCCCTACCTTCATTGGTGAGTTTGTAACCCAATAAAAGAGCTGCCAAACAGGCAATATGCGACTTGGAAAAGTTAAACTTGTACCCCAAGTCTGCAAAAGACATTATGATGCGGTCCACACGCACAAGATGCAGTATCAATTCATCATCCGTCAAATAGATGTCATCGACATACGAGAAAGCATCAGGGTCAATTTCATGTAAAACAGACACTATGCGTGCTGCAAAAGCGCGGGACTATTTTTATATCCCATAGGCAAGCGCGTATACCTTTTTGTGATTGCCGAGGGCGCCGAAGGCAGTCAAGTCACGGCTATCAAGGGCCAAATTGTGACTATAAAAACCATCGGAGATATCAAGAGTAGTATTATATTTTTTACGAACAATGGTATCGACTAACGCAGCGCTGTGGGTGTTCTGTACCGCAAAGGTACGAACATGACTGTTCAAATGACGGTAATCCAAAACAGTACGATATGAACCATCCGGTTTCAATATCGGAAAAAGAGGATTATTTATGGATGAAACACAGGGTTCAATTACACCCTGATATTCCAATTGTGCAAGATTTCACTTATGGACGCTTTCGCGTCTCGTTTGATTGGATATTGGGGTTGGGGTTGTGGCATGGCTCGCAAAGGAATTTCATGTGCCAGCAAATCCTTATCCCAGCCCACCTGATTACAATACACAGCCGGGGCAAGCCCTAGCGCCCACTCTGACGCTTAAGCTTACTTAGCCTCCACCGAGACATAATGCGAAAAACTCGGGAGAATAACATCTTCCCCTTTGGAAGAAGCCAGAACAAATGGGGGTGGCCAATCAACTCCGCCAACAAAATATCATAGGAAGAAGTAAGGTTGTCCCAAAAGACCGCCTTGATTGTGCGTTTAATATCACCTTCAATTTGGAGGCCTATCTCATAAAGCCTATCAGGGGGTGCAACTCGTATGTCAGCTGTTTCCACTGTAGTGAACGTGTCAGTTGCTTTAGCCTCCAGACACTGGTGGAGTGCCTCCCACACTATGGTAACTTCCACCGCACTGCCGAGGAGTGTTACCTCCCATCTCCAATCGAGGAGCAGGGTTCTCACCGTCTGAGGCATACTTTGCAGACAAAGCGGCAACTTATTTCTTCTGAAACGGAGCACGATATTGAGGTGGTCCCTCCTGTTTGGTTTTTACATCAAACGGGTGCTGCGGGTCATATCCTGGTTGCGCAGACACACCTTCTCTGCAATCCTGATGTCTTCCCCCGCCGAGCTGTTGATCCGACGATTCCTGAAAGGGACGAGGAGAACGAGGATCAGGAACCTGAAACCTCTCAGGTGTTTTAATTTTAGAGTGGTCACGCAAATCATATCTACGTTCAGAAGCGTCAGATGGAGGCGAACCTCCACGAGAGCTAGGCTTCTGTTGTTGCTGCCGCTGACTTTTATTCCATGTCTTTTTAGGAAAGACTGGACGACCCTCCTTTTCTGGCGGGGGTTTATTTTTTACCTGAGTATAAGTTCTTACTCCCAAACTATTGCGACCCTATGATGTATATACATCTGCAATAATGATCGGTACTGCCGCTGCTGAGCCACGTCCGCCACCGCTGAAAGGCATTGACGCACTGGCAAGCTAACTGCTTCACCTTTGACATTGGCCAGAATCATATCGGAGACAATAGGGAACATGCCCACTGATCTCATCCCCAATTCCAGGGCTGGACCAGCCCTGTGTTCATCTTTAACCTTGAATTGAATTGAATTGAATTTGAATTTGTAAGGCGCACAGCTACCCCAAGGGGTTTCCCGGCACTTTCTTTAGAATGCTCGGGAGAACGCTCATGGAGGGGGTGCCAAAGCACAGTGTATACACTGCAGCAAACACCGTCCCCCAGGTGGTGCAATCAGCTAAAGTGGGAACAATACCAATCGGTAAACTCATCGTAAGGATCCTGTGTTTCTGAACAGGAGTAGTATATGGAAAAACAGCCTCGAGTTGCTCAAACTTTTCTGCCAACCAATATGGCAGACATTCTCTATTCTGAGGACGTTTGCCCATCACTGAATTGATCATAAGGGGACTAATGACAAGACCAGCACCATGTCCAGGTGGCTGCGGAGCGGGTCCAGCCGGAACCACTTGAATATTACGTGAAATAAATTATATGACACTTCTGTGTATATGAATCAATGATGTATGTAATTGACGTAGCTCTGCGAGTGTAACATTAAGATAATTGGGATGTGGTATAATAACAGCCAAAATGGGCCATGTGGCCCCATCGACTGATAAGGGGCCTAAACGGACCACCGAAACAGGGTGAGGAAGGGGCCATTAAACCAGATGGTATGCTCCCAGGCTGTCAACAGAACTTCAAGTAATCGATAAGGGCGATAGTTCCACTGAACCGAGGCTGGTGAATATCAATGAAAGAGATTATCATTCCCATCCACTGCTGGAAATGAAACACAAGAATAGAAAACCTTGAAGCGGTATGCTGCATCCGCCTCGACAACAAAGATAATATCAGCCCCTGCATTAGGGACACCACATTGAGTCAAATACGCCGTGACCGCAGCGCGGTTATGAGCCGCAATAGCAACCACCATAATAACAACAAAAAAGGATAAATCAGTAGAACGGTAGCGCAAAACCGGGTCAGAAAGAGAAACTACCTTTTAAATTCCAAGCTTGGAAAACCTATAAATCAAACAATATAGGAGGCTAAGCCCTCACACCACGGATGTCTCAGGTAACTGGTGTGAAGGAATTGTGTACATGCACAAGTGCTACTCAGGGGTCTCGTGAATAAGTACCAGACCAATCGTTGGTGGCGCCATGTTGCAGGGATTCTGCACAAATACAGAACTATGCGCAGGAAATTGGACCTTGGTGTATAGGGACTGAGTCTTCCTACCACCTTAGTACCCACGAACCCAGGACCGACTAGCTATAGTGTCACACTTGCTCTCCTACTCACTCATCAGAGAAACAAATGATTAGACACCCCAGAACACAACACTCCCAGATCTCTCAGGAATTGCGGTAACAAGACACACCCTTTCGCTCACTCTCTTGTACTTGTCCACAATAAGATCTGACAGAGACACTAAACAGTTTAAAATATTTATTTTAACTAACGTGCCCTAACATGCAGTATACGTGCATTAGGGACACCGCATTGAGTCAAAAACGCCGAGACCGCAACGCGGTTATGAGCCGCAATAGCGACCGCCATAATAACAACAAAAAAGGATAAATCAGTAGAACGGTAGCGCAAAACCGGGTCAGAAAGAGAAACTACCTTTTAAATTCCAAGCTTGAAAAACCTATAAATCAAACAATATAGGAGGCTAAGCCCTCATACCATGGACGTCTCTGGTAACTGGTGTGAAGGAATTGTGTACAAGCACAAGTGCTACTCAGGGGTCACGTGAATAAGTACCTGACCAATCGTTGGTGGCACCATGTTGCAGGGATTTTGCACAAATACAGAACTATGCACAGGAAATGGGACCTTGGTGTATAGGGACTGAGTCTTCCTACCACCTTAGTACCCATGAACCACAACAAGCAGGAAAATGCATAGTACAAATATTGTCAGCATTGCAGTCAGTCCATAAATCATGAAGGGAAATGTCAACATAAAAAGACAATGGAGAAAGGACTATAGTGCCCAACCTCTCTCCCCTTGCTAAGAAGAAGTATTATTATATAATAGAAGATCTCTGGGCTTTGTCAGCAGACCCCATACCTTAGCCTATAGATGGCAGATCTACATCATAGGTGCTCTTATCCCTGGAAAGATCCCTCTCCAAGTGTGTGTCACTGATTTGTGCACCCCACTAAAAACCCAAGTACGCTGCCCAAACAACAGCTGCATCGGTATGTTTTGTCTAAGGGCCAAGGACTGGCCAGAACAAAATAACAAGGGGCATTGTTGTTCGACCTTGCACATAATGTTCAGTCAAAATCCCAGGAACATGGAGAGTGTGAACACAGCGATGAGTTCTCATGTGAAAGCAGTCTTTGAAATTATTGCAAAAAATAAAGACGTGTAGTAATGTGTGCAAAGCAGCAGGCAAGCTGCAACGTGCTCATGCTTAGTTAGTGAAAAACGACAATATCCCTAGGGGCCACGTGACAGGGAGAAATATGAGAAGAAAAGCCGCAGCAGGGAGCAGCCAGATAAAATTAACACATTGAACAAGGTCTGCAGTTAGAGCACGAGATCCAGGAACAGAGTGCTGGTTGGAGGTTGGGTTAGGGCGAGAAAAGTACATGGGAATGGGATATAGAGTTAGAAAATATGCGATGTAGAGACATAGGTAAGTGAGATGGCATACGGGATAACACATGGAAGAGAGATAACGAATAAACAAGAGAAAGACTGCATGCAAAATCAAGGCTAAAAAAAGAGATAGGGATAGAGACAGATATAGAGATAGAGATTATGGAGGCAGGTGAAAGAAATTAAAGGATAAGACGCAATGGAGGAATAAGAAAGTTCATAACAGTGGTGGGAAGTTATGAACTGAGGGAGACCATAATACTGTGGAAATATATAGCAACATCTTCCATGTACAAGTCAGTGAATGATCATTTCCTAGAGAAAGATAACTGATAAAGATAAAAACAATTGCTCATTAGTTATGTGAATAAATGAGGGCTTTGAAGAAAAGTTGGGAGATACTACAGTACATAGAAAGAGTTGTAGGAGTAGATAGATAAGTTAAAATATAGAGTGATTGACATAGTATTGGGAGGGTATGGGAAGAGGGGTATAGAGAGACACAGGGCAAGAGAGAAACAGGGCAAGGATTACCTAGAGTGATAATTGGCTAAGATGTGAATAGCCTAGGATAAGAGTGATCAGTCGTTAGGGAAGGACTGCTAGAGGTGCATAGGATAAATATAGCTTGGGATATAAAGAATAAAGGATCTGATCTACATTTTGAATTCTGGCTTAATGTTCATCAGGGTGATGGAGTACTATACTCCATCGCCCTGATAAACATCCCATCCACTAAATTTAGAGATGTTCATTTGCCCCTCTATACATTGGCAGGAAATGCTGTGATGGTGTTTCCTTTCAGTATTGGAAATATTTGCCATATGGTTCCATCAAACATGACGGCCGACTGTCAAACTTTTTCAAAGTTTCACATTTTCAGTAACAAACACCCAAAGCTGGAATTTGCTTTTAAATTTTTTTAAATGAATGGCTCCTACACCATGGCAGTTGTCTTCCATGGTGTGGGGGCATTTTAAAATGTTTGCTGTCCCTCTTCCCGCCAAAAAGCCATCTGACCACTTTCTCTAAATTGGACTTATGGTGGGATGTCTTACCTCTGACGGCCCGTACTCCGTCAGGCCATCATATAAGTATGTCGGCGACTGAGCCAGAGTAGACTCTGTTGTCGACATGCTGTTTATCTGTCGTTGAGACAGAGTAGTCACTCTACAAAACTCTAAATCACTTCTTAAAGTCAGTAAAACCTACTGAAGGGAGGAATGATGTGAGAGAAGCATCGTTTGAGAAAAGCATAACAGAAAAATGAATGGCAATAGGCAATAAATAATGCTGTACATTTTAACAATTTACTCCCAGAGTTAGTTACAATTGTAGAGCCATATATGTTTACTACAGAGGGGCGGGGTGATACCAGGGGTGGTTCTTCTGTAATGGCAGAGGAGCATTGCCCCACTGGTCAAAGTCAGTCACAGAAAAATAAAATGATAATAAAACAATATTATCATTTTATTTTCTGTGACTGACTGAGCTGATGCCAGTGTAGGATGGAGCGGGGCTGGGCCATGGCAGGGGGAGGAGTGATGGGCACTGTAAAGAGCACGTCAGTTTGGCCGGCCGTATTAGGCTGGCCAAACTGACATGCACACTTCTATTTCTCCAACCCAGCTGTGTTGCACAGCCGGGTTGGAGAAACAGCACAATCTCAATGGCAGATCAGGCCACTCAGACCCATCCAGGTGCTGCTCTCATGCTAGGCATAGCATGAGAGCAGTGTCATGATTGGACGGAGAGCTTGTGCTTTCACAGTGACCGCCAGGAGAAGAGAACCACAGAGGCATCCGTCGGCGACGGGTACGTTTTTATTATTATTATTATTCCCTGTCTCCCCTCCTCCACCACTCCCTTCCCCCTACTTTACTTTACTGCCACTGGGTGATAGCAGATTTAAAGAGTGTTTTTGAAGGTGAATTTTGATTTATACTGATTATTGTAATTTATGAGTTATTGAACCACTGAACATTGCAGATCCAGGGATAGAATTAGTCACGTATGAGAAAAAAGATTTACCAGAACCAAAATTTCTCTATCTCAAAATCTGGATCAATTATTATTTTGATATGGTAAAGAAAGAGGAACTACTGTGGAGTATTCCCTAATAATTGTCAGCAAATTAGGGCTCCTGTCTGGAAGGTCACTACTTAAAGCTGTGCCAGACAGTTTTGGGTCTTGAGGAGTTTCACAAGTCGTGCCTCTATTCTCAACATAGAGTATTATATATCTCCCACTGTCTTGTATCCTTTCTAAACGTTCCTCTCTGTCAGCATTCCATCTTTTTAGATGTCTTCCATGTGCCTCTATTTGTTCTACGATAGAAATCAGAAAGTAGGGATCTAACTATCACGTTTCTCTTACTCTCACTTCGTGTGTCCAATCCTCTCTCTGTGGGGCAGATCTACAAGAAAGTGCCGCAGCGTGGCGCTGCAAGCCCTTTGGCTGCGCCACGCTGCGGCACTTTCAGAGCACAGGAATGCGACATATTTACAAGAATATGTCGCATTCCTGTGTTCTCCCCTGCGCTGGCGCACAAACAGCTGCCAAGCGCCGGCGCAGGCACCCTTGCACCATGGTGCAAGGATGCCTGCGCCATGGGGAGATTGTTTCTGTGCAGGAAGGGGCACCTTTCTGCACAAAAACAATCAGTACAGGCTTTTCTCTTTCAATGCGTGCTGCAGAATGCAGCACGCATTGAAAGAGGAAAAACGAGGAGAAATGAAAACATTTCTCCTCGGTGCGCTCGCTACGCCACCTCTAGGGTGGCGTAGCTTTCAGACGCATCTCCAGAGTTACGATTTCTCGTAATTCTGGAGATGTGTCTTGTTCCATGGGTGTTGCGTGGGAACACCCACAGCAACACCCATGGAACGCCCCTTCACCGCAAAGTGCTGCGTGTGAAGGGACGGTATTTACAAGGAGAAGAAAAGTCACGCATGGTGGCTTTTCCTCTCCTTGTAAATATCGAGGAGCCCCCTGCGCCACCAGTACGTCACGAAAAGTGACGTACTGGTGGCGCAGGGGGCTTGTAAATCTGCCCCTGTATATTTTGAAAAATATTATTCGATTCACTCCTGGCAGTTAATTTTACATTTTATTTTTCTGTTTATCAGTGACCTCATTCTATACGAATAGTCAATGTTACAGTGTTGCAGAATTTAAAATCATTTTTGAATGTCGATATGAATCAAATTTGAGTGATGCTCCTGAATAAAAGTAGGTAAACCTCAATAATAAAAGTTAGAGCCAATATTATAACCTGTGTTAATAGAATCTTTTTTCAATAGTACCTGGGCATTCTGATTGAGTTCTGATTTCCTATATTTTCTGACACATCTACTAGTTCTGTTCACCATGAAGCAGCTTTATAGCCCTTTAAACAGCTTCTCAGCACATGACCTGGGGTTGCTTCTGCAAAGCTGAAATCCATGCTGTCATCTTACACAACTATTGTATTATGGGCTCAATGCCTTCTTAACTATGGCGCCAACTCACAAAGGCATTTTGAGTGTGTGAGGTGGTCTTCCTGTACTGCTCTTTCATACTTAATACATGTTTTTGTAAATTGGCCCAATAATCTTTAAACTCACCCAAACTTAATGTTTCGGCTTTGTTCTCTTCCGTTTTCTAATGGTCATACATTTGGGCATAATAAAACCATTTTACATACTCTTTTATATTACAAACTCTGGGGCCAATGCACAATGGAAGTTTGGAGTGCATGGAGTAGTACTTGCTCTTAAAGGCCTTTGTAACTTGGCCCTTAGCTTTCTTGTCTTTGGCACCTACAAAGATCTGTAAAGCACGTTTCCTGTGAACACCCATCCACGTGTATATGTCTACTGCCCTAGCCTTGTGTTTGCTTCTAAACCATCAATTGGGCATAGTAACCTGATTTGTCATGGCTAATTCTACGTTTTGCTTAGCTAGGAACATCATCAGTGTTTCAGCTCTGGGGCCATTTAGAAGCAGGCCTAAAGGAACAAAATATTATCATTGATAGCTTACAATTAAAATATACTTGTACTGCGCAACACTGGCCTTATCCCAGACTTTACATTTTTATGATCATATGTGTCTTTCAACAAACTAGCTGTAAGAAAGCATTTTTGCACCACAGATTCTGCGGGGTTCCTGTCAAATTGATATATATAACCATTTCCACTTACAATGGTTTTACTTCATTTAAATATATGTTTTACCTTAAAATCATTGAAAAGTATTGCAATTGATGATGTATTATCTAACACTGATAGAAAAAGAGAAAAATGGATGATGTCTTTTTCATGTGTGAAGCATGCCATAGCCGGCTCCACGACACTCAGCCCACTCTCAAAGGTCACTGAACAAATAAGGCCAGACAGACAATCAAGAAACAAGCCACATTGACGTCACCACCAGTCGTATTGATAAAAGGTACATATTTTTAGAGACTCCATCATAAAGGCCTAAGCATTTGCTTCCATTGGAAGCAAATGCTTTAAACTTCATTTGTATGCTATGTAATGTATATTTGTGTTACATTTTTTCAATAGAACTGGCCCTAAATGATTGGAATGTGATAGTTAAGGAATTTGGCTAGTCAATTTGCATTTTGTGATAATCCTAGTAGTGCTGTTCACCATGAGGCAGATCTATAGGCCTATCAATAGCTTGTCAGCACATGACTCTCTCTGGCCCTCTCTTCGCAGGGGGGGAGGCAATCTGGTTATGCGCTGGGGTTCCTTTTGCTGCTTCAGACACTAGAATCGATGTCTATAGCCAATATGTGTTCATCAGGGGCACCTTAGATGGCACACCGGTAGTGCTTGGTAGTATTTATGTGCCGAATACAGATCAAGATGCTTTTTAGTGCATTTATCTATGGTCCTCACAGATTTGGGTGCATTATTCCTGGGTCTTGGGTGGGGCCTTCAATGCTGTCTTAGATATCACCTTGTATCGCTCCCATCCTCCTCTCCTGGCTGCGGGAACAGTTCATCAGGCCAGGGCTTTGTCACAATTGGTGGGCCCTGTCTGATGCTTGGCGCCATTGTAATATTGACATGTGTGAATACTCATTCTACTCACCCCCACATAAATTACATGCACGCCTTGATAGAATCCTGTGTACCACCTCTCTTCAAGCAAATGTCACCCACTCGACATATCTTGGTAAGATGTTATCAGATCATAATCCCTTGGAGCTTACATTGTTATGGGGTTGGGTACCAGCTCCAATTCCTACTTGGCATATGCAGCCCCAGGTCTTGCAGGACGCAGTGGTTCATGATACCATAGTGTCGTGTAGTTCCTAAAATACATAGGATCTGCGCATTTGTTGAACAACATAAACTAAGGGATTAGTGTCTAGACTGATTCCGGACACCCCCATCGGCTATGTCAGTCTATAGACCAATTAGCTCACAGTGCCACCATAAGCCCCCCTACCTTACCAAGGAGCGAATAGTTTCTGGCAATCATCGAACATGACAACCCTTGATCCTTCAGGCATCGTGGAAACAGTACAGTACTTTTCACTCAGTCAATCGTGCTCACTTAGTCTTAGAGAGATACACAGAATAAATGTTGGGGACATTCTCAATAAGCATTTATTGAACCAGCGTCATTCTAGTATAAAACATGTTTGCTGCGACAATCATTAGGCAGAAGCAAATGTAAAAAATTACAAGCACCAACAGAGTAAATAGAAGATAGAATTGTACCATGGTGCTAAAACAGTGAATATATGCCAGCATATGAACATGACAGTAATCAAGCGCACTCCTACTATGCGGACCCTACCTAAGTGTACTTAGCATGGGGGCGCTAGTGAGCCGGCAGCAAGATGACTGCTTCCTAGTGCAGCTCTGCCGGCCGAGTGCAATTATTCGCCCAAGATCCTACAAACAGAGCACATCTGCTGCTGTCAGTTGCGGATATCGGACGAGTAACACGGCGTGATCACCCCTGGACCAAGTGACACCCACAACAGACAATGAAGTGCCGACATTTGGCGTTCGGAGTTGGAAGCCGGGAAACGCAATGAGACGGCAAGATGGCGGCCGTCAGTACAGTGCAGTAATATCGGAGCTGCCGGAGGACTGAGAAGGAGCCGGCGGCACCTGACGGCGGGAAATAGCGAAGGCCCTGGCTGCTGAGCAGATATAAGAAGGCGCTGTGCTCCGCAGGTGCGAGAGAGGGTAAGGAGAGTGACGAGCTCTGCTCGGCTGGGCGGATCAGACATCGCGGGCAGATGCCGCTCTGGTACGGGGGGCTGCGGCCTAGTCAAGGTCCCCGAGGATCGCGGACAAAGAACTTGGGACTCTAGGTGAACAGCTGGGTCGCGCCTAGTGATTATCATGCGGACCCAGTGGAAGAGCAGCTGGCTGGCTGAGTGGGCACTAACGCCACATTGAGTGGCCTGTCTCGGCGAGCCTGCATAATCAAGGTCTGTGGTTGCGGCCTACATCAGCATGAATACACCAGTGAGCCCGGTGGCTGCATGAGATTGGGACGGGCTGGGCTGCAGGGAGATATAACACGGCCACTGCACTGTGAGGGCCAGGATTGTCGCTGAATGAACTGTGTACCCTACAGTGGATTGCTACGATGGGAGTAAGTTAATAAAGCTGGAAGAAGTAAACGTTGGGAGTACTGGATTGGTGAGCGTATGAACTAAGTGGAGGCCAAGGCCTTCATCGCGGCTTCCCACCTGAATACAGACCACGAATATTATAGTGTGGCAGCAGTGGGGAGGAAACACCAAGCCCACCATGTGGAAAACAGACAAACAACAAGCGCGCCTCACGTTCGAGGCCCGAAAACCTTCTAGGTCCCAACAACACGCATCTATCAGACTCTGAACAGGATCTGCCAGAGAAAAGCCCCTCTGCCCTGGAGGCGACACTAATAGCAATGCAGAACAGCTTGCAATCCGTAGATGGAAAAATTGATGCCTTAAGTATGCGAATGTATCACTTTGCCACTAGATTGGATTAGCAGGTTGCCCGCTTAGGAGAAGCGGAACAGCGAATCTCAACCATGGAGGACAATCTCCAAACAGTCACGACCAAGAGTATCGATATGGCAAAGGTATTGACGGTGATACAAGCCAAAAATGAGGACTTGGAGGCGAGGTCACGCCGAAATAATCTCTGTATTCTTGGGCTACCAGAGTCCACCAACACAGGCCGGATGGAATTATATATAGAATCGATGCTCAAGGGGGTATTTGGGCCAGAGAACCTCTCTATGGTGATGCTGGTGGAACAGGCCCACCGGTCACCAGCGGCGTGCCTGGTCCCGGGGGCTCCGCCGCGTCCGGTGATTGCGCAGCTTCTTAATTATCAGGACAGGGATACAATATTACGCCTAGCGAGGGAGAAACAAAAAATTGTATATGATGGTAATGTTATCGAGTTCTACCGTGGCTTTACCCCTACTGTACAGGCAGCAAGGCGGCAATTTCTCCCGGTCAAAATGAAACTGGAAGCTGAGACTGTCCCCTATGCAATGCCGTATCCTGCTAGACTGAGAATAGAGGTGGAGGGCAAGCAGAAGATTTTTGCGACCCCCAGGAGTGCAATGGACTTCATGAAAACACTGCAAAAGAATCAAAAAACCCCCGCAGATCCAATGGTGGACGATGAATTAGACATCACATGTCATTTGGGTCGGTAAGGTCGGAGTGAGGATACAGCCAGCATTAGGTGTATGCTACAGAACCTACACAGACCTCTGCATAGGCAAAGGCCTTCCCTTGTTTTTGTTACATATGTTAACAGACATATTGGCAGTGGATCGGGGCAGAACTGATGGGCGGCCCAGGAGTATAGTCATATGAAACAGACTGCACAGACAAACGATAAGTCAATGTGGCATGGAACAAATAAGTGTTATCTTTTAAAATGAGAACAGCAAATGCAAATGTACGTGAATGATGCAAATTTATGTGGGTCACTCGGCCACCTCCCATATCAATGGGAGGAAATTTCAGGCACCTGCGACCCCCCTGATGGGCGTACCCCACTTGCAAATGCTAGTGCATGACTGTTTGGTGCACTGGGTTCTGTTGTTGGGGAATGGCTTTGGCGAGTTGGGTAGGCTGAAGTGGGTGGGAGGTGGTATGTTGTGGATTGTTCGTGTTGCAGTTACAGTACATGCAATGGATACGTGTTTTCAGTGGGCTGCCCAGTTGGGGAAAGTGACACCATGCTTAGTTGTGAGACCTATTCCCATGAATGACGACTAAGGGCGGAATAATTAAAATGATGACGTGGAATGTATGGGGCCTCAACAACCCTAAAAATATCAGGCAGATATTTCCATATTTAGACAGGCATGATGTTCAAATCGCTATGTTGCAGGAAACCCACTTAAACTAACACACGGAACAAAATATAGGGAATAAGTGGGCAGCTGTAACAGTGGCCTCGTCATATTCCGCATACTCTAGAGGTGTTATGCTACTAGTCAAAAAAGGCACTCCATTTACAATTCTACACACTGAAATTGATGATCAAGGCAGGTTTTTGTTGGTGTAGGGCTCCTTGGTGGGATCGATGGTTGTGCTGGTGAATAGTTATGGGCCAAATGTTGATGATCCCGCCTTCTACAGCGAAATCTGGAGGCGACTGGGGTTACTTAACCCATCCCAGATAATTTGGGAAGGGGACCTAAATATATATCTGGACCCGGTGATGGATAGGTCTGCCACCACAGATTGGCATGGTAAACAAGCTGCAAATACTGTCAGGAAGATTACGAATGCAGAGGGGTTGATGGATGCATGGAGGGTGCAAAATCCAGGCACGAAAAAAGGCACTTTCATATCATCTGTGCATAATTCATGGCCCAGGCTGGACTATTGGCTGGTCTCTAAAGAAGTATGTACATGGACAGAGAGGGTGGTGCATCTAGCCAGAACATTATCGGATCATGCTCTGGTATTGCTGGAGTCAGCAGTACCGACGTATACCAAACCCCCTTTTCAGTGGCGATTACAGCCCGAGGTGCTGCTGGATCAAGTCTTTCCACCACTGTCACAATTTCTTCTGTGACAGTGAAGGGTCAGTTAAGGAAGCAGGAACACTGTGGGAGGCTTTTAAAGTTACTATCATGAGGAGAATGTATGGGGGTGCAAGCTAGGGTCCTGAGGTCACTCCGTAACAAAATGCAAGATATTGAAAGTAAGTTGCAGAACCTAGAAAGGCAATACGAGCTACAACCGGCACCCGAACATTTAGCAAAAATGAGAAACTAAACTCTGAACATGCTGAGATTGCAGGGCAGGAGGTACAATTTGGGTCCCAGTGATGGACAGCAAAAGCATATGGGGAGGGGGGCAGAGCTGGAAGTATGCTAGCTGAAAGATTATCCGAGTACAAAGAACAGGGTCACATAGTTGAAATATTGGACAAAACCTCGGAACCACGATAGACGACATTGGAGATCCTACTGGTGTTCACTGATTTTTATGCTGAGTTATATGCGCACCGACCGGAGTCTGCGGGTGTTGAGATAGCTGGCTATCTGGACGATGTAGCGCTGGGCTGGTTGTCATCGGATCAAAGGGAATTTCTCCTCCAGCCGCTAACTATGGACGATGTGAAGGAGGCTATACAAAAACTACCCACTGGAAAGGCAGCGGGCACTGATGGCCTGCCCAGTGAGTTCTATAAAACATACATGGACCAGTTGGCCCCAAGGTTGGTAGAAGTGTATGCGGAGGCAGATGATAGCGGGATACTCCCCCCCACATTGCGTGAGGCCCTGATAGTTATGCTATTAAAGCCTGACAAGGACCCACAAAGGTATGAATCGTATCGGCCACTATCATTAATAAATATTGATGTAAAAATCTTGGCTACAATAATTGCGATGAAACTAGAGCCCCTAGTGCCCTCTGTAGTGTTACCAGATCAATCTGAATTTGTGCAGGAGCGATTCACAACACATAATCTAAGCACTTTGTTTGCAATACTGCACCAATTGAACCCTGAACTGAAGGCAACAGCGGTGTTACTTGATGCCGCTAAAGCATTCAACTCCATACATTGGGGTTATATGTTCACGGTGCTGAGTCGGATGGGGCTCCCTTCTGCGTTTATGCAATGGATACGCTTGCTATATTCTGAACCAACAGCGAGGGTTCGGGTAAACAGTTTTGTGTTGGACCCGATCCAAATTGGCTGGGGTACTAGGCAGGGATGCCCCTGTCACCAATGCTGTTCTCTCTCATGCTAGAGCCTTTAGCGTGCAAGATTAGACAGTGACATGGAAAGGCAGCGTTAGGGTTCTGACAGCGGCTGTTAGCCATATCCTTATATGCGGATGACATGTTGCTGTAAGCCTGAGGGTTTTCAGGACTTCATATAAATTGGGAGAAGTCGGCGATATTACCTCTCACACAGTGCACTACATCATATTTTTATTTATAAAGTTTTGTATAGCGCGAACGGGACCCTTACGGGTATCAGAGCGCTTCACAATTTTGGGTAAGAGTGATACAGTATTGGGAAGCAAAACATTTGTTACATAATTATGCAAGGCGCGTGCAAGACTCCTGTAGGTATCGTAACTCTTCACATAAGGGTAGGGCAGATACAGTAATGGGTGAGGAACATTCGAACATATGTATGTACAATGCATGCTAACAATGTTATTCCCAGGTATATAACCATGTCAAAAGTCAATCAAGATGACCGAATAGAGGGCAGTAATGGAACCTAGGAGCCAAGGCCTATTAGGGCAGGAACTTGAGCATTAGGATTTTTTTCACTTCCTTTTTGAAGGAAGCAATGGAGGAGATTGTACAGATTTCCGGAGGAAGAGAGTTCCAAATCTTTGGGGCAATGCCAGAGAAAGCTCTGTTACTCGATCTCATTTTGTGGAAAATCTGTGGTTTCAGGAGCATTGTACTTGCACTTCGTGGCGCTCTGCAGCCCCCTGATAGTTCTAGTTTTTGAGACAGACTGATGGGGGTCTTGAAATGAAGGGCTTTGTGCATCATGCAGGCAATTTTTAACTGTATTCAGGCCTCATATGGTAACCAGTTTAGGGATTTTAGGGCTGGGGATATGTGTTCTTTTCTTTTTGTCCCAGTAATCAGTCTAGCTGCGGCATTAAGAGAAGCCCTTAGTGGGGTCAGGCTATGTTTGTGGAGACCACATAGCGTGGAACTACTGTAGTCTAGTCTTGGCAAAACTAGAGCTTGTACCGCCAATTAGAAGTCTTTCTGTGGAAGGAATGGTTTGAGATTCCTTAGTATACTCAACTGATGTTTAGCTCCCTTGGTTGCATTGCTGATATGGTTCTTCATATTCAAGTGCATGTCTAGCGTGATTCCGAGGGATTTAGCTAAATCAATAATGTGGGGGGAGCAGTTGAAGGCTGTGAGGTGTTTCATCCAAAAGTCAATCTTAGGAATGTGATTAGGGGGAGCGATGAGAAGGAATTCAGTTTTGGATGTGTTGAGCATAAGGTAGTTGTCAGTGAGCCAGTTTTGAGTGTTCATCAGGATTGAGTTGAGTGAGATGATGTCTTCTGGGGAGGTGATTTTCAGATAAAGTTGAGTGTCACCCGCATACATATGAAAAAGAATGTTCGTGGAGTTCAAGGCATTTGCCAACGGTTCCAAGAGTAAATTTAATAGTATGGGTGGTAGGGCGGACCCCTGTGGAACCCCCATAGTCACTGTACGGGGCTGAGAAAGAGATTGATTAATCTTGATACTTTGGGATCTGTTTTGAAGGAAGGAAGTGAACCAATTCAATACCGACCCTGATAAGCCCATCCTGTGTTCTAGAGTAGATAGCAGTTTGATATGGTTCACAGTGTCAAAGGCAGAAGATAAGTCAAGGAGGATCAATAAGCAAGATTCATTATGGTGTAGGAACTTTATCCATGATGTGCATGAGTGCAGATTCGGTGCTGTGCCCTCTCCTGAAACCAGATTGATGATGATCCAACAATTGGAATTTCTCGATGTGTGAGCAGAGTTGAATTAGCATGCATTTTTCAAGAAGTTTTGCCAGAGTGGGGATGTTGGAAATGGGATGGAAGTTGTTCAGATTGGAGCTGTCTGCATTAGGTTTTTTTAGAATGGGGCAAACTTGTGCTGCTTTTAGACAGTAGGGGATCGTGCCTTGCACTAGTGAAGCATTGACGATCTTGGACCATAAGGGGAGGATGGAGGCTTTTATTTCCTTGAAGATGGGAGGTGGAAGAGGGTCGCTGAAGTGGTTAGATGGATTGATTGCAAGAAGAGTGTTGCAAATGTCACTTTCGCTGAGGTGAGTAAGGGTGTGCCAAGATGCATTGTTTTTTAGGCTTAAACTAGGGGGGATGAGTGGCTCTTGGTGGGTAGGTGGGGCCGTGGTTTCATACATTGGGAGAAGAGCCCTCTTTGATTCAATGTCTATATTGATGCTGTTAGTTTTGTGGGAGAAGAAGGCGGCTAAATCGTCACACGTAGGAGAGCCGTCACCAAGGTCATGGCGGTTGGGTGCCTTGACCGATTGTATTTTAATGAGTTCAAAAAGTTTCTTATGGCAGTTGTTAGCTTGATTAAGTTGGGATCTGAAGAAGTCGGCTTTTGCAGTCTTGATTTTTTGTTGTAAGAATTTTTGATAGCTCTAAGAAGGTTTAAATGTTCGGTGGATGGTATGGATCTCCATGATCTTTCAGCCGCCCTCAGTTTACGGCGTTCCGAGTTTAGGTTGGAGTTGAACCAAGGTTTGGAAATTTTGTGGGAGGCATTTTTATGTTGTAAAGGGGCTATAGCATCCATGACACCAGAAATAGAGGAATTATAAAAATCAGTGAGGATATGAACATCCTTCAAGTCTGCTTGGGAAGACAAGGCATTTTTACAACGGGTAGCTAGTTCTTCAGTGTTATATTTCGGAGGTTCCTTTTCCATTGCTTCGTTTTCATGGGCTAGACCCCCTTTACCGACACCTTCCTGTTGACGAAGAAGAGGATGCATTAGTGGTCGGACCAATTGCATGGGGTAATGGAGTCCAGTGTGATGGTGTTACCTTTGGCTATTATGAGGTCCAGAGTTTCACCCTTGTTGTGAGTTGAGGTATCACAGAATTGTGTCAGTTCTAACCCTGGGCGTTGTTTGCGTAGTAGCGCTACGCGTAGCTACGCGAAGTGCACTTCGCACTACGCGAGCTACGCGTAGCACTACGCGAACTGCGTAGTGCGGTATGAAATGCTGTTCGCAATGATTGCACAGTGCCGGATGCTTGTCCGCACTGTGCAATCATTGCAAACGGCATCTTGCACAGTGCAAGCGGTCGTTTTCTGCCGCTCGAGTAGATTTGTACTCGAGCGGCAGTTTTCTCAACGCGGACTGGTAGTTTCTTATCGCGAGCGGTCGCGAGCATACGCAACCACTCGCAATGAGAAACCTGACCTCCCGCGTTGGAGAATCTCGCCGGGAGGTTTATTTTCCACGCTCGCGATCGGCAACTTGATGTTGCTGATCGCGAACGAGGAAAAAGTGTCGCCGGGATGTCATTTTGCTCGCTCGCGGTCGCCAACTTGACGTTGAGTACCGCGAGCAAGCCAAAAATGCCCGCTACGCTACGCGTTTTTGCACTGTGCTACGTGCAATTCGCGTAGCGCGTAGTTGCGCAAACTACGCAAACTTTTTCCGCCCAGGCCTAGTCAGTTCTTGATCCAAAAGGAAGGATTTGAGACAATTCACTATGTAATCATTAGGGTTAGACCAGTGTAGGTTAAAGTCTCCCAGGAAGATTTGGGGCACTAGAGGGTCGTCATTGGAAGAGATGATTTCCATTAAGTGCTCAATGAAGGGAAGATTGTCTCCCCGGGGGTGGTAGAATGTATGTAATTTGCAGACCGGGCGGGATTTGCACAATATGGTGATGCATAGATATTCACAGGAGATCGGAGTGGGGGTTTCTGATTGTGAGACCGAGAGTGTGTTTCTGTGTATACAGGCTATTCCTCCACCCTGTTTCAAGGATCTGTCCATACGAATTATTTCATAACTAGGTGGGACCAGAAGGTCAAGGGTAGGGGAGGAAGAGCAATTTAGCCAGGTTTCTGTCAGGATAATGATATCCAGTTCGTTAGTCAGGATGAGATCATAGATATCGGTGGCGTGTTTACTAGCTGATCAGCAGTTGAGAAGTACGCATTTCAGTTGGTCAGTCAATTGGGGAGTAGGGGTCTGGAGGATGTTAACCCGCTTGAGGTTTTCGCTGTTTATAGTTCTGGGATTGTAGACAGGTTCTCTGTCAGGGTTAGCGTGGATAGTTTGGATTTGACCCGGTAGGGACTTGTCAGAGCCTAGAGGGAGGGAATAAGACACAAGTAGATCAAGGATCTCACTTGACGACAGATAATCCATAAATCTTCTGGGGCGAGAGGAGGCCTTTGGGAGCGGTGAAGTTTTCAAGGTGTTGGGAAAAGGGTGTGTGACAGAGGCAGGAATTGTGTCAATAAGGACACTAGTTTGGGACCCTAGTGTGCTAAGTGTTCTGAGTAAGGGGAGATGTTCGATAGTAATGGCCTTCAATCAATCAATCAATCTATCATGGAATTGTAAGCGCGCTACTCACCCGTGAGGGTCTCAAGGCGCTGAGGGGGGGGACCGCATATCTGATTAGCCGAAGAGCCAGGTCTTGAGGGTCTTCCTGAAGGTGTTCAGGGAGGGGGCGCGTCTGATGTCTGCCGGTAGCTCGTTCCAGGTCTTGGCTGCATTGTGAGAGAAGGATCTTCCGCCTGCTCTGGCTCTGTGGATGCGCGGGGTTTTGGCCAGTGCGAGGTTGGAAGATCGGAGGTTTCTTTTGGGTACGTGGAAGTTGATTCTGTCGTTGAGGTATTTGGGTCCGTTGTTGTGTAGGCAATTGTAGGCCTGAGTGAGGATTTTGAAAGTGACTCTTTTCTCCACGGGGAGCCAGTGGAGACTTCGTAGGTGTTGGCTGATGTGTTCGTGTCGGGGGATGCCGAGGACGAGTCTGGCGGCGGTGTTCTGTACTGTCTGGAGTTTGCGGAGTAGGGACTTGTTGATGCCGGCGTAGAGTGCGTTTCCATAGTCCAGTCTGCTGGTGATGAGTGCGTGGGTGACTGTCTTCCTTGACTCAGGGGGATCCACTTGAAGGTCTTGCGGAGGATGCGGAGGGTGTTGAAGCAGCTGGAGGTGACGGCGTTGACCTGTCGGTTCATGGAGAGTGATGAGTCGAGTACGATGCCGAGGTTCTTGGCGTGGTCTGAGGGGGTAGGTGGGCTTCCAAGGGCAGTCGGCCACCAGGTGCTGTCCCATGCAGAAGGTGTGGTACCGAGGACGAGGACTTCTATCTTCTCGGCGTTGAGCTTCAGGCAGCTGTTGGTCATCCAGACTGCGACGTCTTGCATTCCTTTCTGGAAGTTGAGTTTGGCAGTGGTGGGGTCTTTGGTGAGGGAGAGGATGAGCTGGGTGTCGTCGGCATAGGATACGATGTTGAGGCCATGTTGTCGGACGATGGCTGCGAGGGGGGCCATGTAAATGTTGAAGAGGGTGGGGCTCAGTGATGAACCCTGTGGGACCCCGCAGGTGATTTTCGTGGGGTCGGAGAGGAAGGGTGGGAGTCTGATCCTTTGGCTTCTTCCGGTGAGGAATGATCGGATCCAGTCCAGGGCTGTTCCTTGTATGCCTGCGTCGTGTAGTCTGGCGACTAGTGTGCGATGGGAGACGGTGTCGAAGGCCGCTGATAGGTCGAGTAGGATGAGGGCTGTGGAGTGGCCTTGGTCCAGGAGGGTGCGGATGTCGTCTGTGGTGGCGAGTAGGGCGGTCTCTGTGCTGTGGTTGCTTCGGAATCCGGATTGGGACGGGTCGAGGACGGCGGTTTCTTCAATGAATCGTGTTAGTTTCCTGTTGACTGTTTTCTCTGCAACTTTGGCTGCGAAGGGGAGAAGCGAGATGGGCCGATAGTTCTTGAGGTCGGTGGGGTCAGCTGTGGGCTTCTTGAGCAGGGGTCTGACTTCTGCGCGCTTCCATTCGTCTGGGAAGGTGCCTGTTTTGAAGGTGGTGTTGATGGTGCGTTGTAGTTCGGGTGCGATGGCGGCCACAGCTCTGTGGTAGATGTAAGGGGGGCAGGGGTCGGTGGGGGCGACCGAGTGGATGCTTTTCATGGTCGAGGCGGTGTCTTCGGCCGTGATCGGCCTTCAGTTCTCGGAGTTCTTTTGTGAGAAGATGCAGGTGACATGAGATCTCATCTAGGCCTGGGCGGAAAACTGCGCTTCGCTCGCGTAGTTTGCGTAGTTTGCGCAACTAAGCGCTACGCGAATTGCACGTAGCACAGTGCAAAAACGCGTAGCGTAGAGGGCATTTTTTGCTTGCTCGCGGTCCTCAACGTCAAGTTGGCGACCCCGAGCGAGCAAAATGACATCCCGGCGAGACTTTTTCTCGTTCGCGATCAGCAACATCAAGTTGCCGATCGCGAGCGTGGAAAATAAACCTCCCGGCGAGATTCTCAACGCGGGGAGGTCAGGTTTCTCATTCCGAGTGGTCGCGTATGCTCGCGACCGCTCGCGATGAGAAAACTACCAGTCCGCGTTGAGAAAACTGCCGCTCGAGTACAAATCTACTCGAGCGGCAGAAAACTGACCGCTTGCACTGTGCAAGATGCCGTTTGCAATGATTGCACAGTGCGGACAAGCATCCGGCACAGTGCAATCATTGCGAACAGCATTTCCTACCGCACTACGCAGTTCGCGTAGTGCTACGCGTAGCTCGCGTAGTGCGCAGTGCACTTCGCGTAGCTACGCGTAGCGCTACTACGCGAACTACGCCCAGATGAGCGGCCCAATCTGGTTTTTGGTAGTTGGGTTGGTTGGGTAGTTCCAGGGGGGGGGTCCTTGAGTGATCGCTGCGGGGACCAAGGGAGTGCATGAAGCAGTGCGGTCTTGTTGAGTCTCTGCTAAGGAGTGGAGAGGAGCCGGTGGTGAATGGCGGGTGATAGGGGTTGTGTGTTGCAGATGGGATGAGGGCGAGGAAAAGGGCGTGTTAGAGTAGATCAAGCAGGGAGATTCCCCAGAGGAGGAAGGGGGTGAGGAGTAGGGAGAGTAATCCTCACCAAGGGATCCAGTTTGGATCCGTGTAGAGCCCGGGGAGGTGTTCGCAACTGTAGGTCCAGTAGCTGCTTGGTTCGTAGGTGATGTGAACTGAGTAGGTTCTGATGATACTAAGTCAGGGGACTGGATGGAACAGAGGTCGCTTCGGGAGTAAGCGGGGTTATGATCAGATTTGGTCACCCTAGGCCTGAGGAGGGATATGAGAGTGATACCGTTTGTAAGATCATGTTTTAAGGGGGAAGGAGAAGACTTGGAATTAACAGCTGTCTTGAGGGTAGGGAAGATATTATCCATCTTGGCTAAGTTGTCATCCGAAGCTTGAATTAGGATAATCCCATTATTGTAAAGGAAAATGGTGGCATTCGCATTGTTGAGTGACGAGGGCAAGGCTGTAAGTTTGCGGCTGTACTGTGTTTTCCTGGTACCTGTTATACGAAGCATGGAGTAGAAGACATTCCTCCATCGTGCCCGTTTTCTGGTGTAGAAAATCAAATCATTGGTTAATTTCCCCTTATTTGCACAGAAGTAAAAGTAGGAGATAAGAGTTTCGTGTCGGGTTTTTAGTCGCCTATGTTTGTGCTTCTTGGCCCCATTTTGTGAGAGGTTGGGAGGGTAGTTGCTCGTGAAGGCATGGCGACCGGTAGGGACAAGCTCTGTATCCATTCTGTGATGTGCCAAGGTGAAGCCTTATGAGGGGTGGAACAGATTTAGGAGTATTCTAGCGCATTGACAGTGGGAGGTTGAGAGGAGGAGATCCTTAAGTGTGACATATGGAAAATATTTGAAGATCAAGTTCGTGGCTGAGAGAAGGTCAGGGAATTCCTTTTGTATATCTGCGCAGAAACTGGACTGGTCAGTGAACAAAGTCACATGGAGATAATAGGAAGGCTTGTGACAATTGAAATTGCGCCTGGATGAGAATCATTAACGGGAGGTGGGTGGAAGCTGAGCTCCCCTCGAGTATGGCTACAAGTTAGTGTCAATAGGATGGTGGACGTGCTGAGGGTGCAGAGGTGCGCTCTTTTTCAATAACATAAGATGAGCTAATACCAGATAGGATTAACGTGATGAGTATTAAATTGCAAGAGCCTAACTACGCAAGAGGAGAGGGAAGAAAAAAAAAATCATACAAGCTGGAATTCCCCTTGACTTGGGCCACAGATCCCATTAAATTCCTTGGGGTTTGGATACATAGGGACCCAGAGGTAGTTTTGCAAATGAACTATGGGCTAGCAATTGCAGCATTAACTGAACAGGTGGCTAGATGGATACGCCTCCCACTCTCCCTAGCGGATCGTATTGCAGTGATAAAAATGACGATATTGCCTAAATTCCTGTATTTGTTTGTAAATATTCCCATAGTGTTAAACAAATCGTTTTTTAAATCCCTACAGGCATGTTTGCTGACCCTGACATGGGCAGTTAAGCAGCCGCGCTGCAGCTGGGACACTCTGGTACAACCGTACGAGAGGGGTGGTTTTGAAGCACCGGACATGAGATTGTACTATCTGTGTGCACAAACGCAGTTTGCGCACTACTGGCAATTTCCGCAACGATATCTATTGCACATAGCGGTGGAGGCAGATGGTGCCCATCCGGTCCCACTCATTGCAATGCTACACTATATTCGACCTCTAGATCCCAGTGTGCACATAAACACGGTGAACTGCAAGACTCGTGCATGGCGGGAGGTCCGGGTCAGAGGGGTAGGGAACATTTGTATGCGCCGGCCTTGTTGATAGATGCACATCCCGACATCTCAGTCACTAAGGAACAGGGGTCACTGGACACACTGAGGGAAGCTGGGGTCACCACACTAAGGGATCTTTACCCAAGCAGTACGTTTATAACCCTAGAAGCACTCACTGCAAAAAAAACATATAATGCTATGCTAGGGTTTGCATATGCGAGATTGCGTGTGGCTGTTAGGGCAGTGTACCCGGAGTACCCAAAAGAACTGCAGGTTCTAACTGCATTACAGGTGCTGCTTTCCAGGGAGGATAGAAAGGGTCTGATAACAAGGTTATATAGAACTTCACTTGTTGAGAATCAGATGGTTACATCTAAGGCGTGGGAATGGGAAGCGCTACTGGACTCACTGCTGCTATGGGATGATTGGGTGACGTGTTGCGCGTTTACTGGACGTCTCACGGCGAATTGTAACCTCAGGATCATACATTTCAAATGTATTCATCAAATGTACTATACACCCGAGAGACTACACCGGTATGGGATGCGGGGTGATTTGTGTTGTGTAAGGTGTGGTATGGAGGGCTCAGATTTCAAGCATCTTGCCTGGGACTGTGGACCTGTGTCGATATACTTGGTCAGGGTCACGCAACATCTCACACAAATGATTATGGAAAAGGTAGATTGCACTCCGCAAATATGTTTACTGAGATTGCTTGAGACAATCAAACCATGCAATCGCAAATTGGTGGCTGTTACATTGCTGTTGGCCAAAAGGGTAGTAGCAAAGAATTGGGGCGGGAAGGCTGCCACCTGGTTCAAGGATGTAGTATATTGCAGGGAACAACTGAATATATATGCTGAGGACCTGCCAGTCTCCTCCAGGCTGAAAGATATCTGGAGCCCTGGAACGCTACATCGTTTAGAGCACCCTGATGTATTGAAGTAAATTGACTATTATGAATATTTGTATGGCGTGAGAGCGGAGGCACTAGGTATATCCATGTCAAATGGGATGGCCGCAGGGCCTTAGCTGGGTAGCCGACAAGAGTCAAACTGAACCAATTGTACTGTAATACATGTTAGGGTTATGTACTGTAAGTTGTTATTCATACTGAACATGTTATACTGAGTTTGTATAATGAATGCAGATGTATTATGCAATGTTGGAAAGCCAAAACTCAATTAAAAAAAAAACAAGTGTATCTAGCATGCATGTGGGTGTAATACCAAGAATCCCCTAGGAAAGAGCCAACCCCATTACCTTTTGGGAGAGAATGAAGGACCCCGTCTTGGTCTCGAGTTGGACACCCCGCAAGGGATGTCAGACTGCTGCGTTTTGAAGCTTCAGCATGCAGGGATCTCAGTGCCTTGTGTCACCGTGGAAGCATCTCCTCTGCTTATCTAGTGATGGTTCTTTTATACCATAAAAATAGCCTCAGGGTTCCTACCACAATCGATATGTTGTAAGAAGTTTATGTTTGCATGTTCCTATACTGAGTAGGCCCCAAAGTTATTTTCCCTATTAGGGCTGTAGCTGGTTCTATGAAGAAAAAGCTAAAGTACAGTTAATTCTGTATTTTGGGTTTAACATAAGCTACAGTGATTGTTCAAACACTCCTTTGAATATTTATTAAAAATCCAATTTAATAGTTGGATTTTTGATAGCTATACAAAAGAGTTATACTTTTCCTGCTGGAAGATCCTACAAGCTAATTAGCATTGGCCTATCTGTAGCTGGACTGTCAGTGATGCTTTGAAGATGTATAAAATACTGCTATCAGAGCAGAGACAAGGCTTGGGCCTGGAAGGATGGCTTGTGGGAGGAATGTGACCAGCTTAACCCAAGAAGGGCAGTTTAGGAGTGTCCAGGGACTTCATTAACTTAAAAGGGATTGGGGAGACCTGTACTTTTATTGTTTAGTGATTAGAGAGTCCTGGAGAAGTGGGGTCTTTTAATACCAAAACAGAGTTTAGCATCCTGGCTTTAGTTGCAGCGGATCAGGGAGCTGGTCCCAGAACCTGTTTAGGGTGGTAGAGTCAGAGGGGGACTGGTCATTACATTAAACACACCCCCGAATATGCCATGAGCTCCTTATGAGGGTAGAAATATTTTGCCATGTTGGAATTTACTGAATATTGTGCTCTACGAGATAGTTTACAGTGAGGCAAACAGGATGTGTTGCAAATGTGGGAAGGCTTTCTCTTAGGAACTTTTTGCCCATTGGTCAGGGAATGTCCAGGAGTCACCTCCCTCCCCCCTCCCCGCACCCACTGGCTAATGAACTGAACAAAAGTAGTACCTCTTCCCTGCCTCCTCAGAACACTTTCGGGATGTGTGTCAGAACAGAAGAGGACTGGACCTGCTGCTTTCTGTGAGGATATCTGATGGGCTGGACTAGCTCTTACTCAGGAGAAAGAAGTGGATTCCAAGGGTCAGTTGACTGACCTCATTTGTGGCTACAGGCACAGAAGATGCAAGAGGTCTTTTTCCTGGAGTGACCAGTTGACCATTTACAACTGTAACTTGACTCAACCTTGCTGTTTGCCTCTGCTGGTATGAGTCCATGTCACTAAGTGCTGTGCCTGAGGTCCTGGGAGCCTTAGAAGTGGCTAACAGAAACTACCTGAGAAAGTCTGAAAACTTGGGACTTGAAAAATATAGGACTTCTAATTCCTCCAGAGCTTCAATGAGATTTCATGGCAAAGGTGTCATATTTTGATACAACTTCGCCAGGGATTCTGTGTGCCTCCCTTTCTTCTCAGATGACAATCCAGAAGAAGAGGTCTGTCTTTCACATTTTTCTCTTGCTCTCGCTTTGTGTGTCCAAGCCTCTCTCTTTGTATGTCTCAAAATATTATTCAATGTCCTCTAGGCAATTTATTTCCAGGTTATTTCAACCTTCTTCCTGCTGCATCACAGTCCATCTTTCCATTGCACAGCATGCCACCTTAGAGAGGAACCAGCAATATAAAAAACATTCTGCTCCAATTTGGAGCAGTCCAGTCTGAACTGCCGGTTCAGGCCCCTTCTTAACTGGTACACAAACAACTCAAAATCACACTTTGTCTATTTGGACCTCTCCAGTTGTACTCGTATTGAAAAAGCAAAATATATTGAGTGGAAAGCTTGAATTAATCTCAGCCACTGGAAAATTCCTTGGGCCACATCCCAGACCATCATTTATTTGCCCACCATGCCCCCTCAGAGAGGATTCAGCCATATTGAAATTTGTGATGGCGCTGCTCCAACAGGAACACTCCAGACGGAGCTGCCAGGCCATGTTTCCTCTGAACCAGAACACAAGCAACCTCAGAACAGTTTTGGTCTATTTGGTCAGTAGGGTGCAGCTTGGTTGCATTTACACAGTGAGCATGGGACCTAAGTAGAGGAGCGGGCTAGGTAATATATGTTTTCCTATGCAGAAAGCTATGGCTGCCTCGTGCATTTCCATACATCTTGCAAACACCTGCTTAGATTAGGCAGATGGAAATGAGGATAGGCATGTGTGTGTATGCCTGTGTGCACATCCCCTTATGGACTAGGAATGCTGACTTACCCCACCTAGCCACCAGCCCTTCTTGTTCAAATCGTGTGAACTGCACAAATGGACCCTGCTTGTGCACAGCATAGGTTCTACACATGCAAATGCTCTTTGTGAACTGGGCAACACATATGCAAATAGAAAATGATGATACGTTACTTATTATTTCAATTGTTTCATATAGTCACCAAAAATATCTGAGATAAATTGTTAGAGTTCTTTGACTGATTTATTACGACAGGGAAAATGTTTGCAAAAGATTGAAGACAATTGTCAAAGAGAGTAAGTGATATTAGACACCAATGACAAGAGATAGTCCTCTTGTTTGGTTTATTCTTGGGAGTTATTACACTGCCTTGATGCTTTGAAGGGTTGAACCAAAGAATCCTGTTTCATTAAAAATGAATGGTCCATAGATATATACATAATGAAATGTCTTTTACTCATTTATAACATCTTTTAATGGTTGTGTAATATTATCCACATTAATAAAAGTGTAAAGTATTATCAACCATGCTTGACTTTCCATTTGAGTCAACACTGCTTTTTTCGCAAAGTTTAAAACAGATTTTGCTCTATATTAGCTGGTTAATAGCACATTTTGGCTTCTGCCTGATAGAAAGATTTTTTCCGTAATTTATAGCGGCCAGTCCGGAAAGACAAAGGACCTGATTACGAGTTTGGCGGATGGGATACTCCGTCACAAACTTGATGGATATTCCGCCCGCCGCATTACAAGTTTCATAGGATATAATGGAATTTTAATAGGCAGGCAGGATGTCCATCACATTTGTGACGGAGTATCCCATCCACCAAACTTGTAATCAGGCCCATAGTTTTTTTCCAATGGACCTGTGTACTCCAGGTGACACTTTAATAATGATGTTTCAGTCACAGGACATCCTTTAATTTGAAACTTACATACTGCACAGATCATGAAGGACAGGGATTACCAGATAATAGAGTATAACAGACACCAGGAGACAGCAGGAAGACAGAGACACTGAGGTATTCATTGCAGATAATGCAGAACAGTTTAAACCTTTCTCTATTTCACTGAGACTGTGATTTTTATAAAGCATGTAGGGTTTTTAATTCTGCATTCTTACCTACATAACCATTTTTTGGTTTGTTTTACCACAGACACAAAATACAACTTGCTCACTGTGCCACTGGAACCACGCTACACCCAACTAAAACGCCCCAATCAGGGCAAAACTGGTCTTTGCTTGTGTTCCAGTTCAGAGAGGACCTGGCTTGGCAGTTCATGCTGGGTGTTCTCATTGGAGCAGGACTAAGACTGATTTGCATGTGGTTGGGTCTAATCTGAAGTAGCAAGGTGGGCAATAGAACGATGAGTTAAAATGCTGCCCCAAGCAATTGCTAGTGGTTATACTTGTTGCACGCATCCTTCCATAGCCTTTTGTGTGTTTTATGTAATGCCCTAAGAGGCCAAGGATATGCTGAGATGTGGGTCCCTTGCTCACTATGCCACTGGAACCAAGCTACACCATATTGAAGAGCCCCATTCTCCCATCTCATGCCTCTATCTTCCACCACCATACAGTTCCTGTTCTTCATCTCACTTTTGTGGTTTCTTTGTTATCCCTACCTTCTTCATTTGTCACTGTTTTCCTACCTTTGTCTTTCTGTTTATTTCTCCCTTTTCTTCCTGTCTCTTTCTTGCTCCTGGTCCCCAAAAATGAATACCAGTGCCCACCACCTGCAACCACCGACATCCAGTATTCTACTTGCCATTTTCAATAAACATTTCCCTGACTGAAAAAAACATATTTTTCAAGCTAACTACTCCAAAATTAACATGTAATATAAAAAATGCCTAATGGGCAACATGTGTAACATGGTCCTATATGTTCTGGTACCATTTACTGAAATACTCTGTCTTCAGCTTCATGGTTTATGCTGTCATCAGAACCCCTCTGTGGCTATATAACACCACATTACACAGTATTTTTTATGTATTCTCTCTCTCTCTGTCTCTCTCTCTCTCACTCTCTCTTACACTTGTACAATTTTAACAAGTTCACGATTTTCTTACTGACTCTAATTTTAGATTCTTTCCATTTGTCACACACAATTGAGTGCAGGAGCCAACTAGCTGAAATTCCACACGGAAGATAACATGGAATCAGTCACATTCTTTTAGAGCCACTCTGTTTGAAGGGCAAGATCTTGATTGACACTGTATACTACTGCAGGTCTACCTGTCAACAATGGCTGCCTTGATCATGGTTCATTAATCTGCTTCACATTGACATTAACAATGGATATTGGAGCATTTATCAGCATCCTGAAGACTGACCTTGGTGGCGTTGGTTGCAGAGTCCTGTACTGTTTTCTTATTATTTAAGCAAACTGCTCCAAACAATTCAAATTTGAAGTGTTTTAGTCCATTCGAGCTATACCATATGGAATGCTCTAGAACCAGTCCCCTTTGTATGCCTCAAATCTATACAAGTTGTCCCAGAAGTCTTGCATAAGAGATGAGTGTTAAAGTTGATGACACACTGCTATAATTCACATACTATGCATTATCAGCACAAAACATCATACACAAAAATTGTTGGATAACATTTTGAGGGCAACGCTATCTGCATTGCAATCCCCATAAATCAGAGATTTCACTCACATCTCTCACCCAGTCCAATGTACCCTCTAATTCTTGCTAGCCCCATTAGAACACAAAAAAAAATAATGCAGACCTTACGAGGAGGAACTCTAGGTGTATCAGAGGGCAAGACACCTTGACAAAAGTGTGACTACAGGGTCCGCCCCCTCGAAACTATCCTTTTGGTGGAGAAGTGCTATACAACAAGAAATCTATGCAAAAGGCATCTTGAAGAAACAGTGAGTTTGAATCAAAGCTCACTTACGCATGTTCTAGTGTGCCCGCGTTGAATGATACGGTCCTGCCGAAAGCCATATTGACCCTTCTGGGCACTTGGGAGAAAGTGGCTAAAACATGTTGACCATATTAAGGGTACAGGATACCATTGATATCTCAAAGGTATCCAAACACCGCATTTAAACTTGCCCAAGATCACCAAGACTAAAATACCCTTTGGGTAGGTGACCTTGAGACAATTTTAAATCACTTACACTTTTTCACTTCACAAAAAAAAAAACAGCTCTGCTGTAATCAGATGTTGAAGCACACCTTGGAGGCATTGGGTTCCCTGGTGGGAACCCAATGATGAAGCATGTCACCAACTAGGTTGGTGAGTGAGGGTTCTTTTAAAAACTCTGAAGGCTCCCCCTATAATTCTGAGAGAGTTTCCCTAGGGTCATATGTTAGGTAAACAAGTGCTCGCTCTTGTTGTTTGTAAGATATAGTCAAGGGAAGATGACCAAGTAGTCTTTCTCTTTCTCTCTTTTTCCTGTTTATGATGACCCAAACAAATAAGGCCATAGTCATGTCACAAAAATAAGTCTCAATGCTTCTTGGTGGACTCGAAGAACAATTGGGCTGCTCCCTCTGACTGAAATGCAAATATACTTCACAGTTTCGATATACAGATGCATATGATATAATAATATTGAGGGACAATGACAGCAAAGCTCTACCTATGGGCCTACTCAAAAATACTCTTGCACCTCTAGAAAATGTAGTGCAACAGACCAATCACTTAATCTAAGCCATACATTTTTTACTAACTTATCTTAACTCGTATACATTCAATTTCCTGATTCCATACGTACTAACTTCTGAAGATCATGTTATCTTTAACAGAGTTCGCCAGTCTACAAAACAATCTACTAATATCCCCTAAGCTCCATAGCAAAACAATGACAATTTCCAGTGCAAATTCACACTGGTTACTGAGAACCCCAAGAACGTTGAAACATTGATAATACGTGATCAACTAACACTCTAGCCATCCTTCTTTAGATTAAACTCTTAAATCCAGAGCCCCACACCAGACTATTCGCATTCAGCCACAGATCTTACTCCATTCAGAAAAGCATCATAGTGCCCCCTTTTATTAACTAACAAACAGAATAGTTACATTTGGAGAGTACTTAACCAATATCCAACCCTCCCTTTCCTTTACAAGGTAAAAAAGCAAAATACACCTCTAAGGCTAACCAGAGTGTGTTTTAGAAAGTGCTTCATCTGCTGGTTTAAACTGTGTTTGAAAAGTGTATTTATCACTCATTTTTTGCTAGAAGAAGTGATTAGTTTAAGTGTGCAAAAATCTGTATTTTCAGTGGCTTTAGATTTGGGCCTTACCTAATGGGCTAAACAGGAACTACAAACTGCAGATTGAGCCTGTGTGTATCCAAGGAGATTCTGACTTCAGGAGCACCTCTGTTAGATCTGGCATCCTTGGTGTGGTTTCCCCTGTCTTTTTGCCTCTATCTCCTGTATTTCTGACTGTATGCCGCACATCGTATTTGCTGGTTTTTTAACTCTCGGCACTTTACCACTGCTGTTTTGTTCAGTGCTAAAGTACAAGTGCTCCCTGTATAAATTGTGATTATGTTTGGATATCCATGATTGGCATATTTAATTTACTGGCAAGTCCCTAGTAAAGTGCACTGTGTGTGCCCAGGGCCTGTAAATCAAATGCTACTAGTGGGCCTGCAGCACTGATTGTGCCCCCCACATGAGTAACCCTGCAAACATGCCTCAGACCTGCCACTGCAGAGTCTGCAAGTGCAGTATTTAACTGCCACATGGGCCTGGCAAGTGCACCCACTTGCCAGGCCCAAAACTTCCCTTTTATTACATGTAAGGCACCCCTAAGGTAGACCCAAGTTATTCCCATGGGCAGAGTACAGTGCATTGTATGCGAACGGTAGGACACATACTGGTGTATTTTACATGTCCTAATGGTGAAATACTGCTAAATTACTTTTTCACGATTGCAAGGACTATCTCTCCCATAGGTTATCATTAGAGCTGCATTGTAACATCTTACAAGTGTAACTTTCAATTGTGAAGAGCTAGAGGTGTGGAGTTTTGTTTCCCTGAACTCAGAATTAAAAAACACATCTTTCTGTGAAGGTGGCTTTTAAATTGTGTGTTTGAAAATGCCACTTTTTCGAAAGTGGGCATTTTCTTGCTTTACTATCCTGTGCTTCTGCCTGCCTGGTGAATCCATGTCGGGTTTAGACTGACAGTTGGGCTATTTGTGTATTTACTCTAGACAGTCACACAAAGGGAGCTAGGGTGTGCCCTGCATATCCTGATTGCCCATCACCCGACTAATGGGCCTTCCTGAGCTAAAGTAGTGGGAGGGGGTTGTCACTGACACCTGAATAGGGCTGTTCCTGTTCTCTCACAATGCTTTCTCTACCCCCCTGTAGTGTGTCTGGAGCCAGGACAGGGCAAGGCAGGATCTGTGCACTACAAAGACTATCCTTTGAAGTAGGCCTACTTCTAAAGCAAAATGGGTTATATGTAATAGAACACTTCTGGACTGAGGACTCTGCCAAGAAGAAGAGCTGTAGATCTGTCAGGAGGACTACTGCCCCTTTGCTGTGTTGCTTATTCTGGGTTGGCCTACATTTGCTGCTTCTGTCTGTGAGCAGTGAAAGAACTGGACTTTGCTTTCTGGAATCCTATTTTTCAAGTTCTCCAAGGGCTTGTGTGTGCTTGCCTCCTGTTGGAAGTCTCAGGCCCATCGAAGACCTCATCTGCAGCTCCCTGGAACTCCTCAACTAGGAGTTCTGACCTGCCAAGTGGTGCCAACTCCAATTCTGGGCCCTTGGGGGTGGTTTTGCTGCTTCAAGAGCTGAAAATCCATGCATTGCCCTTCAGCAGCATTTTTTCCACTGCAAGCTTGCCGGAGGGGTGGGGGGGGTTGAAAAACCAACGCATTGCCATGGTGCGGCCGAAAAATCGGCGCACCGCCTGTTTGCGGCCGGAAGAACCGTCTCAGCCTGGGTCCAGACCACCTTGTCTCTGACATCCGAGACTCCTGGTCCAACTTCGACGCAGGCACTGCTGTGCGGCTGAAGGAATCGACGCATCGCCTGCCCGCAGCTGGAAAAATTGATGCAGAGCCTGTTTTGCCACCACATCGACCCAGCATGCCTGAAATTTCCATGCACCGCACCTGTGCACCAAGTTTCCAGTGCATCACCTCGCAGTAAGGATCTTCAGAATTTGACGCATCGTTTCTCCTTGCATTAAGGAATCGACGCAACACTTCTCCTGCGTGCAGCAGAACTGACGACTCCCTTCCCCTGTGACTCAAGAATCGACGTATCACTTTTGTTTTCTGACTCTTCCTTCCCTTGCGGCTGTATTTTATCTCGGATTTTGATGCCTCAAAGGTACTTTGTGCCAAAATCAACGCATTCATAGGGTTCTATGGACTGAATTGCTTAAACCATTAAAAAGTGATGTGTATGCTGGATATTTGTCATTTTTTGGTTTAGATAAAGATTGGTTATTATTCTAAACTGGTATGGTGTCCCTTTGTAGTGTTTTCACTGTGTTACTGTGTGTTTTACCTGCAAATGCTTTACACATTGCCCCTGAGGTAAGCCTAACTACTCGTGCCAAGCTACCAAGGGGTTGAGCAGGGGTTATCTAGGGTGTGTAACTCCCTTACCCTGACTAGAAGGAAGGGTCCCCACTTGGACAGGGTGCATACCACTGACAACCAGACACCCCCATTTCTAACAGCCACCCTGCCCACCAGACTGTGCTTCACTGATTGGCCCTCTAGCTGCCAAACAACTCTGAGCCCTCCTCTCACACCTGCACAGTCCTTTAAAGTTTGTGGAGGGAACCCCAAGACAGCCACCTCAATTTTGCAGCCCCAGCTTCTCTCTGCCCTAAAAAGCCAATTGAGCAAAAGGCAAAGAAGGTGGTAAGAACACAGACTTTGTACTGTGTATTCCTGCAACTTTAAAACTGCTTTTTCTCCTCTACCATGACTGTTTAAATGTATCTCTTGCTTTTTTATGTGCAATTTGTAAAACTACTGTTTTATTCTACCCATGACTGTTTAGATTTCTCTCATGATTTTCCCCCTATACTGTGCTAAGGCCTGTAGAAGGCAATCCACCCCTCCCCCCTTTTATACAAGGAAAAAAGGAAAAATACACCTCAGAGGCTAACCAGAGTGTGTTTCAGAGACTGCTTAATCTGCTTTCTGGTTTAAACTGTGTTTCAAAAGTGTATGTAGCACTCGTTTTTGGCTAGTAGAAGAGTTTTGTTTAAGTGCTCAAAAATCTGTATTTTTAGTGGCTTTGGATTTGGACCTTACCTGCTGGGTTGACCAGGAACTACAAAGTGCGGATTGAGCCTGTCTGCATCTACGGAGATTCTAACTTCGGGAGCACCTCCTTGCCCACCAGCCTGAGTTTAAGGTTAAATGCCTCTTATATAAGTTTCTTACTGGTTGTTGCATTTGTGCTCTGATTGGTTCCTAGGGCCAAGGTTTCTATTAGACTTAGGGCTTAGGTTTAGAGTTCTGATTGGCTGATAGGTATGGGTTGTGATTGGTTCCAAGAGCTAGGTTTCTATTGGACATAGGGATTAGGGTTTAGCTTTTGATTGGTTGCTAGGGCTGTAATTGGTTAAAAGGGCCAGGTCTGCCAATGGTCCTAGAGCTCAGGGCTAGGTTTCTGATTGGGTACGGTTAAGGCTTCCTTTGGTCAAGGTCACCTAACCTAGGACTAATTAACCTTAGGGCTCAAGGCACCTCAGCCTGTGTGGCAAGGCTAAGGGTGGAGAAAACAAGGGCAGCTGCCTGTTTGGGCCTGTCACAACAGGTGAGGTCTAGGGCCAGAGAAGCTGCTCTTTTTGATATTCACCAGCCACCAGCTTAACTCATCAAGCCACTCCAATATATTAACACCCTCGCAATTAATGCACTCTACTCATTTACTACAAACAAATCCAATCCATATTTCAATGTCTCAACAACCACTACAAACCCCCACAAACCACACCTATACATACTCTACCCCAGCTATTAATGGCAACTTTACTCTCAGACAAATCACCACTCTGTCCTATCCCACTAACACATCCACACATCACCAACACAACACAAAGCCACATTATACATAACATTATTCCATCCAGACACAACCTCCGGGCCCGATTCACAGAAGTAATCTGAGACGAAAGTCTAACTTTACGACTTTCGGTATTCACAAAGGGCATTTACGAGTAGTAAAGTTAGACTTTTGGTCTAAGTTTCAGACCAAAAGTCTAACTTAGACCAAAAGTCTAACTTTACTACTACTAAAGTTAGACTTCTTGTCTAAGTTAGACTTTTGGTCTAAACTTAGACCAAAAGTCTAACTTTAGTAGTAGTAAAGTTAGACTTTTGGTCTAAGTTAGACTTGTGCTCTAAACTTAGACCAAAAGTCTAACTTTAGTAGTAGTAAAGTTAGAATTTTGGTCTAAGTTAGACTTTTGGTCTAAACTTAGACCAAAAGTCTAACTTTACTACTTGTAAATGCCCTTTGTGAATACCGAAAATTGTAAATTTAGACTTTCGTCTCAGATTACTTCTGTGAATCGGGCCCTCCCTATTCATACAAAACACCAGCTCTACCCTCTACTTGCTCCTAACAGACCCTTTTCTGTCATCACCAAACCTATACTCAGGACTCCATCATATCATCCACCAACACCCTCCTCCTCTTTTTTACCAAAAGCACACAACCAAACAATCCTTACACTCCACTCCACCACATATATTACCTCTTCCAGCTATCAAATCTAACACAAACACTTATAACTCTTGTCCATCCCCACTCACACACCACATAAACTATTTTCCAAAACACATCACCATCCCCTTTACCATTCAACTTCCACTCACCAACAGTACTTTACACAACATAACACATACACCAGCACATCAAAATTAAGTCTGGGCAGTGAACTCCACTCCGCTCACAGAATTTGCGGAGTTTTCCGCACTCTGCGGAGCTCGTGGAGTTACGAAAAACTATGCTCCCCGTAGCGAAGTGGTTTTTTTTTCCTCGCTTGTGTCCGTTAACGTCAAGTTGGCGAGCGTGGAAAATCAACCTCCCAGCGAGATTTCTCAACGCAGGCGGTCAGATTTCTCATTGCGAGTGGTTGCACATGTTCGCGACCGCTCGCGTTGAGAAACTGTTCGTTCGTGTTGAGAAAGCTGCAGCTCGAGTAAAAATCTACTCGAGCGGCAGAAAGGAAGCAGCGCCTACTTGTGCTGAGCATGCTGCAGTCCACAGTGATTGCACAGTGCAGACAAGCACCTGGCACTGAAAATCACCGCGAACGGCATTTATCTAATGCACTCCGCCGCTTGCGGAGCTCCGAGTAGCGCGGCAGAGTTTTTTTTGCACCGCAAACTCCTCCCAGGCATAATCAAAATGTCACACACACACAGTTTCATAATACATTCCGTCACAAATTAGAAAGATGCACCCACTCCCACCCTCATGACTTTACATATAATACACATGCTAAACCATCTTTACTCCCGAATTTCCTATCTCCAACAACACCTACAACAAATCCGCCAACACAACTCTCATTCACCCGCCTCTCATCCATTGCACAATTTAGAGCCTTAAAACATGACCCGCATGCTGAACCACCACCACTAACCCAGAATCCTGTCAATGTAGAAGCATTTCTAGAGTGCAAATTGTTACTCCAAGGAGTGTCCTGGCGCTAATGCAGAAGTGGGCCAGGGGGTATAGGGTTTGATATCAGTTTTTGGGGAAAAGCCATGTTTTTAACTTTTTTCGGAATAACAGGGTAGCTTTAACGTGTCTAAGTTACAGGGTAAGTTTATTCCATAGAGAGGGGCCTAGGAAGGAAAAGGATCCTCCCCCGGTCCTTGCTTTATTAATCTACGGAACTTTGGCTCGACAAAGGTTTGCTGAGCGCAAATTTCTGGGGGGAGTGTAAAACCCAATTCTTGCTCGTAAGTAGCCTGGGCCTGTCCCATGTAATGCTTTATGTATAAGCAGTAGGATCTTGAAAGTGATCCTCTTCCTGATCGGAATCCAATACAGGTCACTAAGAAGTAGAGATACATGAGTATTCCAAGGCAGGCAGAATATTGTTCGAGGAGCTGCGTTCTGAACCATCTGCAGCCTATCGATCAGATAGTCAGGCAGGTGTGGATACAGTGAATTTCCATAGTCCAGTCTTGATGTGATCAGAGCCTGGACCACCCGTTGTCTTACCACCAAAGATAGGAGATGAAGGAACTTTCTCAGCATATGTAATAAGGCAAAACAGGTTCCCACCACTGAATTGACTTGTGATCGAAACGCGAGTTGGCCATCAAACTTGATACCTAGATTCCTCCACCCTAAACAGACGCAAACAAAATAAACAACATGCCACTCTTCACAATTTTGCATCTCAGTGTCTATTACACAACAAGATTACTCTAACAAAACAACACAGCTCACCAACTAACTCTCAACCACCATCTCCACCACCTACACATGCAGACCCAACAAAATGCCTTCTAAGCCTGTGGGATGAGGAATACAATATAGAAACACAATACTATTGCTATCCTCATACAGTTAATACCAGCACTAATGACACACTTGCTACAAGTTCAAAAATACTGCTCACTTTTCTAGAAAACAAAGCCACACTACCACCAAAATACAATATCTCAAACTACCTACTAATAAATTCTCAATCACTCGCGAAAAACAAGCACCACATCTATGACCTACTCACTGACGCACAACCTGACTCTTCATAACTGAATCATGGTTGAGAGATGACATGGCTCCAGTGTTTCATGAATCCGTTCCTCCAGGCTATCAAACTATCACACAAAATTGTACAGGCAAAAGTGGAGGTAGACTAGCTGTTATATTCAAGAAAACAATCAATCTACCAAAGCTGATGACGTTGCATACACAGTGGTGAGGCCTTCATAACTAGATGCAACCCTACACCAACTTCCTCCTGTAACTTCCTCCTCCTTTACAGGCCACCACCTAGCAAGGCAACATTCCCAGACACAATTCTAGACACAGTTTCAAACCTTATAACACTACACTCCAACCTATGCATTCTTGGTGACCTAAACATTTAGTTTGACAAACCCATTGAGCCCCATTCAAAAACCATCATCACTGGCCTAATCACATTGAACCTACCTACATCAGATCGTACACAAACCCAGACACATCGCTGGACACATCCTAGATGTCATTTTTGTGAATCCAGAACTAGTTACCTTTCAAAGGATTATGCCAGTCACATGGTCAGACCACCATTTGGTAGCTTTCCAACATAAAACACCACAAATCAACACACCTAAGTTGAATGCTTCCAACACTGAAATGTTCACTTATGGCAAATTGAAAGAGTATGACCCACTCTGTGCCTGGCCTGATAATCTGGGACCACCTCCTCTTTAACTAAGGAAGTAAGAAACCTTGGAATTACCATGGACTCCAAGTTATCAATGATTGCCAAAGTAGACAAATTAGCAAGATCAAGCTTCATTACTATGAAAAATATGAAATACATCTTCCTCCACTTGGGATTGTCACGAGGTGAAGATAGGCCCAGTTAGCACAGGGTGGCTTTTGACATACATTTGCGTGCATGACCATGCAGGATAACATACGCTGAATCTGCATTGCTTACATTTACACTTCGTAGGCACACTATCACTACACCTTGAACATTCAGTTCAAGGGATAAAGTTCACTGCACAAATGTTATTTATATTATTGTCCAGTATGGGATGACACTATCCAAGTAGAATAAACAATTGTGGCCTGACAGGGGTTGCGACATGGCCACATGGGTGCTGTTTATTATATATACAGAACCACTTTCTTGTTGAGGGGAGAGGAGCACTCAGCTGACACTGCAAAGTCACTACATGCTGGAATTCCAGTTTAGCTGATTCCTGCTTACCAACATGAGGGATGTCCAGCTCTACACCAAGGCGGACAGCCTGATGACACTTACCCACAGGTAATGGGGAGTTAGACCACCCAAGGCAAGACTAGGTTAGGTAGCGCTAGGTAGGAGTACACTATACAAAGTCCTTATATGCCTGCATTACTCACTGTCTTAGCACAATGGTGAAAATATTAATGTTTTTCACTATTTTTGTAACGCTAATTACGCTAATCTGTTTCATTCTATTGATTATCGCAGCACATGTATATTATACAAGAATCACAATGCTTCAATAAATATTGAAATGCCTTGCTGAGTACTTCTTGAGTATTTCTCTGGGTATGCATGAGAATGCAATCAAAAGGGTTCTAGGTCTGTTACCACGATTTCTTTGGGGGATCAGGGTTGTCATGTTCTGAGGTTGCACACACATTTGTTACCCTGTAAGGTTAGGGGGCCAGATGGTGCACTGTGGACTAGCAAGGATTCAGGTCGACATATCCTAAGGGTATGCATGGAATCAGACTGGCACAATCCTGACATGTTGCTCAACAAAAGCATAGTTTTACTGAGAGGTACAAGACGTACAATAGAATTTCCACACAAGGTCCAGGCTACTATCTCTCTTGTACTGTCCAATGTCCTCTACCACGGATTATGTTTATCAACTATGAAATGACTGCAATGGTTTCAGAACTCTGTTACCAGACTACTACAACATGAAAAGCCACTAGCCCACATCTCCCTCGCCTTGAGGGCCCTACATTGGTTATCAGTTGCCAGAAGATCCACCTTCAAGCTGCTTTGTATCACCCACAAAGCAATACATGGAACAGGACCACTTTTCATCAGGAATAAAATCCCCAAATACATTCAATTAAGGAACCTCTGCTCCAGATTGGCACCTCACTTCAAAACCCACCATACAAGAAAAAAAACATTGGTGGTACATCTTTCTCCGTTGAAGCAGCCAAATTATGGAATTCATTACCCCCTAACACAAGATCCACAGATACCCATCGTATCTTCAGAAGATTACTGTAGAGTTGGCTTTTTCCCACATAACCACCATACTCAAACACAAATGTCTAGCATGTCCCTGTGTATTTAAACATTTCTAATTTGATTATATGCATGTATCTATATATGGGTATTTCTTTGTACAAATATGTATAATAACTATGGTTTTTAAAACATATAGATATTATTTAGATCTGCTTAACAAATGTATATATTACTTATGAACATATATAGATTTATATGTGTGTGTTTGTGTGCAAACACATATATCTAATAATCTATGCTCAAAATGTATACAGAAGAAAAATATGTTCCTGGAGGCTTTATTTCCACTCAACTTAATTTTTTTGCTGGTCAAACAAATGATCCAATAACATCAGCGCAACATTCATTTATAAAGAAACTAGTGACGTAATGATGTTGACAAAAATATATACTTTTTATATGAATTGCATTGTTAAAACATCATATCCGTTATACATGATTACAGTCCAAATGACATTTTCGGATTCAGCAGTACATCAACAAAACCACACTGGCTCCACCTTATGATCTTTATATACACATTCATTACAATTTGAGAATCTAAGGAAGCACAAGGATCTTGCTAACTAGATAGGTCCAAGACACACCTGTCCATGAGATATACTTTATCACATTTCAATTTTAAATGAAGGTCTTAATTGCACCATGCGGTGTTATTACTGTTGTTAGAGAGAACAAATTGTCGACGTTTCGGTCTCATATGGCACATCAGCTCTGCAAGACCATCCTCAGGACCCAGTATTGCAAAGGAATGAATCCTATCAGTACTGCCACAAAAAAATGAAATTCAATAAAAGCAACTACCAGTACACCATGATATGCATCGCTTGCCCGCAATGCATCATCAAAGAAACAGGATCCAAAAACCTCGTATAAAGCCCGTGTAAAACAGTGACACCCAATCAATCATAAAAAACATTGAAAAGATATAAAGACCCAAATGTGCAACTCTATAAAGACCTCTTTTACCACCAACAAGGTGCATTAGCATGCAGTGTCTGACAAGGCTATATTTATATTTACATGCTGGCCCACGCAATACCTTGCTGATAAAACCAGCCCAAATATGAATGAGGGGCTCCACAGATGCCCTATGCATCACAACGTTTCAACTTATGTGAAACATAGTTCATTTATAAACAATAATCCATTCAAAAGGTTCCCGAAAGTCAACCCGATAGTGCCAACATGAAGTATCTTGACCATACACGGTATACATGACTCAGGAACTATAATCTAAAACAGATAACAGAAGTCCATCAGAAAAGACGCTACAAACATGCATTGATTGGGATATGTCCAAAGCCCCCAGCTCACTTACTAGTATTGCCGGCTTAAACAGGTCACACACATCTGATACCATACTATGTACAAACACAAAGAGGACCAGATGTATTTGAATGTAAAAGCCCAGTCACATAATTACAATGTGAGCAAATCGAAACCAATCAAAGGTACGGCGGCCATCTTGTATTAGCCCCAGTAGCTGTATGTACGAAAGGAAGCTCCTAATTATGCAATCAATCCCACAGACTAATGGGAAATAAATGTTTGTGAAGCCCATTGCCTTATGAAAGAATTGAACATAAGCATGAAAAATATATAATTGTACAGAAATCCATCCTCAATGTATACCCTGCACGGAGTGTACAGATCAACGTTTAACGGTGAAAAAAGTGTTCACAGTTACACTGTCATAAAAACCAATTGCTTAGTCTGACTGCTTAGGTCACAAAATATTAAACCACAAAAAATCGCAATCAGAAGTTTGAAAATCCATCTGGGAACCTCGTGTAAAATGCAGCGGACATCTTATTAGCGTTAGGGGTACCCGCAAACTCTGTCGTCCATACCGTTAATCCAACACAGAGGAAGATCCCACAGTGTCCACCTTCAACATAATGATTCCAGGAAACCGTTATTGAATAGTCAACTAAGGATAGCATAAGAAGAAGACATGTTTGTCTAGAATTTACATGGTTTAAAAAGACAATAAAAATTCCTAACCACATTAATCACTATACAAAAACTAGAAAAATCACAGACAGGTCACAACACACAGCTAAAGATAGATTATAGTGTCGCCAAAGTCTGCCATTCTACATGTTGTTTCAGACCTCTATTCAGATCCTAACAGATCCATCTGTTTTCTTTGATCATGAGCAAGCGATCCACACTATGGGGTCGATTAGGATGGCGGTCGGAAAACCATTCCGACCGCCGTGGTAGCGGAAATTAACCGTCCGCATATACCGCGGGAAAACCGGCGGTCAGATTAGGATGAACCGCCAGAAAAATCCGACCGCGGCGGAAGGATCCCACGAAACTCCGCCGGGACCGTCCGGAGCAGGTGAAAATCCGTCTGCGGCGGTCGGATTTGCTGCGGAAAGACCCAAAACCGCCGCACCACCAGCGGATTGACCGCACTTGAAATTAGGATACGATTGCAGTGACAGCGGAACGATCAGTTGTTTCCGACCGCCGCAATCGCAACTATTGATGAATGAGAGAGCCGACGGAAGGGCTGTTGTATTCCGACCGCCGCGGTCGCTCTGGAAGAGTAATGGCGATCGAAAGCAACCACACAACAAAGCTACCAAGTGTGGCCATTAATCTGGCTCAGCCTCAAAAAACACCTAACACACCCCAATGACACATCCCCATGGCAAGTAAAAAATACAAATCCCAGGTCAACCCATACCACACACGTGACATGAATACTCCATTTTGACCCACCCACATAGCTGAGTATAAAACCAGCCCCTTCCCTGACCAGAATCCTTTGCACAACTCCACAACTGAAGGGCACAACCCCACAGCACAAAGGAGAGGCAAACCAGCACACATCACACCATCACAACCACACACACACCACACACATCACCACCACCACCTTCACAACTGCACCTTTCCCACATTTGCACATCACACACCATGTCACAGAAGAAGATGTCCAAATTCACTGACAATGAGTTATCAGTGATGGTAGATGAGGTAATCAGAGTAGAACCACATTTGTTTGGAAGCATGGTCCAACAGACACCAGTAGCCACAAAAAATCAAATGTGGGCAAGGATAGTCAACAAAGTCAATGCAGTAGGGACCATCTCAGGCACCCAGAAGGACATCAGGAGGAGGCGGCATGACATCAAGACCAGGGTGAAAGAGCGTGCCAACAAGAACCATGAGCTGGCTCAGAGGACTGACGGTGGCCCTCCCATTCCACCACTAACATTCACCGAATGGGAGGAGAAGGTGCTTGCCATACTGCATCCAGAGAGTCTCACAGGAATACCCGGGGGAGTGGAGGCTGGTAAGTACCAACAAATGTCTCTCATTACACTGCTATGTACTGTCTTTCACATCTACAAAGCTACACTTCCTAGGCCCAAATGCACTTATGTGCAACAAACCCTTCCCAACACATGTCTCACAGATCTAACATTTACTCCCTCTGAATCACCCCAAAGGTAGCTAGCAACATTCCCAGAGGGGCATGTGTACAGGCAGCCAGCACTACAACTCCCACCAGGCTCCCTTGTCCCACAGCTCAGCAGGATGGAGCACTCCCCACACCCACAACCATGTGGCAGCCATTGCATTGCTCACCTTCACCTAACAGGTAGGTAGCCATCTTAACAGGGAAGGGTGTTTGTGGGTGTGAAGCCAGCACTACAACTCCCACCAGACCCCCTTGTCCCACAGCAGAGCAGGATGGAGCACCCCCCCAACCATGTGGCAGCTATTGCATTGCTCTCTTCAAACGTACAAGTAGGTAGCCATCTTAACAGGGAGGGGTGTTTGTTTGTGGGAAGTCAGCACTACAACTCCCACCAGGCCCCCCAGGCCCACAGCTGAGCACGATGGAGCACTCCCCCCACCCACAACCATGTGGCAGCCATTGCATTGCTCTCGTCAAACTTACAGGTAGGTAGCCATCTTAACAGGGAAGGGTGTTTGTGGGTGTGAAGCCAGCACTACAACTCCCACCAGGCCCTCTTGTCCCACAGCTCAACAGGATGGAGCACTCCCCCCACCCACAACCATGTGGCAGCTATTGCATTGCTCTCTTCAAACTTACAGGTAGGTAGCTATCTCAACAGGGAGGGGTGTTTGTGGGTGTGAAGCCAGCACTACAACTCCCACCAGGCCCTCTTGTCTCACAGCTCAGCAGGATGTAGCACTCCCCCCACCCACAACCATGTGGCAGCTATTGCATTGCTCTCTTCAAACTTACAGGTAGGTAGCCATCTTAACAGGGAGGGGTGTTTGTGGGTGGGAAGCCAGCACTACAACTCCCACCAGGCCCCCCTGTCCCACAGCTGAGCAGGATGGAGCACTCCCCCCACCCACAACCATGTGGCAGCCATTGCATTGCTCTCTTCAAACTTACAGGTAGGTAGCCATCTTAACAGGGAGGGGTGTTTGTGGGTGTGAAGCCAGCACTACAACTCCCACCAGGCCCCCTTGTCCCACAGCTCAGCAGGATGGAGCACCCCCCCCCAACCATGTGGCAGCTATTGCATTGTTCTCTTCAAACTTACAGGTAGGTAGCCATCTTAACAGGGAGGGGTGTTTGTGGGTGGGAAGCCAGCACTACAACTCCCACCAGGCCCCCCAGGCCCACAGCTCAGCAGGATGGAGCACTCCCCCCACCCACAACTATGTGGCAGCCATTGCATTGCTCTCTTCAAACTTACAGGTAGGTAGCCATCTCAACAGGGAGAGGTGTTTGTGGGTGTGAAGCCAGCACTACAACTACCACCAGGCCCTCTTGTCCCACAGCTCAGCAGGATGGAGCACCCCCCAACCACGTGGCAGCTATTGCATTGCTCTCTTCAAACTTACAGGTAGGTAGCCATCTTAACAGGGAGGGGTGTTTGTGGGTGGGAAGCCAGCACTACAACTCCCACCAGGCCCCCCAGGCCCACAGCTGAGCAGGATGGAGCACTCCCCCCACCCACAACTATGTGGCAGCCATTGCATTGCTCTCTTCAAACTTACAGGTATGTAGCCATCTCAACAGGGAGAGGTGTTTGTGGGTGTGAAGCCAGCACTACAACTCCCACCAGGCCCTCTTGTCCCACAGCTCAGCAGGATGGAGCACTCCCCCCACCCACAACCATGTGGCAGACATTTCATAGCACTCCTTAAACTAACAGGTAGGTAGCCTTCTCATGCTCTCCTGTCTCACCCCTGAGCAGGATGGAACACTCTCCCATCCAAGAGCCATGTGTAACCTATTCCCTTTCCCTGCTCCACTTCACAGGGAGGTAGCCATCTTAACAGGGAGGGGGGTTTGTGGTTGGGAAGGCAGCATCCCAACTCCCACCAGGCACCCTTGTCCCACAGCCCAGCAGGAAGGTACACCCCTCCCACTCATAACCATGTGGCAGCAATTTCCCTCCACTGTGTCACAGAACAGGTAGGTAGACAGTGCATGCACCCTGCCATTCTTCTCAAAAAGCATGGAGCCATATGACCACACCAGCCCTCACATGTCATCCAACTTGGCATAGATCCAAAAGCCACATCCAGTGTGCAGACAGCTAAGTGCACGTAACTGTCACTGAAATTAAACTTTGACTCACCAAGTCACATGTTGGCCCAATCATGCACAGCACTGAATGCTATGTGTAAGTGCCATGGTTTCTGAGCATGAAGGCCCATATGAACACAAAACATGCATGGTCAATCGGAAAAACAAAGTAAAGTACATGATATGAAAAAGGTTTGCATAACATTACAATGGCTAGTTCTTGCTCAGATGAAACGTCTTCCATGCAGAGCAAACCAAAAAGACGCATCACATAAAGTTGATGTGCTGCAAGTCGTCAGATGACGACATGTCCTTGTAATCACACAATCTGTACGTGACACATGGTTTCTTATTACATGTCACACCATGGACAAGTAATGTATGTACCTCCACATCATGTCATGATGCTCAGTACCTTGCAGCCATATATAGTGATTTCAATGTAAACTGTGTGGTGTATCACATGTAACATCCAAACGTCTAACACCAAGCTTGTGGAGTGCACTTCAATGACCATTTCACCTCTGTCCAACAGGAGATCCACAAGCAACTGCTGCAGAACACAACACCAACCTGCAGAGCCAGTCTCCCCCCCCGGAGCATGAACTCTCAGATGCAGACTCCCTAAGTTTCTCGGATGAGGAGCAAGAACCTGGCCCATCCGGGCTGCCAGGGCGCACCAAGTCCCAGGCCCCCATTGTCCCCACCACCACCACCATAGCAACAACAACAGCGCTGACCCCTGCTGCAACGATCTGTGCGGCTTCACCCACCACCACCACCACTGCTGCCTGCAACACTCTCCCTGCCTCAATGGTTACCAACACCACCACACAACCAGAGGAGGGCAGGGAGAGTCGGCGGGTGCGTCGAGTACCAACGCCACAGGTCCGGGACAGCAGGGCAGGTGGGAGGGCAACTGGGGGACAAATTCGAGAGGACACTGGGACGGAAGCCCTGGCCAACATCGCCAGAGTCCTTGGGGCATATGAGCAGAGCCAGGGACACATGGGCCAGGTTTTGGAAGAAGTGCGTGAGCTCCGCCTGCTGCTGAGGTCTATGGACATGCGTATGGGCCAAATTGTGGACCTCATGGGCCAGCTCGTGGGTGTTCTGAGGGACAGACAATCGGGCCAAAGGACAGCTCAACCCCACTCCAGTGGCCCGCAGGATGATACTCCCACCACCTCAGCTGCGGCCACAGAGAGGGGTGAGCTGCAACAAAATGACTCCTCAGAAAACCGCTGAGCCCGCAGCAGTGGCCCCCCCTGCAAAACGCACAAGGGGCCGTCTGAGAAACATCAGGGGAGGATCACATGGCAATGCACCATCCAAACGCTAGTCGCCGAGCCAGCCATGATGGCACCTCTGTTCCCCTTGACATTGACTTTGTTGACTATCCTTACCCACACTGCCATGTTGATGGCAGGTGTCTGTTGGACTGTGTGACTACATCAATGTGGTCACTACTCAATTGTCTCATTTACCATCACTGACAACTCATAAATTCACTTAGCACCATTTTGTAAATAATCACTTTTCTGTCACAAATACTCATTGTAAATAAACACTCCATACACACCTATGTCTTTGTGTCAGCTCCATGTTTGTCACAGTATGTACAATGTCTACTCAGATTCCAATGTACCACACGCTCTGATTGTGACGAGGCATTGAGAGGGTGAAGGGACCTAGAAAGACACAAGAGAATGACATTTACTTGTCAGGTGATGGCATCACAGCTAGAACACACCACTAGTCATCAAGGTACACAAACCAGCACACATTACAATGAGCAACAATATCAACATAAACATCATGTAGCTGGTCATAACTACCCTGAGCCACACACATCAGCCATTTGCATAGAGCCAACAACAGCCAGCAGTCAAAAAGCTCTTCTAGGCCTTGTCACTACCATCAAAGACAGCAGACAATGTCACTGTTGTACAATGTCACTCACACTCAAGGGAAGTAATTGTTGATGAGCTGTTGACGCAGGTCGACACCTTCCTCTTCTCCATTATCGACGTCACTGGACATGTGTGGGTTTGCAGGGGGGGTATCTGCTGCTCATCATCGTCCAGGAGCAGGGGGATCTCCTTGCGCAAGGCCAGGTTGTGGAGCATGCAGCATTCAACTACGATCTGACACACCTTTTGGGGAGAGTAGAGTAGTGCACCTCCGCTCTTGTCCAGACACCGGAATCTAGACTTCAGAAGCCCAAAAGTACGCTCCACCACACGACGTGTCCTCCCATGTGCATCATTGTAGCGGACTTCACCCGGGGTCCTGGGATTCCTCAGTGGGCTCAGCAACCGGGGCCGGTTGGGATACGCAGAGTCACCTAGGTGTGAGATACACAGACCAATTTTGTAATATAAACAGTAGCTGAGGACAGCATGTCACACAAACAGCACACTACTTGACTCTGCGTACTCACCAACAAGCCAAGCACGCTCCGGATGCAGATTTGCCATCAGCTGTGGTATGATGCTGTTACGCAGTATGTAGGAGTCATGTGCTGATCCTGGAAATCTGGCACAGACATGGGAGATTATCATATCCGCTTGGCATACCACTTGCACATTAATGGAATGGAAATGCTTCCTGTTCCTGTATATGTGCTCACGTGCCTGTGGTGGAACCAGGCCAACATGTGTGCAGTCAATGGCGCCAACAACATTAGGGATGTTGCCAAGGTCATAAAAATCACCCTTCACAGCTGCCAATTCATGTCTCCTGGGAAAATGGATGTAGCGGTCCTTGTATGTCATCATTGCGGACAGGACATCACGTAGCACCATGCTGAACATTGGTTGAGACATCCCACCTGCGCTGGCCACCGTGTACTGGAACGAACCAGTTGCAAAGAAATGCAGGGCCGCCATCACCTTAACTGTTGGTGTCAAAGCAGTCGGATAGGTTCTGTGAGGCCTCAGATGGGGCTCCAACTGACCACATAGGTCTTGAAGGGTAACTCGATCCAAACGGAATTTCCGTATGATGTCCTCATCCTCCATGTCGCCAGCAATGTGAACGGACGATGCACAGTTGGTCGTCTCCTACATAAAATGAAAGTGGACACATGCCAATTCAATTCCCCTATGAGATGTGCCCAACATCTTACGATCTGACTGACACAGCGCCAACAATGACTTGACTGAAACAACAGCTTAAAGCACAAGTCACATGCAGAGACACCTTGATCTCATGTAGTTGTACATGTGTTCAGTATGTACATACTGAGTACCCCAAAACAGATTTTGACTATGTGAATGGAAAATGGTACATTCCGACATCTTGTGTCACCAGCCCTGAGAGTAGTTGACACAGCACATGTTTGAAACAGCAACACTGCTGGCTTCTACGTAGCTGCTGTACCTGCCACACCTTCTTGCGTAAGTCGGACAGAGCACACATTTTCAACACAATGAGCACAGTGTGTGTAAGCAGATCAACTCTCAAAATGAGTTCAGCAATCTACACAGTTAAATAGGCACATTATGTAGTCAGTCCAGCATTACTGTGGGTTGATTAGCCATCTCACACATTGACATGTTCACAAATATGGGAGTCCATTACACAACAGATCTGTGTACATGCACACAAATATCATATGTGACATGTGAGGAAGTACATGCCAATGCATGTAATCCTGTGCACTGACATGGCATGTGTAGTCATCAGTGATTTCAATGTCACACTAGCATTGAATTTACCAATCAGGTGGCATGATTCATTGTAAGTGTCTAGTGTTCAATGATAAGAAGTGGCCATTGCCATTGCTACAGCATGATGTGTCCATAGGTGCCGTATGCGTGCACCGCCACCGCAATCACGGTCATTGGCACCAATTGAAAATTGCCAATTCGCGGTAGCGACCGCCTGGCCCCCGCGGTGTGATACCGCCAATGCCCATGCCCTACCAGCCAATGGGAACCACGATCGCGGTAGTGAATTACACATTTGAAACCCGCGGTAGGCGTGCTCCGCTACCGTGGGCCCGGTCATTGGGTACTATCAAAAGATGCACGATTGCGGTAGCGACCGCCTGGCCCCCGCGGTGTGACACCGCCAATGCCCATGCCCTACCAGCCAATGGGAACCACGATCGCAGTAGTGAATTACACATTTGAAAATCGCAGTAGGCGTGCACCGCCACCGCGGGCCGGGTCATTGGGTACTATCAAAAGATGCACGATTGCGGTAGCGACCGCCTGGCCCCCACGGTGTGACACCGCCAATGCCCATGCCCTACCAGCCAATGGGAACCGCGATCGCGGTAGTGAATTACACATTTGAAAATCGCGGTAGGCGTGCACCGCCCCCGCGGGCCCGGTCATTGGTTAAACTTGAAAATAGCTGACCAGGAACACCAATTGCAGCAGCTGAGTACCACTGAAACAACCCCAGGGGGCTATATATGTCTGTGTGAGAGCCACACATTTCCACTGCATCCAGACACTGCTGCCTGCCATTCTTCATCCCCAACTGCTGCTGTTCCTGTCTCCTGGACCCATTGATGGTGAGAACTGAGAACATCAGGGCCCGTCCCTTCACCACAGAGGAGCTGGAGGTCCTGGTGGACGAGGTGCTTTCACTGTATGGGAGGCTATATGGTGCTCCAGATGTACTGGTAAGTGTTTCAGAGTGACAGTTTAAGAGTGCTCACAGTGCTCACATGATATTGCTCTGCAGTAGTATGTGCCTGTATGTGCAAGTTAATGTGCATGCATCCTCATTTTTGATGTACCATGCTCCATACCTGGCCCAGTAAATATTGCACTTGACTATTTGTGGAGGATGGCAACATGGACATTTCTACAGCCCTTCTCCAGCAAGTAAAATACAAACGTGGGTCTGAGACTGGGTGATGCAAATGAGTGATACACTGCCTGGCATGCTGACTTCATGTCGATGGGGTGTGTAGCCTTATTTCCACAGAACCATGGCTGCATTTAAGGATGGGAGGGGCATGCCGTGTTTTTGCAGCCATACTGTCACACTGCTGTTTTGCACAGTCGAAGTCTGAAAAAACATTGCCTGGGCTATGTGATGACATAGTCCACGAGGTTTTCACATGCTCATTTGTGACATTGCAAAGGTATGTCTTCCAGAGGGTAATGAAGAATGGGTGTACAGTTTTCATGTTGCCCCCATGGATATGTGTGCATTATGCACAAGAGTAAAATGCCTGAGTGTAACACTTATGGTGGTGATTCACCTATGACGCATCAGATAAATGTAATTTAGAGATATCAGCCTTCCATTGTTTTCATTATGTGTACTGATTCGCATGTATAGGCACTGTTTGCCCTCTCATATTGTACATGCATGTGAATGTTCTGATGGCCCACGTTTAACCTCAGTGTGAGTCCCCCTGGCCTGCACAGAAAGTGCCCAATTTGACAAGGATCCATCAGTAAATGGAGAGAGTGAAACATATGTGTTGTCTGCCACCCTATTTCTCAATGAGCTATCTTAGGCCTGAGCATTGCACAAGACAGGACTACACCTTGTGAGAAGAGTGTGAGAATGTAAGATCATGGCCCTAAATGTGACCTCCATTACACAGGTAGCCATTCACTGGCCAAGGACATTGAGGGGTGTGTAGTGTTGGACACAGTGAGTCTGCCCCAACACATCATTTCAAATGTATTGTATGTCTTGCTCACTCACATACTGCATCACAGATGAGGGTCTTCTTCACATTGGTTTCTGTGCTGGCACTCTGCATGTGTATGAGATGGCCATGTACTGTGTCAATCCTCATACATGTATACATTTCTATGAAAGTATTTGATGCAAGTATACTATGTGTCATGCTGTATGGCCTCTGCTCAACATTTATGTCTTGGTGTGCTCTGTTTTTTCATGCTCCTGTACTGACACACAGTGGTACATGAAACAGTGTCACTGAAACTTCCTCTTCTTGTCTCCCATGCCTGCAGCTTAAGGTCCACCAGCGTAAGGCCATATGGAGGGCATTGCATGCAAGGTGCGGGCTCTGGGTGTCTCCAACAGATGGCACACACACTGTCACAAGAGGTGGGATGACATCTGCCGGCTGAGCAAAAACGTGGCAGAGATGACGCTGGTGGTGCTCCCTCGGAGTGGCAGGTTGGCGCGCAGGAGCATGACACCACTAATGGCCCGCATCTTGGCACTGACACAGCCAGAGCTGGATGGACGTTTGAGGGCCCATCAGCAGCAAGTTGGGGGTGAGTATTCTGCGAAGGGTGACTTTGGGTGTGAGTGACTGCATGAATCCCAACCCTGAGCCAGTGCGGAGCTCTGTGATGTTTCTAGTGTGATGCAATGGCTTCTAAGTGGCCTCTGTGTTGAGTGCAGCTGCCATGCATTTTCACAACATGTAGTTTCTCATGTGTTTAATACAATGACCCCTGACATTGCAAGATGAGATGTGGACTTGTGACGTATGCTGCATTATGGGCGTCATAGACATCACCTGGCAGTGAACAGCAGTGAGCATCATCTAGTGTGCTTTTGTAGATGTGTGCTGTGCACAACTTAAAATTTGTGAGAACTACACATCTGACACCAATGTGCAACTGTAGTTGTGCTTCAATGCACAACATGGTGGATATCAAGAGCTTATGGCCATTGCAAAAGGACATTTGTGAGTCAGTATCTGTGTTGTTCCCTTGAAGTGACTCCATATGTGACAGAGACAACATGTTGAGATGTGTATCTATCACACCTACAGGCACGTAGGTATGCTTACAGAGATTAGTATGTTAGGTTAAAAAGAGGCACGGGCCAGCTATTTGGCTGTGTAAACGTCACATGGGTCATTAATGTCAACTATGCATGTTTCCATGCATCTTCTGATGATTGCATGAAGGTTGCACATGCAGACTGCACATGGTGGTGGGCAACATGGGGGGATCATTTTCTAGTTTTGTGCTTTGCTTGCATATGATGTTTGTGAGTATAGCACTGTACTGAACCTACGTCTCTGTTCATTGCAGCATCTACCGAGGGCATGGAAGGACAGGGGACGGACACCAGTGGTGAAGCTTCTGGCACGACTGCTACACATGAGCTCACTGACACTGATGTGACCAGCGCCTTGGAGGGGGACAGGAGTGCCCTGGATGATTCACCCCCGGAAACACCAACCTCAAAGTCATCTGACTCCAGCGGTGACTCCTCTATGGTGGCGGGCACAGGGAGTTCTAAATCTGCCTCTTCTTCCACCACACATCGTCCAGTGCCCACCCTCCTGGATGCTCCCACAAGTGCTGTCCGTGCCCGCAGCCCTAGGAAAGGTAGAGTGTCCTTCCCCCCAGGCACCGCTGCCCCTGCCCCTGTCTCCCCTGCTGCCCTTAGTGTGGAGGCGGTGGACCTTTTGCGCCAGCTGTGTGTGGGTCAGGCTGCTCTCCTGAATGCCTTCCAGGATCATGACAAGAAGTTGGCACAGGTAGTTGCCTTCATGGAGGGCATTCATTCTGACGTGGGTGGGCTACACCGAACTATCCAGTCTTTGTCCTCCACAGTGTCAGCAGCCATTCAGCTGTCACAGGCTCCCAGTCCAGTTCCGGTCCCTTCAGCAACCACCCTGCCAGTGGCACCACCTGACGAGAGTGCCCACATGCAAGAGCCCTCAGGCACCAAGTCCTCCACACGCAGCACACAACAGCAGCACTCCAAGCGGGCCAGAGCACAGACACCATCCCCAAAACACAAAACAGGCACACAGGAGCGCAAAGGCAAAAGCCCATCACGTGACACTCAGGGGCATCAGGCGAAGAAGCAGGCCTCAACCTCACATTCATCCAAATCACCCCATCCAAGGGCACTCCCATCCCCACACCTGCTCCCACAGACAAACAAACAGTTGCCCTGTCTGCTGTGAACCTGGTGCCTGCAAAGAATCAGCACAAACAATTCTCTAAGGCACATTCACCGACAACCTCAACTCCCACCCACACCCCTGTGAAGCTGGGACAGGAGAGCAAAGTGGGTGATTCACCTGGACAACAGGGGATAGAGGGGAAAAGGCAAGGCCACCCCAAGTGTACCATCAGATCCAGCAAATCCCCATGGAGAGAGCCACCTGCACCTGATACACCTTTGGTGGAGAGTGAGGCTGTTGTGCCCACCTCACTTCCCACTCCGGCCAAGACAATTGTGGGCTATCGAATCCCCAAGGAGTTGAGACCCAGCCCTCAACATTCACCCTCACACATTGTGTCTCACGGCAGCATTTCTCCGCCTCCCCGTGCCACCACATCACCCAGTCCAAGCAGCCCTCAGGCTAACACAGACACTGATGCCTCTACCTCAGCTTGTCCTCTCTCTCCCAGGTCCAGTCCTCCAACTGGTCCCGACAACCAGCCACCTCCCAGTTCAACTGACAGCCAAATCTGAGGCAAAGTCCCCCTCCCAACAGCATCTCTCCCACAGCGGTGCCTGCACTGCCCATTTGTATCCCCGGAGCTGTGGTGATTCCCATGGCAGTGAACGGTGTTCCCCATTCCCTGTGCAGCTTCTCATGCACACAAGTGCCCACCGGAACTATGGACTGGCCAATGGCCTTGCTGTTTGTCACTTTGGATGCCCATTCCCTGGGCAGTTTCTCATGCACACATGTGCACACCGGAACTATGGACTGGCCAATGTCCTTGCTGTTTGTCACTTTGGATGCCCATTCCCGGTGCAGTTTCTCATGCACACATGTACATACTTTGAATTTGTACTGGCCAATGGCCTTCCTGTTTTGTACTTTTGATGCCTATCTGGGTATTATGTAATAAAGACAGTTACTCCTGTTGTCTGCTTTGTCAATGTCCTTGCTAAATAAAAGGTTTTATGTATGGGTATCAGTTCATGTGGCACATGCTCTGTATGCCTCTTTAACATTGCTAATTGCTTGTTTTACTTTTTCAGAGGTTGCCAGAGGTGACAGGCACTTTTGTTCTTCTTGGCTCTGAGGCTTGAGGGTGCAATGATGGTTGTTTGTGATGATCTACTCTTATCCTAATCATTCTATGCTCAGGTTTGCTAGATTCTACACATGTCATGTTAGGATTCAATACCACAACAGAGGTGAATTCTATCCACAGGATTACTTGCGGGGTGGCCAGGGTCCGTCATCTCTGTGGGATCTTTCGTGATGTGTGAACAGCAGTGTTGATGTGTAGTCATCTTGTGTAGGCCTGTCTTCATAGTCACATGGGTACATTGGAATGTGTGAACTTGAGTAGTCATACAGTGTGAATGGCCTGTCATTGTCAGTAGTGTTGATGTGTGTGTGCCCCTGCAATGCCAACTACACACATGTATGATCCAGGTAATGAGTGCCTGTTTGTTTAAATTGTCAGCCATGTGCTTTAGATTGTGGGTACATGTAGGAGTTGTAGGTTGAGCACTGTGCAGTGTGTTGGTGTGTCCTTGCACTCCTGGGGGACACCTACTTGTTGTTGCTGCTAGTTGTGAGTATGCAGAGTGTGTGACTGCAAAGTCTGTGTTGTGTTTTGTTGATCAGCCATGTGTCTTGTTTCTGTTTGTGCTCACTGTGCAGACCTGCTCAGCCACACTGACATTATTTGTGAGTTTTCTCATGAATTGCTGTCACTTGACCCATTTTTGGCTCCAGTATGGTATGTGGTATGATGAGTCATACCATACACTATAGGTGCTTCTGATGCCTACACATTGTGAGTTACTCCTCTTTGTGTTTGTGGACTGTACACTCCTCACCTGTCCAATACTGATGTACACACCACTTCAGTCTCATGTCTTCCACCTCATGCCTTGCCAGTGTGTGAGCCTCCCCACCACTTCATAGTGTGAACCTATAATGTGTGAGGATGATCTGGGTACAGGACCAATGTGCCACTCAGGACAGTTTCATGATTAGTTTCATGTTATTTTCTTCTACTAGTTTGCAGTCATGGTTGCTCATGTGCAGTGCATATGTTTGAGCAGCACGGTCCTCTAGTCATGTTGTTTGCATCTGGGTTTCCTTGAGTTGTGCATCTGTGGGTGAAGGCTAAGCTGTATGTGTGTTTGCTGAGGTACTGCTACCCTTCCTGAGTGTGATGTTATCTGTGTGCTGTGATGATTTGTGTTGTGTGAGTTCATGGTGTGGCACTCAGATATGTGTGCTACTGGTTTTGTAGTTGTGCACACACTGCTTGGTGTGCATGCAGTGCTGTCAGTGTATGTTGCCTTGTACTTGCTTGGTGTGCATCCCCCTGATGTCCAGCTGAGTTTGCTATGTGATGGATTGGTATGTGCCTCTGTTGTGTTGTTCTTGTGGATGTATGCAGTGTTTGGCCTGTGTTGGCTCTTTCTGCTGACAGGTGCAATGTGTGTGTGATGTTCTATTTGCATGACATTGTGTGTGAGTAGTTTGTGCATTGTGATACATTCAGATGTGTGTTGCATGTGTAGTGTGCATTTCTTGTGTGTATGTCACATGCAGCAATGTGGATTCATGTTCATGAACTTGTTTTGAGTGCACAATAGTGGTTTGTCCTCCTATTTTTGGCCTGTCACTTGTCAGGATTGTGCATGTGCATGCTTGTGGTACACTATGACTCCATGTTCACTTGATGACTGGTGCAGTGTTAGATGATTTGTCCCCTTGATCCCACTTATTGTTCATGATTGTTTTTTGATGATGCAATTTTTCTTTGTGTTGGGGTTTTGTGTCTGTGCATTTGTCCAGATTGACAATGTTGTGTATTCCTGTTCTGTCTAGGGTCACATTGCCTTTCCACTGTTTGGCTGCACATGTCTGGGCTTGTTGGACTTCTGTGGATGTTGTTTGTGAGATTTGTGTTTGGCTATTGGTTTTGTGACAGCATTGGTTCAGGCATCCCTGAGTGTGAGTCTGATATTTGTGGATGCACCACAGGGTGTGTGATTGGTTGTCAGTGAACTCACAGGACATCATTTGCACCATTATGTGTGTTTCTCACAGGTGTTGAGTGTTGCAGGTGTGAGGTGGGTAGGTGAGGGGCATGTGTGAAGGTCCTACTTGTGTTTGACAGTCAGGGAGTGTGACAATGAGCCATGTGTGTTGTGCTGATGGCATACACATGTCTAGTAAGTTGACACAGATGTGTGGCTGGTCACTGTATGACTTCTGACACTTCCTATCATTCCTGTGCCTATGCATGCCTTGCATTGATGTATCCCTGAGTTGTTGCACAGAGGTCACTGTGGTTTAATTTCACTCACTGTGCCACCCATGTCTGATTTGAGGGCCTAAGTGTGGTGTGATATGTTCCTCCTCTTGCATGTGATGTACACATGCTATGTGGCTTGCTCCATGGCTTTCCAGCACTGTCCACTTCACTTTGGGCTAGCCCATTTATTGTCCTCCATTGCTGCTGACCTATAGTATGAGTATGTGGCAGAGTGTCAGTGTGGGGTGTTTCTGAGGAACTTGACAAGCAGTGTGAACAGTTCAGTGGATGTTCATATGCAGTGTGAGTCTTTAATTCTTAATTATACTCAGTTTGATTCACGAGTGGAAGGTAGGTGCGAGGAGGAGGGTTGTCCAGCCCCATACCTTCTGTGCAGGGTGTTCATCTTCACCCCCACCTTCCCAGTCAATCTACCTTGTACTTTGATGTGTGAGGTGCGAGGTCTGGCTACACCTGGCTGATAAATTGTACAGGGGGGCACACAGTATGTGCCCAAATGGGTGTGGGAAGCGTACTGTGGGAAGGGTGAAGGTGGAGCCCTGTGAATCTGGCCGGACTGCCCATGCCTGGCGCCGGCCCTGCCTCCTACATTGTGCGCAGGTTTTCCAGCGTCTTCACTGCTGCGGTGACTTTCCCGGGACATTGCAATGATTTCGCGGTTGATGGGTGACCCGGATGCGGAGGTTTCTATCAGGTAGGACATGTGTGAGTACACTGGGGGATATGTTCCTGTCCCCATCAGAGTGTCTGATGTGGACAGGAACCGTATGTTGGCACAGGAGTTGTGTGTTGTGGTTGTATGCAGAGTTGTGTTTCTGCGTACCTGCTGTGTTGTCCGCGGCGATGTCTTATTTGCTGGTAGTGGATGAGGTACAGCAGCGGAAGGGCTTGAAGAGCTGGATCCATTGCGGTCAGGACGCGTGGAGGTGACCAGGAATCGAGTTTCGCTCTCCACAGTAGTGCTTCCGCCGTCTCCGGGTGGCTGGATTCTCCGCTGCGGTGTGATGGGCTGTTTGTGGCATCGTGTTATGTATGGTGGTCGGGACGTCATTCCGCACGGCGGTGTTTCTCTATTGGCTCCCTCCGCCACCGTTGCGGAGGGAAATTTCTGGCGGTTTAGGTAACTCCGCAGCAGACGGTAAATGGGCTATGTTTGCCCATTGTAATATGGCGGACGCGAGGACCGCCGATGGAGTGCGGAAAAGGACATTTTCCGCCAGCACCGCGGATGTGCCTACGACCGCCATCCTAATGAGCCCTATGTTTCCAATTGTTATCTTTCATTACCTCAAGAACAAACCATTTCATCTCATTAGGTGCATGTGACATATTTGTATAATGTTCCACTTTACAGCGAATGTGTGATTGATGTTAGGCGATCCGTTTTCTCACTTCTTGAATCATTTTTCCAACTTAAAACATATTACAGGGACATTCAATGCAATATATGACATTTTTAGAACCACAGTTAGAATGATGTTTTAGATTCCAGGATCTGTAATTCAATATGCAGGTTTTAACCACTGACGTAGTGGTACATGCAGAACAGTTTCCACATGGGTAATGCCCACAAATTGGTCCTAATGCCCACATCTGGTTGAGTGACACTGGTTCTGAATCAATATGAGCCCTGACCAACCAATCCCTCGTGTTCTTGCCTCTCTTAAAGGCAAACATAGGTTTTTCACATTATGGTTGAGTGATGGCAAGTAGGTGCCAATTTTTTTGTATAATCTTTTTGTTCCCATTGGATTTTCTGCCAAAGGTATTGATACAAGTAGGTCGTGTCTGGGCAGGTCTCTCTTTAACCTGTAACAGAGAGTCTTGGTCATAGTACCAGGCTCGCTTGAGTGACCGTTTGACTAAGCGTTACAGGTATCCTCTTTTCACAATTGTTTCAAGCAAAATCTTGGCTTCAATGAAATAGTCGTCCCTCTTTGAGCAGTTGCGTTTAATTCCTACAAATGGCCCGAATGGGAGGTTATCCCTAAGATTTCTAGGATGATGGCTTGTGTATTTCAGCAGTGTGTTTCTGGCTGTAGGCTTGGTATATAAGCTTAGGGATAAAAGTCTGTCATCATTAGTGATCCACAGATCTAAAAAGATAATAGAATGGTTGTCTGAATACGCAAGATGGTAATTTGTAGTTCACTTTGGATTATAACAGTCATGAAACTCCAGTAGGTTGATCGTAGAACCATGCCAGATCTGTAATATGTCATCTATATATCGTATCTATTTTGTAATATGGACACCTAATGGATTAGTGTTACTGTAAATAACTCTGTCTACAAATGCAGCGATGTAAAGATTTGCTGTATCTGGGGCAAATATTTCCCCCATTGCCACTTTCTTTATCTGTGCATAGAATTCATCATTAAAGATAAAGTAGTTCTATTCCAACATCAACTTGGCACAATCTCTGATAAAACTGGTAGGTACACTGTGTGGTCTTGGTCTTAGGTCAAATTTTTTTCAATAACTGTTAACCCCTCAAATTGTGGGATGTTAGTGTAAACGCTTTCAATGTCCATCATAACTAGAATTTTGTATTCACTATTCCTTGTCAAACCTTCTATTTCTGTGATCACTGCAAGGCTGTTTTTAGTGTAAGCTATAGTAAGGGGGACAAATGGCTTCATGAAAATGTCAACATATTCAGCTAAGGGTTTTAAGATAGATTGGCAACCAGGCAACAATAGGTCTCCCTAGAGGTTGTTTTACATCTTTGTGAATTTGTGGTAGGGAGGGTGGAGTTTGCGGAGTTGCACTACATGGAATTCTGTGGAGTTGCATAAAAACTCCGCCCTATACACGTGAACAAAGTCTCTTGGTAATTCATAAAAGTGATGTCATGGCATCTTCTCCAATGGCCCTCACTCTACTCTCACTGGATACGTGAGCACCAAACTGCTGCCCTATGCAAAAACAAGAGTGTTACATCTACACAATGTGTTCTGTCTGTACGGAAAGGAGATACAGCTTCACAAAAAGTGACAGGAACATAGTCTTACCGAGTGACCTCGTTTGGCTGCGACATACGGCCCCGCTTCTCTTTCAAAACTGTCCGGTGTGGGTGTGTCCATGTCATATTAATCTGGTTGATGCAGAATATGCATAACGGGAAGTGATGTGCATGTACTGCAATCACATGGTGAAAAAGAACTAGACTTCTACAGGGCGGCTTCTAGTCCCTCATTTCAGCTGTATCCACGTCAAATTTTCAACACTCTACAAACCTCCTAAATCTAATGAACGCACATAAAATACACTTTTAGATGTTCCTGTTTACAAACAGGCAAAGGTTTGGGATTTTATGTGCATTTTTAACTCTCCGGAAGAAAGACTTCTCTCAACAGATTGTAAGTCAGCCACTACAAAGTCCAGGTTCAACCTCATTTACAAGGAAAAGTTGCAAAACATGAATCCAGGGCAGTCCCTATCAGCAAACAAGTGTCAATGGAAGCCCCCAGTGACACGTGCAAACAGGGCCATCCCCCGAGAGGGGGCTTACAATTCATCACTATACACTGGTCTTACATGGGCATTACTGCGAAGTGATACATGGCACTGGGGCACCTAAGTAATAAATGAATGTTACCCACGGATATGCCTACAGCCTAGGACCTCCGAGGACCTTTCTTCCGATATGAGAGTCTTGGTTTCGCACAAACCCTTGACTGAGAGCCTAAGTGAGGTGAGCGGGCTTCCAGGAGCTACATGCAGATACCTCTTGCACTAACACTGAACTGCACACCTAAACTCAGACACCGCACTTACCTTACCAAAAACAAGTCCCAAGCACCATACTCACCACTGCACAGAGACACAAACTCCAGGACTTGGGAGCCCTCCACGAATCCATAGTGGTCCCCTGGACATTGGGGTCCCTTCCCACATGCAGAGATGGTGCTCCCATCTTCCTCATCAGCAGGGGGTCCGCTTGACCCATCCCCAACACATGCTCCAAGGGGTCATGCTCTGCGTCAGTAAGAAGCTGCCCTCCAGCCCCTCCAGCCCTGCAGGCAGCGAAGGACTTTCATGTCCAAGGCTGTGAGATGCAGAGGCTTTTCCATCCATCCTGGAGCTGGGATGAAGTTTACAGTGCTGTGTCACGGGCTCCAGGGCATCAAGGCGCAGATCCTACCTCTCACAGGCACACTGTGCTGCCTAAGTCCATGTGTTTTAATTTAAAAACATGCACCAAAGAGTTTGCAGCACAGCAGCTGAGAAGTCTCTTCGTCTGCCTACTCCTCCTGTGCCAGGACGTGTGAGCCTTCATCCACAGCAGCCCTTCACAGGCTTCTTTATCTGCTGTCTCCTAAATAGGGGTGGGCAGCGGTGGCAAACTCTGCCACGTGGCAGAATCTGAGTTTTTTGCCGAACTCTACGGAATTGGCAAAACTCCACAAACTCCACTGGCAGAGCAGAGTTCACCGCCCACCACTAATTTTTGGGAGTATATAAAATGCTTGTATCCTATAGTCCTTTTTATTCAGCTATTCGAATTCTTTCTGACTGAGCCATAGGCCAATAAGGCTGTCCGCAAGAATAGCAATTTCTTTCCTAATTGATACAGTGGGATCCATTTTAGTCTTAAGTAATGGAGTGGATACTGTAGCTGTCTCATAATCTCTGCATCCTAATCAATTTTGTCTTGAATGATAAATCTTCCGCCCTTATCCGGCGGTTTTATTATAATATCTCTCAGGTTGGATAGAGCAGTTAAGGTATCATTCTGAGATTTAGAGAAATTGTACTTCACATATCTGTGTTGTTTGAGTACGTGTTCAACAACTGTCAACACTACATTCTCAAAGGTTAGATGATCTTTTGGCATAAGATTATTGGGTGAGTAAAAACTGGATGGGCAATGTAGGCCTGTCGTATCAGTGCCAAAGGCAGACAAATTTATAGAAAAGAAATATTTCAGTCTTAGAGTTCTGAAAAACCTATATAGTTCAATGTGGGTGGGGAATGGATCAGTCCTTTGTGTTGTGCTGGTATAAAGGATAGGCCTGCACTAAGTACTTCGGTTTCCATAGAATTAAGCTCATGCGATGATAAATTAAAAATGGGAACCACTTCCAGATTTTTGTTAGTCACACTAGGATCTACCATTCGTAGTACTGGTTCGGTGTTTGATGAAACCCTGGTATATATTGGTTCCTGAATTATCCCCGTTTGGAGTTTCCAATCTGACCTCGTTGGGGTCTTTGGCCTTATTGGAAAAAGGACTGGATGGAAGTCGACGAAACGGGTTCAGATCCTAAACTGGTCACATCACCTAGAGTGCTCTCACTATCAGAGTGTCTGAGAAAGTAATTCTCTTATGAAACCCTGCTGGATTATTAGGACCTTGTTGGTAAAAATATGTTCTCAAATATGGGTATGTACATTCTGTGCTATATTTCTTAATATCTTTTTGGAGTTTACAATATGTAAATATTATCATAACTATTTTATCTACAGGTGGTTCACTATTGAAATATTGAGGAAAATATTAAATTAAAATAGTTATAAAAATACACAAATATATCAGCTTCAAGCACAGCAACACTTGAAAGTCTGAGTTTATACAATATAACTTTAAATCTCAATATATTATCTTCCTTATACATGTATACGCTTTCTATGTAGTTATGTACCTATACTTTTAGTACTTTACTACTACTGAACGAGAAAAAAAACGTTGACTCTCTCCAATGCACTACTCTATGTCTCACCCTGTACCTCTCTCAATATATCCTCTACCTCCACTCTTTGAATCATCCCAAACCTCATTATACTACTATGATCTCCAAAATAATCTGTCCCTCCTTGGCTCACCCCAAACGTCTTTTTACTACTGTGATCAGCCTAATCCCTTTCTAGAGACTCTTCCCTCCTCCATCTCTCCTTTTACTCATCCCAAACCTCCTTTTACTACTATTATCTCCCAAATAACACTTTCAAGACTATCCTTCCAATATCCCATTCAATCCAACTAACAGACTTGCATGTCACCCACTCTAATGAACTCATATTTCCCAATACTAATCCACCACTAATCCTTTTTGGCTAATCCGTAGTGTCATGCTACTCGCCGAAAAGTGCTTTGACTCCTCATTGGGGTAGCAAAGCGATATATGAATATAATTACAATAAGTGGGCCACTCTCCTCAACAATAGGGCATTTATAACAGTAGTACCCTGTTGTATTCAGGAACAACAACTGTAGGTCAACTCTGGCACACACTTAAGCCATTCAGGACCTCATTATCAATGTGAATTGTATTGCATGTTCCTTATTGCTTACATAATCCTCTAATCAATCACTGGAGGTCATAACTCCCCATAAATACGAGTGGAGGTGGAAGAGGTAGAGTCGGCGGCCCTTTCCAGTGACGCAGTGGAGCGCCGCAAGGTGACTTGCTGCTCTGCACCACTATTTCATGCTATGCCCCAGTGTCAGGCACAGCAAGAGTCATCCAATGCATGAGCATTGATAGACAGCTTTGTGTTCAATACGCAAGGGGAACGTGTGTCGCTTTCGTGCACTTGTGTTTTCTACTTCTCTGGGTCTTGTTTGAGGAAAGCGATGGGCTATTGTTAGTGCAGTTGTGAGTACGTTTTTAGGTCTCGCCTAGCGACGCAGCGCGAAGCGCTGTCGCTAGCGAGATCTATTGTTGTCGACTTTAGTTGGAAGGGGGACAGGACATGTACACGCGTATGGCAAGACAGGAGATGTGCACGCGTACGGCTCGCAGCGTTCTCACAACTCCTGCTCGCACCATACGCGTGCACATCTCACGTCGCCCGGACGGGCCATGTGCACGCTCACGGCGTCTCTTTCAGACAGCCAACGTGCACGCTAAAAATGCCCCCATGATGGAGCGGCCCGCTGTCTGGATGGTCCGCTAAGCGAATGGGCGCCGGCAATGCACCCAGCCAAGCCCTCACTCACCGGCTGATTCAGGACTCCGGCGTCTCTCCTCGGTGTGCAGGTTCCCTGGCCGTCTCCTCGGCACGCCGCGGGGCTCTCCTCACCACTCGGGAGCCCCGTCTTGCCTCTGGTGCCATGCAGTCTGCCTCGCTCTTCGCCCGGTCCCTCTGATGGGGCCGGGACTTCAGTATGGAGCCTGCAGGGTTCCGGACGTCCTCTCCGGCGGTTCCTTCCTGTTTCTGTGGCAGGCCCCGCCCACGTCCCAACGAAGGCTGCCTGACTTCCGGTTTCGCTGCCATCTGCACCGGAGTTCAGCTTGTTGTACAGCCATCAACCCCTTGTCAGCCCCAGGCCACGGCGCCGCGCAGCACGACACGGCACGCTCACTGACGTCCACTCCAGGTATAAGCGAAGCTAATTCCTACAGATAAGCTGCGCTGCGCTGCTAAAACGGGATTTTGCCTTTTCCATTAGGAGCTCAATGAGAGTTGCAGAAGGTGAGCTCTCCCTGTGGTGGGAAATCGGGAGAGAGCTGGGGCTCAGGGCCCCAGAAAGCCTAGCAGTGCTTAAAAAGATCAGATGGCTTACAGCGATCATCCTTCAAGCCTCAATCTAAAGCGAGTCGCCACAGTAAGGGTCGGAGAGATCACCGCCTTACTTACCTTGGTTATCGTTCTTGTGACCTGAGTCACCAGTGCATGTACAATTTTTGAGCACCAGCTTCTAGTATCCATGGGTCATCGCACTTCAGTTAAAACACAAGCATTTGCAATGCAAGGTCTCGCATTTGGAACAGTTTGAGCTCTTGGCATTGTAAATGACAATGCCTTTTATTTATGTGTTGGTTTTTAAAACATAAATAAAAGGCATTATCATTTCCAATGTTAATAGCTTAAACTCTCGTAAATGCGAGACCTATTGCATTGCAAATGCTTGTTATGGCTTGCATTAGGGCTCATTGCACCCTTGGTACGCCACTCGCTGTAGCGTGGACAGACAGTGCACCATTTTTTCTGCCAGTCAGGGATGCGACTATGTGTGAACCAAAAGTTGTGTACAGACAGCGCATTGTACACTAATGCGAAATGTTTTTTTTCTTATTAGGTTATTAACAAAATGCGATTCATCCTAACCTACTCTCCTATTATGCATACTCAGGCATTTTGTAAATCTTGCCCCGTGTGTAATGAGATTGAGACGGCGATACATTTATCCAAAATTTTAAACACCAAAAATCGTTTATCAATTCTTAAAAGAGAGTTTGCTGTAGTGGATAATAATTAGCGCATTTGTCCATCCACTCACCCCAAATCTATTTCGAAACATTTTATCTTGAAGTTTGTGAAGTTTTATTTACAGAAGTCGCATTGACGTTTCTCAATAGGTCCTGTCAGTCTGAGCCGCGCAGTAATGCCAGTTTCTGAGAAGACTAAGCCAAGTTGGCAATGGAGACTCGTTTCTCAGTATTGCTTGGCAATGTGTAACCACGTGTGAGTTGCACAACCGCTGGGAAAGCACACGGCATGATTTGCACCTGCAGGCGGAGGGATATTTCTAGTTTAGTTTAATGTGGACATGAAAAGAAGAGGCTCACTTCTTTCCAGGGGGCGTAGTCAGTGAGTTCGGCGGATCGTTTACTTTGGCTGACTAACCTGCTGATGATAATGTTACAATTATTTATTGTCAAGCAACTTGTTCCGACAACTCGCCACGCACTGCAGTATTGTCCTTTTGGAATTCATTAGTGGAATACTTTTACTTTTCCGAGCCTCATAACTTGCATTTTGTCTATTTGGTTTTCAGAAACAAGAAGCGTGCTTACCCAACTCCTTACTCCCCCCCAAAGTATGACCCAACTAAGCATGGACGTCTTTTGGGGGTAGTCAGGGGGTCGCAGCTGTGAACTTTAGCTTGCTCCCTGCTACTCCTGGCACTTCCTTTGTGACCCCTGGCCTCAGAGACCCTCTAGGACCAGGGGTCCCAAAGGAAGTGCCAGGAGTAGCAAGCTAGAGCTCTCAGCTGCGACCGCTGACTTCTCCTAAGTGACATCCATGCATTAAGGGACAGATTTACTATGATTATGCGCCGGGGTTGCATCACTTCTGTGGCACAGCCCTGGCACTAATTCAAGCCACTTTGCCTTGCATTTCTTTGCGTTGGGTAGGCATTACATGGGTGGAGCATGGGCATTCCCAGCTTTACTAAAACTTGTAAACTTGAGTTTGCACTAAAATAGTGCACCTACCCAAGAGAAGCTATCCCTACCTGCACAAAAGCAATCCTGACCTTAACGTAGGCACCCTTGCACTATGATGCATACGGTGCGCCAGCACAAGGAGAGAGCAGAAAGGCTCTGTACCTTTGCAAATATGGAGCATTTCTGCTCTCTCCCTTTCACGCAACGCAGCGCAGCACGTTCCCCTGCTGAACCGCATTGTGTGAAATAATAGTAAATGTGCCCCCAAATTTTTCAGTTAGGTTAGGTACAAATATAACAATACTTGTGGAGTGGTCCAAGCTCTAGGTGGAGAAAGGATTAGATAAGTGTTACAAACTCAGGGCCTCATTTATGAGTTTTTGCCATAGGGCAGCACCGCAGGCCTTTCTGCTGTGCTGCCCTAAGGCAAAAGAAAAGGGTATGAATGCACCGTATTTATCAGATATGGCGCATTCCTGTCCTTTTCAAAAGCGCTGGTGCACAATGGGCTGCCGTGAGCCAACGCGTGCACCTTTGCACCATGGTGCAAGGGTGCCTTCGTTGCAGGGATGATTGTATTTGTGAAGGAAGTGATAATCGTCCTGCACAAAAACAATCACAAGAGGCTTTTTCCTCTTTCTATGTGTGCTGCAGAATGCAGCACACATAGAAAAAGGAAAGCAAGGAGAAATAAAGATATTTCTCCTCGTTGTGCCTCCCTTACACCACGTAAGTTTTTGATGCTGCCATAGAGTTACAATTTCTCGTAAATCTGGGGCAGTGTCAAAAAGCCATGGATGTTGCTGGGAACGCCCCCATCAACACCCAGTGCATGCCCCTTTAATGCAGAACACTGCATTAAAGGGAACAATATTTATAAGGCAGCATTAAGCCAAAAAAAGTTGCTTAGTGCTGCTTGGTAAATATGGAGCAGGCTTCTGCACCACCAGAGCGTCAGAAAAAGTGTCACACCAGCGGCGCAAGGGGCTTATAAATAAGCCCCTCAGTGCTCAAGCTCAATTTTTTTCTTAGGAGCCGGATGCCATTCAAATGCATGCCGGGGCTGCCAAATACCAAGCCAGTCTAATTTTAATTCTGTCCCAGGTCTCTTTCTTCCACTATGCGGACTTCCTACATTTTTATTTCGCTGTTGCAGGTCCTTTTTCATCCATGCTTTCTCCTTTTGTAACTGTTTTCCTATCTTTCTCATCAATTCAAACAAAATGTATTGTAGATTAATAGAATCAATAGAATCATACAACGAATTATTGAATAAACACAGTCGAGCCTATGAACAGAATCTAAAAAATGTAGTGCCAAAGTTCATAAATACAGATAAAACACATTTAAAAAACACTAAAACACAGGTATCACATTCGATTTTTTTGCTGCTAGATACAAGTATTTAGCTCATCATCCTCTTTCTGACTTTTCTCCCTTTCTCTCTTCTCCTCTTGGTCAAAGTCTGAATTTGAAAAAGAAGTTCATGAGTGCAGATACCAGTCACCTGCCTTCATTGGCACAAATTACACACCATATTATCTATTTTGTGTTGCGTTATACCCAGGTACCAATTGTGGCATGAGCTGCTGTATACTTCCGACTGCACCTTACAATTGCTGTATCACAACTGTGTTGCATCTTAATGGAAGCTACATTGCTTGCTACATTGCAAAGAAAGTGAATTGGACATGTTTTCTATGAAAAAGAGGGTTTACCGCTTAAGGTAGTAAAGAGTCGGGCGTGCACAGTCAATGGGGATAAGGGTTTTTAGGGTTCAGGCGTGGGTAGAGATAAAGGGAGGTAAGAGTTTTTTAGGGTTTAAGGGGATGTAGAGGTAAAGGGAGGCAAGGGATTTTTAGGGTTAAAGAGCAGGTAGAGGTAAAGAGAGGTAAGGCATATTTAGGATTCGTGGGTAAAGGAATGTAAGGGTTTATTAGACTTCTGGGGGAGGCAGTGAAAAATGGAGGTAAGGTGCTTTTGGGGTTTAGTCTCAGGTAGAGGTAAAGGAAGGTAAAGAATATTTAGGGTTGAGGGGTGGGTAGAGGTAAAGGGAGGCAAGGGATTTTAGCGGTTTAGGGGTGAGTAGAGGTAAATGGAAATAAGGCAGATTTAGGTTTTAGGGGCAGGTAAAGGATGATAAGGTATATATATATATATATATATATGTGTAGGAAGAACTCAAGATGCATAAAGAACAGGATACGATAAATCAAATACGGTGAGGAATTAAGAACAAAACTCAAACTGCATGAAGATGACTTTAAGGCTCGCAAATAAAGGAAACTACACAGGGACTGTGTAGATTATGAAAGTGGAAGAATCCTTACATACAGCCATAAATACGATCACCTATATGTGAAACTCTCAATGGGAGAACCGATTGGAGAAGCATCAGGTCTGACCAGCGAAATAGAATCAATCACAAGCATCGACACTGAGGGAGATTTGTCCAAATCACTGACAAGCCCACTAACAAGAGGAGACAGTGGAACAAGACAACCAACAACTTCTTTAGACGAATACCGCCTCCTAAGGATGGGGCAGCAAACACTAAGAACAGTACCTCCACCAAAGACACGAGGAAGAGGATGTGGACGGAGGGGAAGGGGACGAGTAAGAGGGGAAGAAGCCAGCGGAGAAGAAAGCAATGGAAACAGAGAGAACAAAAAAGGAAGAGGACGAAGCAAGGGGCTGGTTGGAAACAAATCAACTGGCTCCAGTAAACAAACATAATGGATGACACCATGATGAATAAAATCATTGTCAATTTATCCAATCGACTACTGACAATGCTAGAAAAAAAACATTATGTCTAGGCCTCTCATGTTGCCCATCAGACCATTTTAACTATCCAGAAACTAGGATAGATGTCTAAAAGTTCGTAAGGAAATTAAAACTGAAAAATGGCACTACCTAAAAAACTCGAGGGCTGTGAATCCCGTAGAGACAGTGAATGGACACAACAAAAACAAACATAAAAATGCGACCGCCAGCACTCAGCTGAACATAGGCGATGTAGAGACTCTACTGGCCTTACAAGAACTCACCGAGAACTGCCTGGAACAAAACTCCAGGACAAGTTCCCTAGAGTTAACCACCAACCAACCAGCTATTACAGATTTCAATCCCATTTCCACCTTCTATCCAAATCTATTCCATGACAGTATAGATACTTTCCATGATACAGTAATAAATTATCTTGTCAAAGTCAGACAACAGAAAAAACTAGAATTCACACAACAAAACCTTACATACGCACAAAGAAAAGTGATGAAATCCCTAGCAGAGGATAACAACATTTTGATCCGCCCAGCGGACAAAGGCGGGAATATTGTACTGTGAGACAAGAGGCTGTGCATAGAAGAGGCCCTACGACAACTGGAGGACACTAGATTATATGCTCAAGTACATATACAACAGTATAATGACAGCATCATTTGTATATGGGAAATGTTGAATGTTTGGAAAGACATGGGCATCTTACAATGGGAGAAATATTGCTACCTTAAACGGGATCATCCTAAATTTTTACCTCCTTCCCAAAATACACAAAAACCCCACTGCACCACCAGGGAGACCTATAGTGTCATCAATAGGCCCTCCGCCAATATGTCATGAGTCTTCCATCTTATGTGAAAGATACTAAGGAATTCCTGGGAAAACTTGAAGGAATCAAATGGGAAGAAGATTTTCTTCTCATTACCATGGATGTGAACTCACTGTACACGATTACTGATCACAATCTGGGTATCAGGGCTTACCTCCATTTCCTTCAGGATAGACAGATTGATTTTCTTGAACATACTAATATGTTGACGGAGATGATGAGATTCTGCCTCCACAACAACATTTTTATGCTCAATGAAAAAATATACAAACAGATCTTGGGAACAGCAATGGGGACCTGCTTTGCTCCCAGCTTTGCTAATCTTTTTCTGGGGGCATGGGAAGAGGAAATCCTCAATGACGGACCTTGCTCCCTGCTAATGGTGAAGTGGTTACTTGGCTACGATATATAGATGGCCTATTCATCATATGGAGAGGCAGTGAAGCTAGTGCAACCAGTTTTATAAACAGACTAAATGAAAACGAATACAACTTGAAACTTACACACACCATGAGCAGGAAATCTATTGATTTTCTTGATGTGGTAGTGGAGGTAATGGACAACAAGCTCCAGATGAAACTCCATCGGAAGGCCACAGCAGGCAACAGCCTCCTTCATGCTCTTAGCAGTCACCCTGAAACCCTGAAATGTAGCATTCCTTCTGGAGAATTGCTGAGAGCAAGGAGGAACTGTAGTATCGATGCAGCATACTCTGCTGAATGTGACAACATGATCAGCAGGTTTAGAGAAAGAGGCTACCCTATGTGGGTCCTCAAAAGAGCAGTCAATAAGGCCAACCTAATCACCAGAAACCAAACACTTAAAGACAAACAAGTGCCAATGGAGAAAGAACAAGCAGAGAACACTACAAGAGAAATTTTGAGATATAATGCAGAATCAGAGAAGATCTTTAAAATACTGACCAAAAACTGGAACATTCTATTGAGTGACCCAGTTATAGGACGGAGTCTACCGACACACTCTATGGTCACCTATAGAAAAGGGAGAAGCCTCAGAGATATCCTAGTGAGGGGTGACATCACCAAAAGACCACCAGACACTCAGCATAGCCTACAAGGGTTTTTTCCGGGCGGTCACTGCAAGGCATGCAGAAACAGCTACATGAAAAAAACATGTGAGACCCCGAAGAACAAAGAAACCATCAGCCAATTCCTAATATGCAGCTCAACTTTTGTAATATACATTCTTGAGTGCCCATGTAACCTCAGGTATGCAGCTAAGAAAAGGGTACTCGAACATAGAAGAGCCATCAATAACCGCGACAAACATTACCCGGTGGCACGACATTTCGAAGAATATGTTCTATCTAATGGCTCACTACTTAGGTGTTTTGAAATAGAGCAAGTGCAACAGAATTCTACCGGTGGTAATAGAGTCCTGCATTTGAGAAAGAGAGAATCAAGGCACATCCTGGACTTACAAACTAAATACCCAGGGGGCCATAATTTAGATGAAGAGCTAGGAAATTACCTCCATGAAGACTAATCTTGGGTAATTACATATCTGACCAAGATAGAAAATTTCTAAGAATTTCTCTACAATTTCTCTCTGTGTACATAAATGTTCTCTCTGTGTACATACATTTATAGTATAATGTATCCATGTATGAAGTAAATAATGGTATGCTGTAGCTGCACACACAAAATTTTAATCTATAATATATCTAATTTGTTCACGTTACGGGAGGAAAGGAAGGAGCCAACTATTGGATGGAGATGTTGACAGAGGTCCCTACCCTTTTCTTCAATATCACGTCTTTGTGATATAAGAACACAGCACAGATAAGATGATTTTCTTTCTTCCTTTCTTTCATTTCATTTGTAAATTTCGTTGTTGAAATTGTATGCACTAATGTTCGGTATATATGACAGAAGGTGAACAAAAAAACTTGAGCTTAAGGGGTTGGTAATCGGAACCCTCAAATACAGAGGATCTATCTATATGTGAGATACTCATGTGGCACCGACTGTAGTGCACGACCAGTGTCCTTCCTGTAGACCTCATGAAGCGCATAGACGGAACTTCCCGTAGGTTTCAAAACTAACCTGCTATGCGAGCCAGGAGTGGAAAGCTACCTCTCCTTTCCACTTAGAGAGAACCAGGTCGACATTGTGTCGGAAAGATACACACTGCAGACTCTCTCTAGGGTCCTGCACAATCACCCCCCATTTCTGCCACTAGGCGCTGACACTAGATATTCCGCGGAGTAAATAATCATGATTTTCGAACTTGGTGACATGAACAGGTGTTGTGTAGTTCCTATATAACCTATATAGGATCTGCGCGTTTGGATAACATAAACTGTGGGATTGGTGGCAGACTGATTCCGTGCACCTCCACCGGATACGTTAGCCTGTCTGTCTCAGCTAGCTCATAGTGCCACTATAATCTCCTCTTACCAAGGAGAGAATAGATTCTGGCAACCTCAGAACATGACAACCCTGATCCCTCAGAATCGTGGAAACAATATACTACCTTTCGCTCAGTCACTCGTGCTTACTTAGTTTGTCTCAGAGAGTTACACAGAATAGACAGGCTGGGCGTTTTCAATAAGTATTTATTGAACAGTTGTTATTCTAGTGTAGAATAGATGAACTGCAACAACCATTAGACAGTAGCAGAGATATATGATTAGGAGTACTACGAATGTAAATGGATGGTAAAGTTCTACCATCTTGCAGAAATCATGAATATATACAAGTACATAAAACACATGATAAAAGGTGCATACTCCTACAATGCCTTCCTAACTAGATGTACCTAAATGTACCTGACTGTACCTAGCATCTGTGTAGGTGTTATGCCAAGAATCCCTCTAGGATCTAGTCAACCCCATTACCTGAGAATGAGAAAATATGGGACCCTGTCCTGGTCTCGAGTTGGACACCCCACGAGGGATGTTAGACCACTGCGAGCTGGAGCGTCTGCATGCAGGAACCTCAGCGTCTCTGGTCAGTGTGTCAGCTGGGAAGTCTCGGTCTCCTCTCTGCTTCTAAGCAAGATGTGATGTATATATACCCATAGGTCTCCCCAGGGGTCCTACCTTGCTGTGTTACTGTGTTGGCCTAAAGGATGACGTCGGGCCTGAACTTTATACAGAGATATTATACAGGAGATGTTCGTCCTGCTGTTAGTCCTGCTGTGCTTCCAAGAAGCCTCATGCATAATGTATGAGATTCGAACTAGGGGGAAACCTGCGTTCTGAATGCAGTGTCGTATCTAGGTAAAAGGTCAGTCCCTAAGAACCGTTATGTATGTAATGTAGGGGAGAATATAGGTGAAAGGTTGCAATGTTACCTGTGCCTATATAGGGTACCTGTATGGAATATAACACAGGCATTAGGTGAGATTTTAGCTTGCACATAGGTTCTTTTGAATTTCTCTAAAATGGCCGCTGCCAGTACAGTCCCCCACATAGTTTTGCCACTTTGCACAGGCATTAGATATTTCGTGGGGGTTATAACCATGATCAATTAACCTGGTGACATTAACAGGAATTTAGCGAGCATTCACACTGCACACAGGTTCTTTTGAATTTAACCAATATGGCCGTTGCCGATACAACAGACCAACTCTTTTTGCTTGACTAGAATATGAAAATGGAGTTTGTTCGGCATAAAATCTTTCTTTAAAGATTGTACTGTACATCTTAACCTCACATGCACCTCACATGCACAATCATCCTTCTGAGGTCTAAGCACAGGGAACTTTTGCTAGAATTTACCAATTGTATTCCCATATGTATATGAATTAACATGCACATTTCAAAATGAACGCCACTTTTACGAGAACACTATGGTCTGTCACCTGTATTGTCCGTTTTTAGGATTTCATTTCCTCTGTATGTAATTGTGGGTGTGTTGTATTCCGCTTTAGGTGTCCGTATATAGGTTTTCCTGAAACATGTCCTTACATAGGCACAATTCGCATTGCCCTTATATAGGCATAGAATCCCAGTCCTTATTTAGGCATTAGCCGTGCACTCCAAATACAGGCATGGTCACAGATATCCGTCCACCCTAACGTCACAACGAGTTCTTAGAAACCAGACCCTTAAGCTCTTGTGAGTTCCCCTAGCACAGGATTATTGATTTCTCCAAGAACACATCTATTATGCATGAACCGCTATACCTTAAGGGTTCATTCTTGACGTCTTCCTCTGTCCGACTTCACGTCAATGCTAACATTCCAAGGCACCTACCAGGTATAAATATACCTTCCCTTGCCCAAGCAAGTTAGAGGAGACCTCGACTTCAGAGGAGCCCATATCCCGGCCTGACGCACTGAGAAGACGCTGTCATTCCTGCTCGCAGAAGAATCCAGCTTCCAGTGTTCTGACTCCCTTCGCGGGGTGTTAGAGTTTGAGATCCGGCAGGAGATTCCCACCTCTCTCATTCTCAAGGTATGGAGCTGACTAGAACCTAGAGGGACTCTTGGCATACTAGACTTAACATACTCTTAGTATACCATACTAGAGAATACTTCACCTACTTCTTACCTTTCCCTACACCTAGACCAGGTTAGGTACATTGGGGTAGAACTAGCTTAGAGAAGCATCGTATGAGTACTCGCATTTTTAGCTCATGTTATTTATGTACGTGAATATATGCTAAAAGATAATGCTAGCGCAGTATTATTTATTTCTACTGCTTACGCTGTACATTATATATCTTGCATACTGTCTTGTGATCATAACAGCTCATATCTCTTACACAAGAAACAAGACTATTCAATAAAACCTTTTTATTGAAACGCCCGTCTATTCTTTCTGTATAACTCTGAGGAAACTAAGCATGCACGATTAGCTGAGTGAAACTGTTATCTATTGTTTCCACGATTCTGAGAAGTATTCCGATTCTAAAAGGGAAACAAAGTTGTCATGTTTATGCGGTTGCCAGAAACTACTCCCTTCTTGTTTACAAGGAGTTTCTAGTGGCCTCTGAGTTAGCGGGCACAAAGTAATTAAGTTTAATATACTTGATAGGGACATACGGACCTCAGTCCTATGTCAAACCTATAGGGTATATTATTCCAATGCGCAGAGCCTATTAGGGAAATAGGAACTACACTACATGGTGCCCAACGGTTTGGTAAGGCACTAATTTAACGCTAGATACTGAGTAACTCAGTCGTGCTTTTCTCTCGGAGACCCCTACTCACATACTCCATAAGACGTCTGGAGTGGGTAGGGTTAAATATCCGCCAAAGCTAAATAGGACAAAAAACCTATAGATTAGCTATTTTGGTTTGTTCAACGTTGAAGGATACAGTGTTCCAAAATATTGTGCACCTTATCTTTTGTTTCCTTGAAACTTGTTCTACATTTTTCAAAAAACAAATGTCCATACACGGGGACGATGACACCAGGAACGGTGTAGCTGCGGCTCAACCAGTCGTAACAGCTTTTAACCTTACAGGTTTAAATGAAAATGAGGAGGGTGTAATAGACATCGCTCCAAACTTAAGAAGAGCCATCACTCTAAAACTTATAAAACACGGCCTACCACCAAGAGGGGTTAGAGCAGTTTTCGTGATAGAGGCACACAAATCCTTTCAGACAGAGGTATTCTATTCATGGATAGTATTTCCTGAATCAAATTCAGTAACAAGACTGTTTCACTTCTACAAAGAAGATGAACCACCAGAGGAATATATTCCTTTCGAGGATATTGAAATTCCACTAACATACCAAGAGCATCAGCTCTGGTTTAAAGGCGCCCTAAAACATCACAGAAACATTACCAGGCTCGGTCCACTAGGTAGACCAGGAGCAACATGGCCGATTCTAGCCGGCTACACTCCTCATCCTGACCTCGATATAATGTCAGACGAGGAATTACTTACTCAACTACAAGAGTTAATAAAAATATACAATTAGTCCAATATGTCATGCAGACTTTCACAGTCCAACCACCATTGACCATTCCAAATCAAACCCCTCAACAGGGGAATACACTAAAAATTACTCCACAGACTTTATACGCAGTCATGGGTAAAATGCCCACAAAACGTGAGCAAATTCCATTCTGGATAGCTGAAAAAATTACTCAAATCGAAGCAGTATTTCCAAATACTAGCCCTTATGAGAAACACAGAATCCTAACAATCTGTTTACCAATGGGGATCACACCACAACTGGAAGATTGCACCACTTGGGGCGCAGTCTTTGCTGCCATCTATACTAACACATGGTGTTCCGTCAATTGCAGTAATACCAGATGTCCTGAAACAAATTCAAAACGAATACGGGGCAGAGCCTGCTCTGAATTTAGGTATGAAATTACTGAAAAACTTCGACCAGGTCTCAACAATAATATTATCTAATATTAAAGGGGAGGCAGCATCAGTGGCGATCCGCCAACGATTAAGGGAATTTCATGTTACAGAACATCAAACAGAACTACCCAGAATAATAGAACAATCTTATGCAGAATTAGGCAGAGATAGTTTGGGTGGAAAACCTTTGAAGCCAAAACTAACTGAAAGTCCTGAGAAGGACTCTATTAAACAAACTCCTACATCTTCTAAAAAGAAGTGGGAAACTAATAAACAAAATTCAAACGAGAAACGTTCTCAATCCCGAGGTAGGTCTCCTCAAAAGGAGCCCTCTGAAAGGAGGTATAACCTCAGGAATAGGGATAATTTAAGAAAGCATGACAGGTATGAAGATACTGATACACGTTCCTCTCGTCCCTTTCAGATATCGTCACAGACATCGGAAAGAAGAGGACGGTCAGAACATAGAGAAGAACGCGTGAAATCCAAAGACGACAAACACGTTCAGAAAAATAAATCAAAACCTCAATTCTCAAAAAAGAAGGAAGCAGGTCTGAAGATCAGACATGCCGAGAATACTGAGAACACAACTCAAGAACAGAGAATGGGCTCAGACAATGCTGGACAGTGCAGCAAAAGTCACAATAGCTCGCCAGAACCTGAAGGAACTTCTGGAGATAGTGGACTTGAATGAGTACATCACAGTAGAAACTGTAGACACCAGGGTTAGTACTCCACAAAGGTTATATGAAATAACACTCCGAGTGGAGGGAGACATACCAAGAAAGGTGAAAACACTCTTTTGGGAGAAACTTTCAAGGGGTTATGATATACTTCTAGCAGAAAAAGACTGGCCACCACAATTTGTCAGGGAGTGCCCACATGGTGAGGACATCATTATGCCAGCCTTCTCCAACCATATTCCAATTCACCTAAAATATACTTATGCCAGGAAATGGGCAGTGGCCCAGGCCCCAGCATTATATAAAAATCATGTAGGATGGGATGAGGACTCACCTCACCACAAAATACAGCTCAAAAATTAACCTACTGCACAAAGGCAGTACCCAATAAAGCAAGAAGCTAAGAAACAGGTCAGGGAGATCTTAGATCAACTTGAATACCAAGGGGTGATTGAAACATGCACCTCCTCAATGAACAATCCTTTGTTTCCTGTATCCAAACCAGACAATACATATCGTCTAGTATTGGATTACAGACACTTGAACACTTGTTCCAAAACATTTGCAGTGCAAAATGCACATAGTACAGCATTAATGAATAACATTGTGCGTAAAAAATATAAAACCACATTGGACATTTCAAATGGTTTCTTTTGTCAAAACATAGCACCTGAAAGCAGGTACTTAACAGCTTTCTCAATAATGGGGACCCAGCGTCAATTTTGTAGACTCCCAGAAGGGTTCAAGAACAGCCCAGGGTTATTCTCAGCGAGGGTAACAGAGTTACTACAAATTTATGATAATGAGGCATTGTCATATGTCGATGACATCTATCTGACAGACGATGACCTAGATAGGCACTTGAACAGGGTGAATACCATTATATTGGGCTTCGCCTCTGAGGGCTATAAATTCAACTTTAAAAAATCCAGAATTGCCCATCTCAATGTCCTTTTCCTAGGATATGAGCTTTCAAGTGAAGGCAAGAGCCTGGCAGCTATTTTTCTAGAAAAGTGAGCGCTGCTCCAACCTCCAAAAACGCTGAAAAACTTGCAATCCATCTTGGGTTTCCTAAATTTTGGAAGAACTTACATTCTAAATTACGCAGGAAGGGTTAAACCTCTCTACGAATTAATCAAACCTGATTTTTCAATCAAACATTGGACACAGGAACACACAGAAATCTTGCGTTCACTCCAAGCTAACATGTTAGCAACAAATCACTTACAAACACGCGTAAGTCAACGCAATTTAGTGATCCGAATAATTTCGGGTCAATGCGGATTCACCTATTTAACATTTAATGAGGGTGAAAAAGTACCAATAGCATACAAATCACATTTGTATACACAAGCAGAAATGCGCTTCACTTCAACAGAAAAAATACTGACAGCAGTTCAAACTGCAGTAGCAAAAGAAAGAGCTCTAGCCCAAGGGAAACGAATTATTGTCGTAACCCCAGTACCAGCCTTAGAGGCGGTTACTAAAGCGAGCATTCCGAATGCAAAAGCATTACATCCTAGATGGATACAATGGGTTAATTCTCTTGCTGCAACAGATGTTGAATATGTTTTTGAACCTGATTTAAAAACACAAGCGTTCCTGCAATATGAACATGAATGTCCTCTGCCCACTGAAATTCTGCCTCTCGATCAGTACGAATTTATAATTTATACTGACGGATCAGCACAACCCGCTACAGGGAGTAAGCAAGCTTACAGTGCAGCATGCGCAATCGTTAAAGGTTGCATGCAAGATGGTAACTTCAGACCAATGGTCACTAAAACTCAATCTCTAGGAGATTGTACAACTCAGCGAGCTGAACTACAAGCTTTCAAACTGGCACTTGAAAGTACAGATTGCGAATTCCCCACACTAATAGTGTGCGATTCTTTTTACTGTGTTCAGTCGTATAATGAATATATACAAAATTGGCTTGAAAACGTGTTCAAAGATGCAAAAGGTGGCACAATAAAGCATAAAATGCTTTGGGAACAAGTAGTTCAGTTAAAAAACGAACTACCAAAGGCTCACGTGATACACACGCTGAGTCATCAACGTGATGGCGTTCACGATGCAGGGAATTCATTGGCTGACGAAGCCGCAAAGGGGGCTGTTCAGACGGCTTCCGTAGCTGCGATCACTCGTTCAAAAACGAGAATAGACAGTGAGATATTGTTGGCTGTCAATGCTTCAAGCAAAGGCAGTGGTGCAGCACTACCAAAAAAGTTTCCTCTCAAGTACTCTTATGTAATTGATGCGAACAACGTTCCTTTTGCTCGAATCCCTGGAGTGGGGGATAGGGTAATTCCAAACATGGAACGTAGATTAGGACTAATCCTAGCAGCACATGAAGGGATAGCCTCTGTCCATGCAGGTGTTTCTGCAACAGTATCGTTACTAAAACAAAGATATTGGTGGCCTGGCATTAGGAAACAGACCAAGAACTATGTTTTGGAATGTGAAATATGCCAACAGATGAAAGTCTCCACAGTGAAACGTCCTGCGCAGACACCCCTGTTGATTTCAGACAAACCATTAGCTTGTGTTTACCTGGACCACTGCGGTCCCTTGCAAAGGGATGCTAACTATAAATATATAATGGTTGCAGTGGATTCGTGCTCAAGGTTCCTATGGATATGGCCTCAGCGCTCGGCAGACGCTCGAACTGTTATAAAAGATTTGCGAGTCTTTATCGGCACATACGCAATAGGCACACTACATTCTGACCAGGGCCCTGCGTTTAGCTCTCGGGCTTACAAAGAAGCCATGGCCAGTTTGGGCGTTGCATTGCGGTACTCCTCTCCATTTCATCCTGAGGGAAATTCTGATGTGGAAAGGAAAAACCGGGACATAAAGCAGTCTATAACAGCTAGAGTATTAGGTTCAGGTAATGGGTGGGTCAAACATCTTTATGGGGTCCAACGCTCATTAAATAATTTGCCAAGAAGTTCTCTAGGGGGGGTCACTCCATATGAGGTCCTATTTGGGACAAGAATGTGGGTTCCTGATCTCGAATGTAAAGGCACAGTGGTGGAAAATAAACCCTTTGATATCAAAGATCGTTTGGCTGTTTTACAGGATCTAAATGAACTAAGATCGAAACAAAGCAACGTATTCCTGAAGCCAACCACCACTGGGGGAAAACCGGCAGTCCCAGCAAGGCCTGTCTGGATCCCAAAAGTTGGCGATCTAGTCAGAGAGAAGATTGCGGACAAGAAGGAATTTGGACCTTCTTACAGACAACCAGTACCTGTCCTAGCCGTACACGGAACAAGAACAGTACTTCTGCCGCCCCTTGCTGGAAAAAAGGAGAAAAGATTTGTGTCAATCGACCTCATCAAACCACAGTATGTGGCCAATACTAAATAGTAGGCCTCGTCGACTCCGACCTAGTAGCAGACGCACTCCTCTCGCTATTATCCAAGAGGTTCAGACTGAAAGACTGATAACCATCGAGAATTCAGCAGTAACAGATGAAGGACTAAGCAACAATGCTATGGAACTCGTCCCTCTTGAAACTCAATTAACAGTTCGTCCAGATACACCTGTCTACACCAACGTAACAAGTGATCAACTGGTTCCAGCGATTTCAACAAATCCTGATGCAATTCCAACAATTGACAGAACTTCTTCTGGCTATTTCATTAACTTTGATATGTTTTCTGAGGATCCGAGTGAACCTGAAACGACGCCAGCATCAAAAACTTTAAAAATAGCAAGTACAAGACTTTTTTCATTTTCTGAAAAAGACTTATCTGGTTTCACCATGGATTGAACTATGGATTATTTCTGGAATATTTTTCTTTCTGCTTTGGCTAGCTTTGGTTATGACTATCAGCGTGCTTATAAATGGCAGATACATCCGTTTGGACATTGAAAGTAAAAATGTGAACTTACTTTTGAAACCACACAAATCATCCCATCGTGAAGCAAGAGACTTGTCAGCAGTGAACATCACAGCCGTTCCTATACAGGATGGTATAGTGTGGGACAAAACCGATTTCGATATCTTCGGCCCTACGGAACTTTTGAACATTCCACATTTATTTAAAATTTCACTAAGTGATTTTATTTCGTCCAGTACCTATTCTGATGATTGGGACTTTGAGACTGTAAATGATATGATGTCTGACCTAGAAAGGTCTGCTGCATTCTCTAACAATGAATATTTAGAGGGTTCATCAGACTATGAACAGCAATATTGTTACAACCACTATGGTCATCATTTCTTGCATAAATCTGCAACACCTAGAAATGTGTTTATGTTTAACCAATGGGAGCATTGTCCTACACCACCAAAAGGTAGTTCAAAAACGTTTTCTAAAAAGTTTCCCTATTTTTCGGGGTACAATACATCTGATCCAGAAACATTTTACAATAAAAATGTAAACAAAACAGGACAGAAAATTATGTTAACAAATACAAAACAGATTTACTCTGCAGCATTTATTACCCAATTGTCTAGACATGGATTTGAATTTTGGAAAGACACAATAGACACAAAATCTGTCTGGGGTTCTAAAGATTGGCAAGTACAGGGGATAGAAGCTTTGTTTAGAGCATGTATCATCCCTCAGCAAATAATGTTTTTGAATGACACTGTGCAACAAACGTCTTGCCTTAGTTTAGCCAAGATCAAAGACATGAAAACTCCTTCTGTACCAACACCTGCAAGTAATAACACTACACAGGCAGCGGTTACAGTTGACACAATACTACAAACCAACACAACAGATCCTGATTGGAAAAACTGGTTACTCTGGCCTACAGACACAAACATCTGTCAAGAAAGATTCCTGAATAGAAGACAGGGCTTTACTATCCATAGGCCAGACCCACGATACGTTCAAAGACAACATCTGGGGATAGAAACAACTTACAGTGTAGGTAAATTGTGCCTCGACTGGCTACAAAAATCTACACTAGAGGATGTGAAACAACACTTATCTTTACTTAAAGAAGACGCAGACCTTAGGGAATTCTTGCTAGGACCAAGAAAACCACGTCAAAAACGTTTCATATATGCCGGCATCTATGCTGCTTATAATGAAGTATGGAAGGTGTCACAGGCAGAGGCCGCAGAACGAATATGTGAACTTGATCGTATTAACTTAGAGAAATCTCTCACTGTGGTCGACAATGGGTTAACAACTTTGTCATCCAGAATTTATTCATTGGACAACATTGAATCCTCTGCTATTGACATACTGGAACAAGATTTAGCCATGTTACAACATGGCCAATCTCAGTTACGTTCTATTATGTTATTAGGCTGGACGCTGCAATCTTTGCGTGCGGGCTATGTGCCTTGGCGTTTTATCAACACGTCGGCTCTGTTTGCAGAATACAATCTGACTGATAAACAGATCGAACTGGCACAAAGGGGAGCAAAGTATACAGTGCTGAGCATTGAAAAACTGGAAAAATTACCATTCACAGTGGCAGAAAAACCAGCTACAGAATGGCTTATTCATGGCAAAATCACTCTGCCTGTCACTACTTTTCAGTTTCAGTATTGCCTCAAACAAATGCAAGCAGGCAAATATGAAAGGTTGGGTAAAGAATACATTTAGACATCCTGGGATTTACCTTACGAATACAGATGTTGGAGTGGGGATCGTGAAGTGTTTCTAAGCGGTACACACTGTGAAAATGCACTAAGCGGTTCACTCATATGTCAGGACATTTCTTTACACGGGGCTTGTAATGGTTCTGTGGCAAATTTGTCCTGCCACCAGCAGGGTACACCAGCTACTGTGATTAATCCAATGTTTGGCCAACTTTCTAACGGGAGTTACCTTATGGTGAATGATCAGAGTTGCTGTGGCATGTTGCCAGGCATCCCATATCTGGTAACGGTCGACTCCAGGGTCACTTGCTGTATGCAAGTATTGTTCCCCCCAATAGACACAGTCAGGGATTCGCCTTTATGGCCTTCATTGAATGTTTCTTTTATACGTTTTGATACTTTAAGCAGAATGAAAGCCATGCTTTTGCAACAGACCGTGCCTTTGACCTCAGCCAAAGAAATCTATGATTTACAAATTGCAAGGACTTCGGCTGAGATACAGGCTTTAATTCGTACAAACTGCCCTATACATTTCGCAGAAATGATGGGACGTATCTTTAACATGTTTGATACGAGCGGTATTGTGCATGTATTTAAGACCATCTGTTCGGGACTGTTAGCACCCTTCCAGGCAGTCCTCGGAATCATCCCAAACTTCGCACATTCGTTGTTTGGTGGTGTGCCATTAATTCTAGCACTTGTTGCAGGAATCCTGTTTCTATTCCTACTACTATGCTATGGCAAGCCTATTCACCAGCATCACTCCGAGCGATGTGGAGAAAGCTCTCCTAGAACGGAAGTGCCGTGAGCGCATAGTGCAACTTTTGGGCATACCTCGTCTACGGGAACTTAATACAACATGGTTTCTGTCATTCAGACCAATCTTACCTGTTCTACGCTGCCTGCTTTGCGGTGAAGAATGCGTGCTAGACACCTGTCTAACACTCCCATCAGTCATGCCAACGGATATCGATACTCTGCTGGAACCGGTAACGGCCCATGCTCTGTGTTGTCCCCAGAGGTTACCAATCCTGATGACGGCATTCATTGAGATCTCACAGACGCTTCCTGCTGCTGCTGAGGTACGAGATGGATCAACAGGCACACAGGTAACAACGGACGCGAACATTGCTGCGGCATCCTATGCTGAAGGCGATGCTTCACATCTCTGTGCAGTTAACCTTCTAAATGAGGTATTCCAACTGTCACCGACATCGGTAGACGATCTTTTGTCTACAGAAATAGATGATTTCATGTTTAAACCAGACCCATACACTGACTTTGATTCGGCTCACAGTGTACCAGGGACGCAATGAATTTGGCCTTCATATTTTCAAAACTTGGAACTCTTCCTAAAATTGAACTTTTTCTTTTTTTGAAAAAACATGGCAAAACAATCTGCTTACAGTAGAACTATTCTTACAAAACGGACTTCTTTGAATACTTCCAGGGACACATTATCACCTTATTTGTCTAAACTTTCATTTAATACCATGATATGCAATGGCTTTGATTTTTGAAAACTTGTCAACCATTTCATCATATGTATATATTTCTGTTTGTTCATTCATGTTGCATTTATTTCCAATATATGCTTAGAATGAAAAAATGCTTTAAAATGTACAGTACCTATTGCATTCAACAGTTTATTTTTAAACTTCTTTTAATATGCTTTTAGAAATGTTTTAAGCAACATGTGGTACTCAGTTTAATGTTTAGCATTTAATGTTTAGCATTTAGTATTATCGTTCATTCGAAAGTGGAGTGGGTGTTGATTCCGCTTTAGGTGTCCGTATATAGGTTTTCCTGAAACATGTCCTTATATAGGCACAATTCGCATTGCCCTTATATAGGCATAGAATCCCAGTCCTTATTTAGGCATTAGCCGTGCACTCCAAATACAGGCATGGTCACCGACATCCGTCCACCCTAACGTCACAACGAGTTCTTAGAAACCAGACCCTCAAGCTCTTGGGAGTTCCCCTAGCAAAGGATTATTGATTTCTCCAAGAACTCATCTATTATGCATGAACCGCTATACCATAAGGGTTCATTCTTGACGTCTTCCTCTGTCCGACTTCACGTCAATGCTAACATTCCAAGGCACCTACCAGGTATAAATATACCTTCCCTTGCCCAAGCAAGTTAGAGGAGACCTCGACTTCAGAGGAGCCCGTATCCCGGCCTGACGCACTGAGAAGACGCTGTCATCCCTGCTCGCAGAGAATCCAGCTTCCAGTGTTCTGACTCCCTTCGCGGGGTGTTAGAGTTTGAGATCCGGCAGGAGATTCCCACCTCTCTCATTCTCAAGGTATGGAGCTGACTAGAACCTAGAGGGACTCTTGACATACTAGACTTAACATACTCTTAGTATACCATACTAGAGAATACTTCACCTACTTCTTACCTTTCCCTACACCTAGAACAGGTTAGGTACATTGGGGTAGAACTAGCTTAGAGAAGCATCGTATGAGTACTCGCATTTTTAGCTCATGTTATTTATGTACGTGAATATATGCTAAAAGATAATGCTAGCGCAGTATTATTTATTTCTACTGCTTACGCTGTACATTACATATCATGCATACTGTCTTGTGATCATAACAGCTCATATCTCTTACATGAGAAACAAGACTGTTCAATAAAACCTTTTTATTGAAACGCACGTCTATTCTTTCTGTGTAACTCTGAGGAAACTAAGCATGCACGATTAGCTGAGTGAAACTGTTATCTATTGTTTCCACGATTCTGAGAAGTATTCCGATTCTAAAAGGGAAACAAAGTTGTCATGTTTATGCGGTTGCCAGAAACTACTCCCTTCTTGTTTTCAAGGAGTTTCTAGTGGCCTCTGAGTTAGCTGGCACAAAGTAATTAAGTTTAATATACTCGATAGGGACATACCGACCTCAGTCCTATGTCAAACCTATAGGGTATATTATTCCAATGCGCAGAGCCTATTAGGGAATTAGGAACTACACTACAGGTGTTTCAGAAACCAGTGTGTGAGCACGACTGCGTGACAGTCGAAACACGTAGCTGGCAATAAATCTTGTGCTGAGAGAAACCATCTCCTGAGTGTGCACTTACTATATATATATATATATATATATATATATATATATATATACATATATATATATATATATATATATATATATATATATATATATATATATATATATATATATATATATATATATATATCAAACGAATTCCCAAAAATGTCCCTGCCACAGAGGCGCAACACCAGGGCACAGACTCCAAAAGCAAGGATGTATAATAATGGCTTTATTTACACATCAAGGTCCAAATGACGCGTTTCGGCCACCAGACATATATATATATAAGGAATTGTTAGGACCATGTTTATATCAGAAATAGATTCTTTGGTTTGCTAATAACTTTGGCGCAGCTTGACAAATCTTCAAAAACTTTCCAAAAAAGTTCATCTACCTCAACTTTTGTGTACGTGCCTTCTTCATTTGGAGCAGGACTGGTGTTCATATATATATATATATATATATATATATATATATAAGGAATTGTTAGGACCATGTTTATATCAGAAATAGATTCTTTGGTTTGCTAATAACAGGCCTTGGTGGTAAATTCCGCTCCTCTCGCGGAATTTGCGGAATTTTGGCAATTCTGCGTTCCGCGGAGAATGCGGAATTGCCGAAAGGTCCGTGATCTGCGGCGTAGCAGAATTTTTTCCTTGTTCGCGCTTTCAAAATGCTTGTTCGCGCACGCGGTAGCGACTTACCGGGATCCCTGCGTTCGCCGACGAGTTTTCCTATCCGGCCGCGCTATCCCGCGAGAGTGTGCGATCGCGAACACGTCATTCGGACGCGCCATCGGACATCCGCGTTTGCGAACAGGAAACACGCATCGCGAGTGGGCGGGACAAGTGAAACAAGAATGCCGCGCCAATTGGCGACCGCATGTGCAAGTTCGCGAGATATTTCCCCCGCGCACGCAAACAGCGTCCCCGAACAGGAAAAACGCATCGCGAACGGGCGGAACAAGCAATTCCGCATGCTCGCGGAATTCCGCGTAGCTCGCTGAGATTTTTTACCGTTTTGCGGAACTTTGCGTAACGCGACTACGCAAATTCCGCCCACCCCTACTAATAACTTTGGCGCAGCTTGACAAATCTTCAAAAACTTTCCAAAAAAGTTCATCTACCTCAACTTCTTCCAGGAAAGTTTTGGGGTAATCCGTCAAGTGGAGTCCGAGAAAAAAGGCGGGAAGGGGCAAAAAGTGCTCTCCCCATGCAATTTTTCATAGGAAAATTGAACAGCGAACCTGCAAAGACAGCAGAACCGAAGTACACCAGTTTGGCAGAAAGCTAGATCTTGGTCCAGAAAGTGTGCTTTTTGTTATTTTGTGTAAATCTGTTCAGTAGTTCTTGAGAAATTAAGGTTAAAAATGTATGTATAAATAGGGACACAGATGCTCCACAGATTCAACAGAGCTAAAGATAAGATCTCATTGGCTGTCACCACATCAACAAAGATGTGGTGTCAGCCCTTTTAGAGCATGAGGGCTCAGTCCCATGTCCTGGAAAAAAGCTCAATAAAACATATTGGTAGGGATACCCTGCCCCACTAGGCCTGGTGGTGGGGCAAAATCATATATTTTTTTAATACAGATCTGCAGTGCCGTTAAAAAAAAAAGGTGGCCTCCTCTCCTTTTAAAAAATAACTCCCTGTAGTGGGTCAGGCCCTGGAGGGGTCGGTGCAACTCTTTTTCTGGCAGAGGGGTCATGCATCCCCCCTCCATGAACCATTTTTAGGCTCTGGAGGCCCCATCCACTGGGGCAGGTATACTTATTTATGGGGAGGGGGACGTTTGTCGCCCCTGAGCCTTCAGAAGCTACCAGGGGCTCCATCCCTCAGGGCAGATATGTTTATATAGAAGGAGGGGGGCATGCTGCCCTCCCTCTCTGAGCTATTAAATGACCTCGGGGACCCCATCCCCTGCGGCCGCAAAGAAAATTGCTGTAGGTGCCCTGGTCCCACCTGGGACAGCCATAGCATATGCTGGCCTTGTGGCACTGGAGAGAGCCCTTGGGCCTCTGAAGCCACTGACTTCTCCCTGCCTGTACCTTTCCCGGGTACCCCCTCCCCACAAAAAATTATTCGGCCCAGGGGAATGGGGTCCCCGGGCCCTTCTGAGGCTCAGGGAGGGGCCGCCACACTCCACCTCCCACCGAAAAAACATTGGCTCAGGTGATGGGGTTTCGGGGATTCAGAAGGCTTCAGGAGGGGGCCACTTGCCCCCTCATTAAAAAAATGATCTGACGCATGGCCCCTCCCCATAGAAAAATAATAATAAAACAGTGAATGTGAAATGAGCAGAGTAGTCACTCATTTCAAGTTCAGTGTTCCAACTGAGAAGCGTGTTACACAATTTCATGCAAAGGCTTTTAAAAAAAACGTTTTCTTGATGATGGATTTAAAAGCCCGCTAAATGTTGTGGGGCTGCAGGGAACACAGCAGCCCCTGAACATCCAAAAGAAATTGCAGAATGTCTCCTGAGTCATTGAATGCATGACCCCAGGAGAGCTTATCATTATTTTTAAAGTATTCTGAGCTAGAGCTGTTTGCAATTCAGCTGGAGTGCAGGGACCCCATTGTGGTTGGTTTTATGGCTGCATTTTATGCCCTGAAAAATGTTTATAAAAAGACTCAAAGACATGTTAGTGTTTTTTTAATCCTTTATTGAAAATCTTTTGTGGCCGTCACTATCATTAAATATTACAATGTGTAAATCTATCAAATATACATTTGATTATAGTTATTGGGACTTTGTGACAAAGACTATAGGTCTGCTTTATATATGCTGATGTGTTGATCCTTTGACAAACTCAATAGGTCTGCTTTTTATATACTGGTGTTCTGACTCATTGACAAAGTCAGTAGATCTGCCTTCCTTAAAATGACACCCTATATGTTGTTACATGATGTAGCCAGCCATGCATGGTGGGTGGTTGGGTGCCCAAGGGTGGTTGGGTGCAAGCCCTGATCTCAAACCCATGCCACGCACACTGATGGGCATTTTACTTTAAATTTAAAAAAACTGAAGGTCACTGAAAAGATCAAACGTTAAAAGGATGTTGTTGTTGGAAATTGTTATAACATCTTGCTTACCATAAAAAAAACTTAGAAAGTTCATTGAAAATAAGTTTAAAGGAACGTTGTAGGTATGTGAAAATATCAGTTAAATCATACTGTTTTCAACTAACAAAACTACTTAAATTCACCTGCTATTGTAATCTCAAGTAAATATAACTCATGCCCTAAAGTAACTGTAACTCGCATCCTCGCCATGCACTGCTAACTACCTCAAATATTACATAACTCATGGCATCTTCTGTGACATCACTGATAACATTATTGCAACCTCTGAAAGTACATCATTGATGACTACACTGTGCATGGTGCAGGTGTGAGTTTTATTTACTTCAGGCCATGAGCTATAGTTACTTGAGATTTATATGTTTGCGGTAAGCATACTCCATCACAATGGCGATGGAGTATGATTACCGCCAGCATAATGGTCCACATGCTGAATTTAGATGTGGGCAGACCATTGGTTTGATCATGTTGGAGACTACTCCATCTACGCCGTGATTAAACCCCTCTGGTGGACCTGTGGAGTAATTCCGCCCACCTAATTTAGATGGGCGGAATAGGAGGTCAGTTTTCACTGCCTGTCCCCGGCAGGAAAACCATGGCAGAAAGGGGCAGTGAAAATTGCTAAATGTTGCCCTCACCATGGTAAAGGACTCCGATGAGCTAGGAGAGCATTTTCTTTTTTAATTTTCAAAAGAAAATGCCACTTCGGGCAAAGAAAACATTTGGTGCAGGGCTCTGTCAACATGACAGAGCCCTGTACCAAACTGCAAAAAATATTAACAAGAGCCACTGTGCGGGCGGTTCCTTGCAATGCTTTCAGAATTGACCGCCTGCATGGTGGTCATTCCTAGATCTGGCGGACGGCACCTCATTCAGGGCAACAGAGTAATTTACTCCATCCCCTGGCAGATAAATGGGTCATCCAGTAGAATGTAAATCTGGTTCTATAACTGATGAATTTCAGTAGTTTTGTTTGTTTAAAACGATATGTTTTAACTGACATTTTCACCAAACTACAATGTTCCTTTAACTTTTGTTTTTTTCAGTATACATATATATATATATATATTCACTGAAAAAACCATAGGTTTCAGGCACGTTATAGTTAGAAATTAGCATTTAAAAAACCTTACAAATTCACTGAAAAAACCATAGGTTTTAGGGACAGTTATAGTTAGTTGGACATTGCACTCGTACAAAACCCCTGAAATTCCCCCGTTATAGTTAGTTCAGCTAACTATAACTCGCGCCCCCGCAATGCACTGCTGATGACGTCACATATTACATCACTCATGACATGATCAGTGACATCACTGATGACATCACTGATGACATCTCAAATGACATCACTGATGACATCACTGAAGACATCATCCACGTCATAATCTGATGCACCTCCTCACACCCTAATATAACCTTTGATACACCCACTCTAAATTACAGACTGCCATTCGCAAAACCATAGACACTCCAACACCAATAACTACATACCCACTCACTGATTCTTATGTCTACACACACATCCACTCACTCACCCGTACAGTCACTCATACCTACGGTCACTCAGTACAGGACTATCATATGCACTCATACTCCTATATAGACACTCAAACACCGCCACTCATCCATAGAGGTACTCACACACCTAGTCAGTCATGCAAATAATTAAACACACTGCCATTTACTCACCTATACAGTTATACACACACCAGCTCACTTACTCATACAAATACTAGCACATTCTTACGCTCTTATACGATCACTGATACAAGCACACACTCATCCATACAGTCACTCTCACAATCACACACTCTCGCTTATAGCTATTTATATACTCCAAAACACTTATATACAGCCTTTCACATATGTAGTTACTCACACATGTACCACTGGGACATACATTCACTCACTAACACACTCTTACACACACTTACCCACCCATACAGTCTATCACAGATGCACTCTTGAAACCATCCACCCAGTGAATCACCCACTCACACATCTATGCACAGAGTCGCACACACCCCACCCACACAAACACACAGGCACCCATACAGATACTCAGACAACCAATCAATAACTCATATAGACACTCATGTAGCTATTCACAAACTCATGCAGCCACTTACACAGCAACAGACAGACGGATACAGACATTCACCCAGTTTAGTCACTAACCCATGCATTCAGTAAGATACGTTTAATCACTCACTTATAGAGTTAGTCACGCACCTTCTAAATCATCCATTCAGACACTTATACACCCACTCATTCTTCAATACGCCTTTCCCTATATATATTAAACATATTTAAACTTTACAGAAACACACAGTCACTGGATGATGTCATCAGTGATGTCATTTGAGATGTCATCAGTGATGTCATCAGTGATGTCACTGACCATGTCATGAGTGATGTAATATGTGACGTCATCAGCAGTGCATTGCGAGGCGCGAGTTATAGTTAGCTGAACTAACTATAACGGGGGAATTTCACGGGTTTTGTACGAGTGCAATGTCCAACTAACTATAACTGTCCCTAAAACCTATGGTTTTTTCAGTGAATTTGTAAGGTTTTTTAAATGCTAATTTCTAACTATAACGTGCCTGAAACCTATGGTTTTTTCAGTTAATTTCAAAGGTTTTTTAAATGCTAATTCCTAACTATAACATGTCTGAAACCTATGGTTTTTTTCAGTGAATTTCAGCGGTTTTGTAAATGACAATTTTTAAATGTATTAATTGTTATATTTATTTTTTTGATACTGTTTTACCACATTTTTTTAAACTATTTATTTTTAGATATTTTTTTTTTAAATTACATTGTAATTACATTATACATTACATTACAAAATATACTTTCTCAGAATGAATTACTTTAGTTTAAATACTTTGCAAATAGGCAATAGACTTTTAAGTACAGTAGTTACAGTTGTTGCAATGGGCAACACAATTTCAAACACAATGCAACATTGAGCTCAATATGAATTTCTAGTTAAATGCAATTAGTTACTTTATGGATTACTTTTCTAACCACAGGACTGGATCCTAGATTCAGTCCTGGGACATCTCCTGTAAACAGTTGAGTAAAAGCGTTTTGGTTACAGTAGTGATTTTTAAGGAATATTATTGTATTTTAAAAGTTGACACTTAGAAACTTCTTCACATAGAATCACCAATGTTATCCTATGGGAGGAAATTTACTTAGCAGGTAAGTAGTGTTATCGTTACCTTTTCTTACTCAGTGGTGGATCCTGGATCCAGCACTGGTGCATCTCCTGTAAACAGTTGAAAGAATGCGTTTAAGTCATTCAGGCGATTTTTAAGGAATATTTGTAGTTTGTAAAAATCGACACTTTGAAACTTTTCTGCTGAAAACCAGACAATGGATTCCTATGGAAGGAAATACAAGTTACTGGTAAGTACGGTTAGAATTACTTTTCAGGGTCAGTGCTGGGCTAAAAGATGCAGCACTGGGTCCTCTCCTGATAACAGGTGAGTAAATCAGAATTCGTAGTTCGGCTGATTTTAGAGGAATATTATAAAGTTCCAAAACTCCACACTTAGAAGAATTTCCAAGTGAAACCAGTCAATGTTAGCCTATGGAAGGAAATTCAAGTTACTGGTAAGTACGGTTAAAATTACTTTTCAGGATCAGTACTGGACTCAAAGATGCAGCACTGAGGTCTCTCCTGATAACAGGTGAGTAAGCCGGAATTCGTAGTTCTGCTGATTTTAGAGGAATATTTGTAAGTTTCAAAAATCGACACTTAGAAACTTTTTCAGCAAAAAGCAGGCAATGATATCCTATGGAAGGAAATTCAAGTTACTGGTAAGTACGGTTAAAATTACTTTTCAGGATCAGTACTGGGCTCAAAGATGCAGCACTGACGTCTCTCCTGATAACAGGTGAGTAAATCGGAATTCGTAGTTCGGCTGATTTTAGAGGAATATTATAAAGTTCCAAAACTCCACACTTAGAAGAATTTCCAAGTGAAACCAGTCAATGTTAGCCTGTGGAAGGAAATTCAAGTTACTGGTAAGTACGGTTAAAATTACTTTTCAGGGACAGTGCTGGGCTAAAAGATGCAGCACTGGGTTCTCTCCTGATAACAGGTGAGTAAATCGGAATTCGTAGTTCGGCTGATTTTAGAGGAATATTTTAAAGTTCCAAAACTCCACACTTAGTAGAATTTCCAAGTGAAACTAGTCAATGTTAGCCTATGGAAGGAAATTCAAGTTACTGGTAAGTACGGTTAAAATTACTTTTCAGGATCAGTACTGGGCTCAAAGATGCAGCACTGAGGTCTCTCCTGATAACAGGTGAGTAAATCGGAATTCGTAGTTCGGCTGATTTTAGAGGAATATTATAAAGTTCCAAAACTCCACACTTAGAAGAATTTCTAAGTGAAACCAGTCAATGATATCCTATGGAAGGAAATTCAAATTACTGGTAAGTACGGTTAAAATTACTTTTCAGGATCAGTACTGGGCTCAAAGATGCAGCACTGAGGTCTCTCCTGATAACAGGTGAGTAAATCGGAATTCGTAGTTCGGCTGATTTTAGAGGAATTTTTGCACAATGGTGAAGGAAGGGGGTGGGGCCTGAGGTGACATGTCTGCAAACACGCCCTGTGGCGCGTTTTAAGTTGGAGAATTAATTCCTCCTCAATCCCGAGGGTCCCTGGGATCCAACTAGCCCACCCTGTACCTCCAGTATGCGCCAGGGAGCTGCGTTGCAGAGAGGTGTTCAGAGGCCACGCCCTTTTACACCTCTCTGCAACGCAGCTCTGTGGCGCTTTCTGGACGTACCTGATGGGCTAGTTATCCCCCAGGGACCCTCAGGCTTGAAGGGGATTTAATTCCCCATCTTAAAACGCGCCACAGGGCCTGTTTGCACACATGTCACCTGAAGCCCCGCCCTCCCTTCAGCACTGTGCAAACGCGCCCGTGGCGCGTTTTAAGTTGGGGGATTAAGTCCCCTTGAATCCTGAGGGTCCCTGGAGTCCAACTATCCCACCATGTACCTCCAAAAGCGCCCCAGAGCTGCGTTGCAGAGAGGTGTAGAAAGGGGCGTGGCCTCTATACACCTCTCTGCAACGCAGCCCTGGCGCATACTGGAGGTTCCTGGTGGGCTAGTTGGCCCCCAGGGACCCCCAGTATTCAAGGGGAATTACTTCCCCTTCTTAAAACGCGCCAGGGGGCGCGTTTGCAGACTGCTGCAGGGAGGGGGCAAGGCCTACTGCACGATGCCGGACTTTTTTTTTTTTTGTATGGGAGGGGGGCAGCGTGGCCCCCCTTCCCTCGGCCACTTTTGGCCCCGGGGACCCCATTCCCCGGAGCCTGAGGATTTTCATTTTGTTAAAAAAAAAACTGGAAGGGGGCCGCGTGGCCCCCCTTCCCTGGGCCTCTATTGGCCCCGGGGACCCCATTCCCCGGGGCATGCCCTCTTTTTTTTTTTCTTTAAATCTTTGGAGGGGGGCTGGGTGGCCCCCCTCCTCAGGCCATTTAAGGCCCCGGGGACCCCATCCCCCGGGGCCTGGCCTCTCGTTGGGGACCGTGGGGGGGTCCCCAATCCCCGCACGGTCCCGCCGGCTCCCCGCGTCCTGCGGGAGCCGGCATTGCTTTTCCATAAGGGAGCTGCTGACATGCAGCTCACCTTATGGAAAAGCAATTCTGCTTTGCTTCATTGAAGCGAGAGCAGGTTTCCTGCTCTTGCTTCAATGAAGCAGCAAGTTTGCAATGACAGGACGCGAGCCGCGAGGCTCCCGTCCTGCCATTGCAGACAGCAGTGTCCCGGGGGTAGGCACCCCGGGACACTGCAGGAGCCGGCCCTGGGGGTGGCGGTCCCCAGGGCCACCACAGGCTCCAGGAGGGGCCGCGCGGCCCCCTCCCCCACTTCTGCAAAGCCCCGGGAGGTGGTGGTCCCTGGGCTTCGGGGGTCCGAATCGGACCCCCATTTTAAATGTTTTAGTGCCCCGGGAGGTGGCGGTCTCGGGCGTGTGGGGGCTGGAGCCCCCCACACAGGTATTTAATTTTTTTTTAAAAGCCCCGGGGGTGGCGGTCCTCGGGGCTTGGGGGCCTTAGAGGCCCCCATTAACTATAAACCCACTCCCCCGCGTGCCCCCGGGACTTGGCCCACCTGGGGGCAAATAGCATCGAAGCGCGGGAGAGCGCGCTTCGATTTTTTTTTTTTACGGCAAGATTTGCGCACCCTAAGCGCATCCCGCCGATTTTTTTTTTTTTTAAAGGTTTTTTTCTGCCCAGGGGGTCCTTGTGGGACCCCTTGAGCAGACCTAGGGGGTCAGGGTGTTTCTACCCTGCCCCCTTTGTGCGTTTGCGTACTTGCGTTTTTTTTTTTTTATCGGCGGGATCCGCGCACCCTAATCGCATCCCGCCGATTTAAAAAAAAAAAATGCTTTTTTCTGCCCAGGGGGTCTTTGTGGGACCCCCTAAGCAGACCTAGGGGGTCAGGGTGTTTCTACCCTGCCCCCTTTGTGCGTTTTGCGCACTTGTTTCTCTGCCTCGGTTCTACCGAGGGACAAAATGGCTGCCAACACTTCCTGATTTGGAGTGTTGACAGCCAATTAGCATGCAGCTCGTGATCGGGAGGGTACGCGGACCCTACGCGGCCATAGATATATATGTGATTTTACTTTTGATTTTCTCAGCAACTACTGAACGGATTTATACCATTTAACAAAAGGGTTCTTTCTGAACCAAGAACTACCTCTTTGCCAAATTTGGTGTAATTCCGTTCAGCAGTTCGGGCTGTAGCCGTGGCTAAAGTTTCCTATGGGAAAATGAATGGGTAAAACACGTTTTGGGACCCCCCTTTTTTCTCGGCCCCCGCTTGACGAATCATCCCGAAACTTTCAGGGTAGGAGCGGACCGGAGCGGACCATAAAGTTTGAAAAGTTTGCGAAGATTCGTCAACCGACGCAAGAGTTATTTCAAATAGAATGTTGCAGATTTCCTATGGAAAATAGGTCCTAACTATAACTATCTACTGGCGACCGCCAGTAGATAATATATATAAAGAACAGCATATATATATATATATATATATATATGCGACTATGTATGTATGTGTGTGTCCATATTACAACTAGCAGCGCAATTGCCAGTGTAGTTATAGTTATGTACTGCAAGACTCATGCAGTACCAAAAATTTTAAAAATCCTTCAATCGTATTGGCTGAGGATGTTTTTTTTCTCATCGGCCAATAAAGTACTGTGATACTCGGGATGCTACTGTGGTACCTCTTGATCTAATTCACCAGCCGCAACAGCAAAAGAAAATTTGGCAATGGCCATTGCAAGACTCAGGGACTTGGTCCCCATGTCCTGGCAATGTTTTCAAAAAAGGGCACAATAGAGCATGATAGGAACACTCGGAAATCCAGGCACTTCTGGGAGTGCTGGGACTCAAGGGAATCTTGTGTGTATCGTGATACCTTGGGGTGGAAGCGTATGTGGCGGGTACCACAGAAGTATTGAGAGACCTGAAAAAACTTTTTAAAAAATTGAAGTGAAAAGACAAAGCAAGTTGAATGCACACTGTCGGGGGGGGCATGGCCAAGCGCCGAAGATGGCAGACGCGTCTTGCTAACACTCCGCAGTGAATCCCCCGTTTATCCTGAGCATCCTCTGAAATTGACGGTTTTCCCAGACTTAGCCCGCATCTGCAGTGCCTGCGAGATTTGGCGGCACCTGGTGGGGGCCTCCCTGGCCCCGATGGCCATTTGTGACAGCCCCGGGTGCTCCGGCCTGTCACCCAGTGGGAGCCGGCTGCATCCCGGCCTCGCGGCGGCCCAGCGAAGGACTCGAGTGTGCCATACTCTGCTGCCCCCCGAGTCGGCGACTGCCTGGAGAGGACAGGGCTTGACACCGGCGGCGATCTGCAGGGACATGGACACCGCGTATGAGCCTGCTCCGGCCGGTACCTGCCACGCGGGCCTGAGCTACAGTACGGGGTGCTGTTCCCGCCGGCGGCCCGGTGATGGTTGGTGAGGCCTTGGCGGAGCAGGTAGGCCTATAATCTGTGATTGCGGCGCCTGCTCGGCGTCGGGGGGCCACGGGGGTCGGTCGGGCCCAGGGCCCCCGTCTAAACACGGAGCGGGGATTGCCGCATGGCTGCTGGGGCGCGCTTCGAGGCTGGTGCTGCGACATGTGCTGGTGGGTGGCCACGGGGGTCGGCCGGGCCTAGGGCCCCCACCGGGGTGCTGCGCTGAGGCCCCTGAGTGATTGTGGAGGCGGCCTCTTCCCTGCAATTGCGGCGCCTGCTTGGTGTTGGGGGGCCACGAGGGTCGGTCGGGCGGGCCTAGGGCCCCCCATCTAGACGCAGAGCGTGGGTCGCCACGTGGCTGCTGGGGCAAGCTCCAGGACTGGCGCTGCGGCGCATACTGGTGGGTGGCCGCGGGGGTCGGCCGGGCCTAGGGCCCCCACCGGGGTGCTGCGCTGAGCCTCCTGCGTGATTGTAGAGGCGGGCCGCCGATTGCTGCTGTTGTTACTGCCCTGCGGTGGGGTGCCACGGGGGTCGGTCGGACCTGGGGCCCCACCCAGACTTCGCGTGCCCTCGGTGACATGGCCGCTGTGCTGGGCCTGCGGGCGGGAGCTGCGGCGCCTGGGCTGGTGTGGTGGGCCACGAGGGTCGATCGGGGCTAGAGCCCCTCACCTGCAATCGTCAGGGGATCTGGAGGCGCCTTGAGCCTGCACTGCTCCATCCCTCGGGGCCCGGATCTGTGGGGCAGTATTGAGGACTGGATATTGTGGACTCCACTTGTCCGCCCTTGTGGAGGGGCCCGCAGCTGCAGTGGGCCCGTATGGTGTTGCTGCATTTGTGCCATATGCCCATGAGGACGGGTAGCCTTCCCCTCTCCGCCTCTGCTGCTGCAACTTCTCTGGAGGGGTGAGCCGCGGCTCCCACAGAACTAGTGTGACATCTGGGGGGCCCCGTGGAGGCTGGAGACACTGTGAGCTGTCTAGCTGAGGCCACGAGGGTCGGTCGGGCCAGGGGCCCCCACCGGGGTGTGGAGTTGGGATCACTGTGTGCCCATGAGCTGCGCCTGTTCTGCCTGGCCTGTGGTGGGTGGCCACGAGGGTCGGTCAGGCCTGGGGCCCCCACCGGGGTGTGAAGTTGGGCTCGCTGTGTAACCTTGAATTGCGCCTGGCCTATCTGGCCTGTGGTGGGTGGCCACGAGGGTCGGTCGGGCCTGGGGCCCCCAAAGGAGTATAGAGTTGTGATCACCATGTGTGCCCTTGAGCTGTGCCTGCCCTGCCTGGCCTGTGGTGGGTGACCACGGGGGTCGGTCGGGCCTGGGGCTCCTATCTGGACCTACTGTGGAGTCAGTAGTGCGGCAGCTCGACGGACATACGGGAGGCGGCTGCGATGTGAGGGCCCACCTGAACCCAGTGCAGGGGACAGGGACTGGCCTAACGTCTGTGGAGCCTGCACCTGCCCTGTATTTGCAAGACTCCCAGTCCTGCGCCCGCACACGGGATGGATCCCATTCTCCCAGTCCGACAGCAGGGGTGTCACCCACAGATGATACGCGATTTACGCAGCACAACCCACGAGTTCTCTGGATGCAGGAGGGGATTTATATTCCGGAGTGGACCTACAATCACTACGATCACGGTAGCTCATGACACGGATTCCAGCGCTCTTATCTCTCGGGGGATTTGGTCCTGGGCACGACATCAGACACTGAGTGGGAAAGTTGCAGAGATCTGACGTCCTGGCCTCACTTCCTATGCGGAGTGCGCAGCAAATCGTTATGGGCCGACTACGCACCAATACCCACCGCGACGTACCCCCTGAGGGCCAGGCCGGGATGACACACGTGGCTCCCGGATCCTCGACAGGGGTGAGTAAACCTGACCTTGCAGCCAAACTAGACACTGTATTAGCGGCGGTTGAGCGGATTGGTAAGGCCCTGGACCAGACCCGCACCTCTCTGGAGGGTCGGATGGACACCATCACCTCGGACTTTACGCTTCTTCGGGCCGACCAACATAAACTCTCAGACAGGGTCCGGGAGACTGAGACTGCAATTAAGGACCTTCAGCCCAGATCCCAAAATCACTCCTCCACACTACAGGATCTGCTGGACCGGGTTTGCACCCTGGAGGAGAAGGTGGACGACGCAGAGGGTCGCTCACGCCATAACAATATCCGCGTGGTCAATCTCCCTGAGGGATCTGAGGGGTGGGATCCCGAGACCTTCACGGAAGCCTGGATACAAGAGCTCATGCCCCCCGGATCGCTCTCCCCACAATTCGTATTGGAACGGGCCCATCAGATACCTGCTCGTAAGCCCCCTCCTGGGGCTCGCCCTCGTCCCTTCCTATTTCGAGTTATGAACTACAGAGACAGAGATGCTATTCTACGGGAGCTGGGCAAACATCCCGGCCCTAAGGTACAAAACGTCACTGTCTCCCTCTCTCCCGACTACACGGCTCAGGTACAAAGGAGACGAGCCACCTTTACCGTAGTAAAGAAACAACTCTGTGATCTGGACCTCCGCTACTCCTTACTCTTGCCAGCCCGCCTGCGAGTTATCAGGGATGGCAACACGAAATATTTTGACTCCCCCGTGGAGACATGGGACTGGCTCGAGGAACAGGGGCTGGCGATGGCGCCCAAATCATCTGATGAATCCCGGCCCCGTGAGCACCCCCGCGGAGGTAGGCGCAGGGGGAGAAAAGTCAGTGACATGGGATCTACGGTGGCCATCCCCAGTCCGGATCAGATCAGATTAGAACGCCAAGGGGCCCAGCAGGCAATGGCGGCCCTCCAGTCCACCAGATCTCCATCCCCGGTTGACTCTGCTGCCTCTTCGCCCGAGTGCGGAGCCTCCGAATCCACGCCTGTATGGTCCTTGGATGCAGATTTCCCCCCGCTCCAGGGTGTCACCCCACAAACTGCAGATGGCATTATTTGACTTTTGCTTCTTGTATCTATTGGAGCATCATATTGTTCCAGGGCATGTTTCTTTATAATGAATTTATGATGCTCTATCTCCTGCTCTCTTGGGGTAACTGAGGGGGACAGTCTTTACATTGACTCCTCCCTCTCATTGGTCCATTTTCCCCCCCAAAGTCCTACAACGACACTAGTTCAGTAGCCATGATTTGGCGTACTTGTTTGGGCAGTTCCTCATGTTGGGGTTCCGCTCTTTCCCTGTTGCTTGGTTTCCTACAACTTCACCTTATTATTTTTCTCCCCCGGTACAAGTCGCTACCCCTACAAGCCTGCTGTCTCTACATCCTTCCTATCCAAGGTGGTCCACCGCAGACCTGCTGCCTCTACGTCCTACCCATCCAAGGAGGTCCACTGCAAATGGGGACCCACAGCACACGGGCAGGGCCCACTATTCTCACTTGTCCCGATGACAGACCTTAACGTCATAACCTGGAATGTCAGGGGTATCCAAACACCTTCTAAGCGGTATGCCATATACGCCTATTTGCAATGTCACAAGACGAGTGTTGCGCTCTTACAAGAGACGCACCTGACAGCCGTTGAAGCCACCCGCTTACGCCGACGATGGCGTGGCCAGGTATACAGTACCAACTACTTATCCATGGCTAGAGGGGTGATCATATGGGTTAAAGAGGAGGTTCCATGGGAGGACAAGGAAGTCCTGACAGACCCGATGGGGCGTTACGTTCTGATAAGTGGCAGACTGAATGGCCAACTGATTTTACTACGTTCCTTATACGCCCCCAATATAGCACAGGGTACCTTTCTGAATGAGCTCTCAGAGATACTGCTCCGGTGGAGGGATGTCCCGTGGCTCCTGGGCGGTGACTTTAACGCGGTACTTGATGTCTCCCTTGACCGCTCCTTCCCTCCTCTCACTAGTACTACAGCTGCCTCTAATGCTCACCTTTTAAAAACCTGGCTGGGTAGCTGGGCTCTCTCGGACATTTGGCGGGAACGTCATCCTCACTCTAGAGAATACTCATTTTATTCCCCGGTCCATAAGTTACATGTACGCCTCGACCGTATACTTGCATCCGCAGCCCTCCTCCCCTTGATACAGACGACTGATTATCTTGGTCGGACGCACTCGGATCATAATCCCTTAGTGATGTGCATGGCCTGGGAGGCGCAACCCCCTCCGATTCTGGCCTGGCGCCTGCAGACCGCAGCTCTGGAGGACCCCCTCTTCCGGAGCTTGCTGGAAGCAGTGATAGCTAGCTATTTTGCACTTAATACCGGTTCCACGGACTCGGCTCTCACTGAATGGGAGGCCTTTAAGGTGGTAGTTAGGGGTCACTGTCTGGGACAAACTTGGAGTATTCGCAGACAATTGGACACCTCGCTGGCTCACATTGAGGGACGGCTGCTCTTACTCGAGACGCTGGTTGCCGCCAACCCGGCGCGACAACGGCGCCTCGATGCTGCCCATACCGAATGGGAGGCACTTCTGGACCGTCTGAAGTGCCATAATTATTTAGCGCATTCAATTCGCTCACACTCCACAGCGGACAAAGCCGGGAGACTGCTGGCTTATCTGGTCAGACAAGAACACCCCCAACGTCCCATACACTTCTTACTCGATGATCTTGGTCGGGAGCGCAACACGCAACGAGACATTCATGCACTGATGACTGAACACTACACTCGCTTGTACGAGACCCACCTGACGGGCAACACCCAGGATGTAGAATCCTTCCAATCCCTGGAGCTGGACTGCCCTATAACTGAGGACGAGGTACGAGACGCATTGCGTTCCTTGTCTTCTGGTAAAATCCCGGGGCCCGACGGCCTTCCTACGGAGTTTTTTAAAGCCTACGCGGAATATTTGGTACCGAACCTCCACTCAATGTACCGAGAGGCAATCTCGGAAGGAGCTCTACCCCCAACCATGCGTACCGCTAACGTGGTGTCTTTGTTGAAGCCTGGTAAGGACCCCGCGTCTCCCGGCTCCTATCGACCGATCGCAATATTGAACTCGGATTATAAGATCCTGGCTAAGGTCTTGGCCAACCGGCTGACTCCACTGGTCCCTGCTTTAGTACACTCAGACCAGAATGGCTTTGTTCCGCAGCGTAGTACGGCCCTGAACCTGCGCCGCTACTTTCGAGTGGCGGAATATGCCCCGATCGACTGGCCACGCTCGAGTTGCATGGTATTGGACCTTGAGAAGGCCTTCAATTCGCTGGCCTGGAACTTCCATTTTTCCGTCCTGGCTCGTTTTGGGGTTGGCCCCTCCTTCCTCGGTTTGGTGCAACTACTATATCATAAACCGTCGGTTCGGGTTCGGACAGGCCCATATATTTCGGATCCGATTCGGGTGCGACGGGGAACTAGACAGGGATGCCCGTTATCCCCACTTCTGTTTGCGTTGGCGGTGGAGCCGCTGGCGGCCCACATCCGCGCATATGTTGATATGGGGATTGAATTGGGTGATGGCATGCATACCATTTCGTTGTACGCGGATGATCTGTTGCTATATGCTCGGGACCTTCATGATATTCCCCCCTGCCTTGACCGAGCCCTTAGCCATTTCGCGCGTGCCTCGGGGTTACGAGTTAACCAGACAAAATCCATACTTTCTCCGTTCTTAGGAGATACGCCTGACCCGGGCTACACGCTTGGGGGAGCACCTGTGGCCTGGTGCATCGACCCTTTTCGCTATTTGGGGGTCCGAGTGTATCGCTCCAAAACTGACCTCTTCGACGGGAATGTCACTCGGGCTGCCTCGGCGATTCGGTCTCAGATGGGTTTCTGGAAGACTCTACCATTGGCGATATCTGGTAGAATAGCTCTGGTCAAAATGGTGGTTCTTCCTCGCCTTCTCTATTATTTTACCACTTTGCCCCTAGTCATCTCCCCCCCCTTCTTCAAGCAATGGGAGAGAGTGATACGAGATTTTATATGGGGGACATCGCGTCATAGAGTGTCCATGAGAAAGCTTTATCTGCCTACTGAGCTGGGGGGCCTTGCGGTACCCAATTTCGAGCACTACTATCTGGCCTCCCAACTGCAGTGGATCGCCCGGTGGATGTCCTCCCGTTACTTATCAGACACGGCCTCTCGACAGCCTCCGCTGCTGCCAAAAACCCTCTTACAAGTTTTCCACCCTTGCTCCAAGCTTAGGCCTCCCGATACTCTTCTCCTCACTGTAGCATACAAATGCTTCCGTAGGTGTCTTTTCCTCACTAGAACCACCGTCCCTTATGCGCCCGCTATCCCACTGTTGGGAACTCCAAGAGGGGACGCCTACACGACGGCGGCGGAGTTACACCAATGGGCATCGGAAGGGATACAGGATGTGGGGGACCTTTTCCAGGAGGGTACTCTTATTCCGTTTCAGGAACTCATGGTGGACGAGAACCTGCACCCTGGGCAGTTTTTACTACACAGAACACTCATAGCTTCACTAGCATCCAAATGGGGTACACTCGCCCAGGAGCCTCCCACACACCACACTTTGCAGTACCTTCACGTGATGGGGACCGGGGGACACCTCACGCGCTGGTTCGCATCTTCACTTCGACAGCATACGGAGATAGATCTCACCCGACTTCGACTTCATTGGGAAGGGACCTTGGGGAGGGCGTTTAGAGATAGGGAGTGGTTGGCAGCCCGTGGCAGTCCGACCCGCATCCCTCGTAACCAGCGATTCAAACAAATAACATTTTTCATATTGCATCAGGCCTACCTTACCCCAGCCCAAATCAACAGGTACTTCCTCCACATAGATGCGGCTTGCCCCCGTTGCCGACAATTAGATGCCGACATGCTTCATATGCTTTGGGGTTGCTCGGTTCTGACGGACTATTGGAGCGCGGTGACGGCCACCCTCACAACTTGCACCTCACGCACCATTCCCCCGACTTGGGAGGCCTATGTGCTGCACGTCTTCAGCAGAAACAAGAAATACAGAGCTGCCACACGATTTATAGACCTGGGTCTCATAACAGCTAAACGCTTGATCACCAAGCGATGGAAATCTCCCCTGTCGCCTCACCCGCTTGCTTGGCGCCGATCCCTGCTCAACTGGGCAAAAGCGGAGGGTGCGGCGCTCCACAGGGAGGACCTACTGGGCATTCGAATGTTTCCCCTGGCACCTCAATGGGATGCAATGGTCTCCAAACTCTTGGGGGTGGACACTGACACGGGGACCCCGACTACAACACAAAGAGCTATCGCACAGGATATATCCCCCAATGGAGTAACTGCGGTTTAACGCCAACACCCGCACTGCTTCAACTCCTCTGTCTCCGAGCCCCGCTGTCACTAAGTCTTGGCGGTTTTTGACACCTCAGCCACATTGGATGCGGCAGCAGGTCTTGAGCGACTCTCCCCTAACCTTCCTTCACTTTAGTTGCCCTCATTTGGTTGTGCCCTATGTCCCCGGTTGAGTTTGAACTGCACTGTACCTACATTATTCACATGCTACCAAGTACCGTGATTTGTCAGCATTGCTCTGTTCTTTTTGAGATATTGCAGCACGATTTGATGCACTCACCATACACTATATCTCCGCTTTCCTGTTGCCAATAGTTATTGTGTACCGTGCCACTGGCAATCAATTTTCTCTTTTTTCTACTGATGTCATGAGCGCTGTTCTGACTGTATGCTTTCTTGATAACGTGCAACACAAACAAAAGGTTAATAAAAACGATTTAAACAAGTTAAATGCACACTGTCGTGCCTGTGGACAGTGGGATTTGGCCATCCATTGGGGCTTGGTTGCACAGGACCTAGGCAAAGGCGACGCTTGGCTGTATGTGAAGGGGTGGCTCTATGTATATATGTATGTAAAAAGTGTCTACAGATGTGTTCTTCATCAATATTCACCCCATTGAGTTCGCTAGTGTCTAGTGTGAGAATATATTTAGGGGCTTAATTACAAGTTCTGTGCGTCACCAGAACATCACTTATTTTGACGTTCCTGTGGCGCACAGGGCTTAACCATATCTATGTGGTGCATAGCTTTTCCTAGCCTCGTACATATAATGTAAGGCAACTCAGAGCAAGTCACTTCATTGCCTCACACTGCCTTGGGGAGGCGTGCCATGGGCGTAACGGTGGGTGTTCCCACGTAACACCTAAGGCATTTGACCCATTCCCAGATTTACAACATGTTGTAAACCTGGGAATGCATCACAATCCTACACCTCCTCAGTGGTGGCATAAGGGTTGTTTTTGTGTAGGAAGGTGCTCCTTCCTGCACAAAGACAACCTGATTTAGTTGCAGGCACCCTTACATCATGGGGCAAAGTTGCCTGTTTTGGCGCTAGGCATCTATTTGAGTGCCAGCGCAGTGGAAGAGGACAGGAGTGAGTCGTATCTCATAGATACAGTGCATTCCTGTCCTTTTCTTTTGACATAGGGCAGCGCAGGAGGAAGGCTTGCAGCGCTGCCCTACACCAAAAATGTGCCAATTAGGCCATTAGATTCCTATCTTTGCAGTGTTCTCTCCTGTTTCCACTGTATGTCAATAGGCTAGGGTCACTATTGTGAGTGCTCTTAAAGTGTCTTGCCGTGGGGTAACTCTCTTCCTGGTTCTTTATGGCTTTTATGTACTGCAGAATCCATTTGTGTCCCTGCAGTTTGGTACTTCCTATGTACTTTTTGGGGCATGAGCATTTGAGCATATAGATAGCATATTCAGTTTTACAATTTACTGCATGTCTGATTTTAAATGTCTCATTCAAGTCATTCTTAACCTCTGTGATACTCTTTCCATGTTCGCAGGCCTTGCATCTACTACACCTCATGAAGCCCTTCTGACGTTTCAACCAATGAGTTTTTTCTGCATCACATTGCTGTGTACCAGCTTTAACTTAACTGATTGTGCCTTTCTGTATGTGACCTAGAGTGTTTTTCCCACATCTTTCCCTATTACTGGGACATCTCGATATAATGACAGTGTTTTTGTAGTGTTCTCCAAATTGCTATATGTTGACTATTATATGTGGTGATAAATCTGCAGATTCCCTCACTTTTTCTTTGTGCTGTCGTCTTTTGCTGAAACAACACTGTTTCCATCTTCTGTGTGGCAATCTTTCTTTTTGGTGCTGTTACTGTTTCTGTGGAGTACCCTCTAGATTTCAATCTGTGAATCATCATTTAGGGGAGAGAATGTGGCCTAACGGCTAGGGCGGTCGACCTCGGAGCTGGGAAACCGGGTTCGAGTCTCGGCAGGGACGCTCAACATTCTGTGATTCTGGGCAAATAACTTAATCTTCCCCTGCCTAACAAAAATGAATTTGTCCGTCTGTAATGTAACTGGTGCTCATGTAAAGTGATCTGATACCTTCGGGTCTAGTTCGCACTATATAAAAGTCCACAAAAAAATCTCTGTGGTTTTTTTCAAGACTCTTCAGTGCTGCAAATACGCTTGGCTCATATGAGCTCTCCATAGGTGATGCTGCGTATCAGGGGGGCTAGATGTGAGCTACTGCATGCAAAATGATGTGCTCCTCCTGTGTACTGTAGTGGTGAGCCTATAATTTTTCACTATTAGTCTGACATCTAAGAAGTCTATTGAAGTGTTACTAATTCGACTAGTGAATGATACATTCAGATTATGGTTGTTTAGCTGTCTTAGAAACTCTGAGTGTTTGTGTCACCTTTCCACAGTATAAACAGATCATCTATGTAGCACACCCACATTGTTATGTGTGGGGACCACTGATGCATAGTGCCGCCATTGAGTACCTGCTCCTTCCACCAGCCCATATACAGAATCACACAGCTGGGGGCAAAGCAGGTACCCATCACAGTCTCCCTCACCTGCTGGAACAAATAACTGTTAAACAAAAACATGTCACATGTAAGGCACTAGTGTATCATTTTCAAAAGCATTTTGCTGTGTACACAGAACTTAATTAGTCTGGATCCTAGAAAATATTTTACTGCATTAATACCATCCTTGTGACATATACTTGCATACCATGAGGTTACATTGAGACACATCATTAAAGATCCTCTTCCCATTGGAGATAAAATATTCTCCTTAGGATATCTGAGGTGTCTTTGATATATAAGTGTAAACTCATTGTCCATGGCTGCAGAAAATAATCTACATATTTGATCGCGTTCTCAAAAAGACTACCTATGGCAGATATGATAGGTCTCAATATAGGTTGGTAATGCATTCCTTCTTTATGACTGAGGGTAATCCCTATTTGGAGATTTTAATTGTGTATGCTAGGGTATTGCCTTCTGATCCTAGGCATAGACAAAATGAATAAATTGCGACCCCCACATCGGGGGAAGCGTCCCATTTGTGCACTATTCTGATCCCTGATGCAGGATCTACTCCAATTAATCAAATGTTCATTCAAGAAATTAAACACTCAGTAAGCCAGTCATTGGTTCTTTAAATTTAATTCATTTGAATGTCAAATTCTTTAAAAAATGTCTGCTGTTGAAATATTCCATATGGTTCGAATAGTATATACATGAAAACTCTTGATTCAAAGCCTTAAATAGCCTGATGCATTTCAGTAGTGCGCAAAGGGGATGCTTTCCCTGATGTGGGGGCGCAATTCATTAATTTTGTCTACGGCTAGGATCAGAAGGTGATACCCTAGTGCACACAATTAAAATCCAAAAATCGGGATTACTCTCAGTCATAAAGATGGAGTGTAGTACCAACCTATTTTGAGTTTTTCCATTTATCTGATTGTGGTCAATAGCACCCACCCACAACCATGTCTCCCCCGAAGCAAGGAACCGACGCATCGCCTTCCCTGAGTGTAAGGAACCCACGCATCACCTTCCCTGCGACCTTTTTTGCTTGTAGTTTTGACGCATCCAAGGAACTTTGTGCTGAAAGAGTCACATCCATCATTTTCTATGGACAGAACTTTTTTTACCTTTTAAAAATCATATTTTGAGTACTGTATTGTGGATATATGTCGTTTTGGTCTTGTTTGATTTAGATAAAGATTACTTATTTTTCTAAACTGGTGTGGTGTCCATTTGTTGTGATTTCAATGTTTTACTGTATGTGTGCACAAATGCTTTACACACTGCCTCTGAGATAAGCCTGTCTGCTTGTGCCAAGCTACCAAGGGGGTGAGCAGGGGTTATTTTAGAAGTGTATCCCTCTTACCCTGACTAGGAAGAAGGGCCCCCACTTGGACAAAGGTGCAAACCACTGCCAACTAGAGACCCCCATTTCTAACATTGGTGGTCAGCAGTGAGGATCTGGACTTGCATTTGTGCCTTACATACAGTGATTGGTGTACACTACTGGTATTGTGCAGACTATCACCCGACCACATACAATTGGTGGAACTTTTTCTTTTTGGACATTTTCTTTTTGCATCTTGATAACTGTCAATTTTCACCATGACAAAACCAGCATCAATTGCATATGTGGATGTTGAATTTGAAGAGGATAGGGTTGAAACCTACACTGTGCCACAGTGGAAGGCTGTCTGCAAGAAATTTACAATCTCAGTGAGTGGCCTCTCCAGAAAGGAGGAATAGCAAAAGGCTCTGAGGGCCTGATTGAAATCAAGGAATGCCAGTGAGCATACAGAGGAGCCTATGGGGGAGGCTGAGAATTTAGATGGGCAGCAGGATAGGCTATTGGGTCTGCCTGGAGGAAGGTTGCCTTCCGGAGGAGCAGCAGTGTGTCTTCAAAGGGGCTGTCTCAAGAGGAGCTAGAGGACAGAGAGAGAAGCAGAGTGCACAAGTTGGAGCTTACAAAGCTCAGGCTGGGGAAAGAGGATAAGGAATTGGAGTTACAGAGGCAGAAATTGGTCCTAGAAGAAAAGAAGATGCTCTTAGAACATGAGAGAGGTTTGAAGGAACTGGACATAAAGGCCAAGTGTGTGGAGTCCAGTTCCAATGGTGGCAGCCTGCCATCACTGCCTGGAGAAGTGAGAGTGTACATCCCCAAGGAGGTAATCAAAGATTGTGTGAAGAGTGCTGACATTGGTCAGTGGTTCAGGGGGTATGATGTAGCAATGAGGTCCCATAGAATCCCTGAGAGAGACTGGGGGTTGGGGTTGTGGAGCCACTTCCTAACAGAAGGGAGGGAAACTATGCTAGCCTTACCAGGTGAGGAGCAGATGTCTTATGCTCCTATGAAGGAAGCCTTGATCAGGAGATATAGCTTAACCCCAGAACTGTACAGGCAGAAGATTAGGAACTGTAAGAAGCTTGAATCAAACACTTGGGTGGAGTATGTTTCCTATTTTTGCAGAGCACTGGATGGTTGGGTGAAGGGGAGCGAGGTAAATGATTTTCAGGGGCTCTATGAATTGGTTGCATGGGAGCACTTGTCTGGTAGTTGTTTTCCAGAGCTACGCCAGCATTTGACTGACAGTAAGTTGACTGACCCCAGGAAGCTTGCTGTGGAGGTGGACCGCTGGGTCAGTACCAGGGTCCACAAAGGTCATGTGGGAGACTCCGCCAAAGGTGGGCAGGGTCCCCAGCAGAAGAGTGGGGGAGACAAGGGAAAACAGAAGGAGTTCCAAAAAGGGTCCCAAAGTAATTCCCAAGGTAACCAGGGGAAAGGTTCCAAGCCCCCCAGTAAGAAGAAACCATGGGTCTCTTCAGGTAAGCCTGCAGACAAGGGTCCCCACAAGTGTTATACTTGTGATCAGGTGGGTCATTTCATAAGGGATTCTAGATGTCCCAAAAAGATCACCACTGCACCCACAGGTGCACCGCCCCATGGTTTGACTAGTGTAGCCTTGAGGAAAGAGTTTGGTTCCCAGGAGGGTTGGAAGCTAGCAGAGTTGACCCTGGTCTCACTAGGAGACAGTAAGATGCTCCCAAGGACCCATCTGCCTGCTAACACTAAGAAATACGGTCAGTGGGTGACCATAAATGGCCATAGGGTGCAGGCTCTGAGAGACACTGGAGCCAGTGTCACAGCTGTCAGTTGTCGATTAGTGTGTGAAGAGCAGGTGGTCCCCAACGTACTTTACCCAGTAGTTGCGGCTGACAACTCAGAGTGCTTCTGCAAAGTGGCACAGGTTCCCTTTGAGTGGGGGGCTCAGGTACCCTGAAAGTAGTTGTGAGGCTAGCCATGCCTGTTGACTGTCTGCTAGGCAACGATCTGGAGAGTTCCCCTTGGGAGAAGGTGGAGTGTAATTCTCTTTGGAGATGTTGGGTCTGCCTGAGTGGGCGTGTGTGAACACTCGGTCTATGGCAGCTGGTAAGGGCAATCAAGAGGACCTGGAGCCTGGAAGAATGGTCCAGTTGCCTGCCAAAAAGAGAGGAGGCAGGGGGCGCGGGAAACAGGCCCCCGAAGTTACCACGGTCCAGGAGGAGGCCGACCTTGAGGGGGATCACCTGGAGCCTACAGGGGAGCAAGTGGCCGAACTGGGGGACCAGCCTGAGCCGACTCATTGGCAGAAGGAAGAGGGCCCCTCCAGGAAGGAATTCTGCAAGGAGCAGCAGTAATGCCCTGTTGGACTTGGCCCTTTTTGCAGGGTCATTCCTGAACATTTTGCCTTCCTCCTGTACTTTTTCTGACCTGTTTTTGTTGGTTTTATGACTCTGGGCACTTTACCACTGCTGATCAGTGCTAAAGTGCATATGCTCCCTCTGGTAAATTGATGTATGGATTAGTGACTCCATGATTGGTTGGTTTGGTTTACTTCTCAGACCCTAGTACAGTGCACTGAGTGTGCCCAGGGCTTGTAAACCAAATGCTGCTGGTGGGCTTGCAGCACTGGTTGTGCCACCCACAGAAGCAGCCTGTAAAAGTGTGTCTCAGGTCTGCCATTGCAGAGCCTGTGTGCAGTCTGGTACTGCCATGTTGACTGGGCAAGTGCACCCACTTGCCAGTCCCTAAACCTTCACTTTTCTGCATATTAGTCACCCCTATGGTAGGCCCAAGGGCAGGGTGCATTGTAGGTATAAGGTAGGACATGCCCTGGTGTGTGTGGCATGTCCTAATAGTGAATTACAGCCATTTTCGTTTTTCACTATTGCAAGGCTACCTGTTCCCCATAGGCCAGAATGGGCAGTTTGATTATTGCAGCTTATAATCCTAACTGACCCAGGGAACATGGTAGAAAAACGAATTTAGTATGCCTGAACTCAGAATGATAAAATACATCTTTTAGTGAAGTTGGTTTTAACATTCTGTGTTTGAAAATACCACTTTTAGAAAGTAGGTATTTTCTTGCCTAACTATCCAAGCCTGCCTCTGCTAGGTTGTGTATTCCTTGTCTGGGTTTGTGAGTGACAGGGGCTGGGGGATTCCAGGAGACAGGGTGAGTCAGCACAGGGCTGAATAGAGAGATCTGCATGGAGATGGGTGGGAGGAGTTGCACCTGGGACCTGAATAGGGCTGTGCCTTCCCTCCACAATGCTGGCTCCACCTCCTGTGGTGTGTCTGATGTCCCTGGCCTACACTGTGAAAGGAAAGAAGGAGTCTTGTCAGCAATTGCTCCAGGACTGACCAGAACTGGTTTGGACTAGGCAAAGGCCTCTCTGCCTTCAGAGACAAAGTATTTTTGTGTATAAAAGAAGGGGCCCAAACCCCAGAACTTTTGATCAGATCACTTTGGGAAACAAGAAGAAACCTTTGCTGAGGAGAGGAACCAGAGAAACTGAGGAGGAGACTATCCCTATGCTGAGTGCTGTTTGGGGGATTGGCCTGCAGTGGTTGCCTGACTGCCAAAGAAAGGAGAAAGGAACTTTGTGTGTACTCTCATCAACTTGTAAAAGATCTCCAAGGGCTTGAGAGAAGAGCTTGCCTCCTGCTGAAGTCTCAGGGACAACAGACTTCACCAACCTGCTCCCCAAGAGTCTTTCTGGAAAGTGCCTGCCGCTGTGCTGGACTTTCTGAGGGACTGCGTGTTGCAAGGAGCTGGAAGCGCGACTCACGAAGAAGAAGCATCGCTGCAGCCGAAGCGCCTCGCATCGCCGAAGAAGAGGATCGACGTCGCACCAGACGCCGCTGCACCAACGGAGAAGAGTGTCGCCGCCGCTACCGCTGTCGCATCATTGCCGAAGCGCCTCGCATCGCCGGAGAAGAGGATCGACGTCGCATCAGACACCACCGCATCACCGGGAAGCGTGTCACAGGGCCTGTCGCGGCTCAGAAGAATCATTGAGTCGCCGCACCGCTGTCGCATCGTTGCTGAAGCGCCTCACATCGCTGGAGAAGAGGATCGACGTCGCATCAGACGCCACCGCATCACCGGGAAGCGTGTCACAGGGCCTGTCGCGGCTCAGAAGAATCATTGAGTCGCCGCACCGCTGTCGCATCGTTGCTGAAGCGCCTCACATCGCTGGAGAAGAGGATCGACGTCGCATCAGACGCCGCCGCATCACCGCGAAGCGTGTCGCAGGGCCTGTCGCGGCTCAGAAGAATCGTTGAGTCGCCGCACGGCTGTCGCATCGTTGCCGAAACGCCTCGCATCGCTGGAGAAGAGGATTGACGTCGCATCAGACGCCGCCGCATCACCGGGAAGCGTGCCGCAGGGCCTGTCGCTGCTCGGAAGTATCGTTGAGTCGCCGCACGGCCGTCGGGCGTGCACGTATCATGTCGCATCAAGAAGAAGACACCATCTGTGTTGCATTGCACCGGATCTTCATCGCATCACGGCGCTGCTGGTCGCATCGCCACGAAAGCGCAGTAAGAAACCGGCGCATCACCTCCCCACGCCAAGAAGAACCGACGCATCCCCTACGCATCAGTAGGGACCCGACGCATCACCGTTCTTGCGTGTAAGGAACCGACGCATCACCTTCCCTGCTACACTTTCGTTGTATAGCGTTACGCATCCAAAGGTACATTGAACAAAAAGTGTCGCATTTACCATCTTAAGAGAACTGAGCTAATTCTACCATTTTTGAAGTACAGTATTGTGGATTTTTGTCGTTTGTGGTCTTGTGTTAAATCTATATCAAAGATACTTATTTTTTAATATACAACTGGTGTGGTGTCCATCTGTAGTGTTGTCACTTGATTACTGTATGTGTTCACAAATGCTTTACACACTGCCTCTGAGATAAGCCTGTCTGCTCGTGCCAAGCTACCAAGGGGGTGAGCAGGGGTTATTTTAGGAGTGTATCCCCTTACCCTGACTAGACGCAAGGGTCCCTATTTGGTCAAAGGTACCTACCTCTGCCAACTAGAGACCCCCAAATCTAACATTGGTGGGCAGCGTTGAGGATTCTGGACTTGCATTTGTGACTCATGTACAGTGATTGGTGAAAACTACTAGTGAGTGCAGACCAAAACGCGACCACATACTTTTGGTAGATTGTTTTTTCTGGGATTTTCTATTTTTGCAAAGAACTGCCAAGTTTAACCACCATGGATAAAGCAGCATCCATAGCATCTGTTCATTTTGATTGGGAAGAGGAGAAACTAGAATGCTACAATGTGAAACAGCTAAAGCACTTCTGCAGGAAATTTAAAGTTGCAATGACCGGTCTCACCAAGAAGGATGAGTTCCAAAAGGCGCTGAGGGCCTGGGTCGAAGCAAGGAATACCCCTGAGAATGAGGAAGGGGCTGAGAATGCAGATGAGCAGCTGGAGGGGCCATTGGGTCCAGAGGGTAGGAGAGCAACTTCCCCAGTAGGTAGCAGTGTTTCTGCCAAAGGCCTGTCCCCAGAGGAGTTGGCGGACAGGAAGGAAAACAGGATGCACGAATTGGAGCTTGCCAAGCTCAAGTTGGGTGGGCAACTGGAGTTAGAAAATAGGAAATTGGCCCTAGAGGAAAAGAGGATGCAAATGGAGCATAAGTTGAGAATGAGGGAGCTTGATTTAGAGCTCGAGAGGCTTGAGGCCATGAGTGTCTCAGCCCAGCAACAAGAAATGTGTGTAGCTCAGAGAGTGAGCTTTGCAGAGTTGGAGGGGGAGTCCAGCTCAGATGGTGGCAGCAAAATTATGTTATCTAGTGCTGAGAGAGTAGTACACACACCCAGAGATGTGGCGCCTGACTTGAAGGAGGGGGTTAATATACACCAGGGGATTCAAGGATATAAGGTAGCTCCAGTGGTGCGCAGTGTCCCTGAGGTGGATTGGGGAACTGGCACAGGGGTTCATAGTCCTAGTGGTGGGAGGGACACTCTACTGACTCTAGATGAGAGGTGCAGGGAGAGGGGTTCCCCCATGGTTGAAGTTCTGGTGTGCGAATGTGGAGACCGCCCAGAAGATTGTGGGTTGAGTGACAGAGACAGTCAGATATTGTCTTGCCAGTCTCAGGAGAGTGGTGTGGGGTACGTGTGCAAGGCACTGGATGGTGAGGTGAAGGATAGTTTGGTTAACCCTTGTAGGGGGCGGTGTGATCCAATTGTGGGAAAGCATATTGTAAGTCCCTGTTTTTCAGAGCTATGCCAACACCTGGTGGAGTGTGAGTTCTCTGACCCCAGGGAGCTCACAATGGAGGCAGACCTTTTGGTGGATTCCAGAGGGTCTGAAGAGGCATTGGGGAGTGACCCTAAGAGGAGTGGCTCAGGTGTCTTCCAACCCAGAGTGGTGGGAGAGGTTCAGTGTAGCCCAGCTAGGTCCCATGGTAGTGGGAGGGGTGTAGGGGCTCACGTCCTGTCTCTGCGGAGAAGGAGTGAGTGTAGGACTGCGTGTCCCAAGGTGCCCGAAACCCAGTCTCAGGGCCTGGATGGTTCTTTTAGGGAACACCAGGTAGGGAGCCTAGGCTGTCCTGATGGGCCACCCGTTGAGGAGGATACCCTAGTGTCTGGGGAACTGGGAGTGTCTGTAAGCAGGCCTCCATCAGTTCGGGTGTCTGGCAGTGCCACTCCTAAGTGGAGGGTGCAGAAGTCCAGAGTGAGGGGTGAGAGGGGGAGAGAGTCCCCAGTGGAAGAACCAGTGGGTCAGGGGCCAGCCAGAAGGGCTGAGTCACCGGTGAATGACCATGGTGACACCACTTCTGTCCTGGGGGATCTCCACATGCTGTCAGATGGACAGGGGTCGGGAGATCTGCGCCAGGCAGACTGTCACACAACACATGAGAGATGTGTTACCCTCTGGGGGGGCATGCGTGCTCCCCAGGAAGTCCTGGTGCGCCAGGCAGATTCTTACACAACTCTAGAGGAGTGTGTTTCCCTTGGGGGGGGGTTGGTGTACCCTCCCGGAAGTCCTGGGTTGCCAGGCACAGGTCCAGCCTAAGGGTACAGACCCTGGGTTGGAGGGCCAGGTTCAAGGTGTCCCCCCTGACCTGGAGGAAGGGGCAGCTGCTAACAGTGCCCCTAGCAGTTTGTCTTCTGGGAGTACCGCTCCTGATGGGAGGGGGCAGTACTCTGGAAGGGGGTGCAGAGGGAGGGAGTCCTCGCCTCTGACCCCGGTTCAACTGGAGGGTTTAGACCCTAGATTGGAGGACCAGGTTCAGGGTGTCCCCCCTGACCTGGACGCCCAGTTGCAGGATAGAACCCCTGAACTGGTGGGCGAATTGAGCAGGACACCTGCCACAGGTGCCCTGGCAATTCTGGAAGGGGGTACCACTCCAGGTGGGAGGGTACAGAGCCCCAACGAGGAGGAGGAGGACCGGGTGTGGGAAAGCCCACCCCAGTCTCCAGTCCAGCCGCCAGGTACAGGCCCGGGGCTGGTAGGTCAGTGTCAGGATGTCATACCTGACCTGACAGGAGGGAGAGTGGACAAAGGGTGCCAAGCACCTGGGGCTACTGCCCCCCGCTCTCTGACGCCACAGAGGTTTGAGAACCCTGAGAGGCATAAGGCCTGGGGCTCATCACTGACCCCTGTCAGTGGCCACTGTGGCTTGCTGGCTGCCTGTTGGGACACACCTGTGAGCAAGTTAAGGTTAGGTGTTGCACAGGTGGTGTCCACAGGTGAGGAGAAGGGTTCCCCATGGATTAGCTTGGTGGGCCCTGAGAGTATGGACCGAGGGATCCAAATAGGTTCAGATTGGCATAGAACTGGAATATGCCCCTGCTGTTGCAGGCCAGGGTCCAGGTTCTATCGCCCAAAGCAGGGAAGCCCATCAAAGTAGTGATTGGTCTACCCTGCGTTTTTGGCTGGAAGGGGGTTGTGTTGGACTTGGCCCTTTTTGCAGGGTCATCCCTGATCCTTTTGCCTTCCTCCTGTACTTTTTCTGACCTGTTTTTGTTGGTTTTATGACTCTGGGCACTTTACCACTGCTGATCAGTGCTAAAGTGCATATGCTCCCTATGGTAAATTGATGTATGGATTAGTGACTCCATGATTGGTTGGTTTGGTTTACTTCTCAGACCCTAGTACAGTGCACTGAGTGTGCCATGAGCTTGTAAACCAAATGCTGCTGGTGGGCTTGCAGCACTGGTTGTGCCACCCACAGAAGCAGCCTGTAAAAGTGTATCTCAGGTCTGCCATTGCAGATCCTGTGTGCAGTCTGGTACTGCCATGTTGACTGGGCAAGTGCACCCACTTGCCAGTCCCTAAACCTTCCCTTTTCTGCATATTAGTCACCCCTATGGTAGGCCCAAGGGCAGGGTGCATTGTAGGTATAAGGTAGGACATGCCCTGGTGTGTGTGGCATGTCCTAATTGTGAATTACAGCCATTTTCGTTTTTCACTATTGCAAGGCTACCTGTTCCCCATAGGCCAGAATGGGAGGTTTGATTATTACAGCTTATAATCCTAACTGACCCAGGGAACATGGTAGAAAAACGAATTTAGTATGCCTGAACTCAGAATGATAAAATACATCTTTTTGTGAAGTTGGTTTTAACATTCTGTGTTTGAAAATACCACTTTAAGAAAGTAGGTATTTTCTTGCCTAACTATCCAAGTCTGCCTCTGCTAGGTTGTGTATTCCTTGTCTGGGTTTGTGAGTGACAGGGGCTGGGGGATTCCAGGAGACAGGGTGAGTCAGCACAGGGCTGAATAGAGAGATCTGCATGGAGATGGGTGGGAGGAGTTGCACCTGGGACCTGAATAGGGCTGTGCCTTCCCTCAAAAATGCTGGCTCCGCCTCCTGTGGTGTGTCTGATGTCCCTGGCCTACACTGTGAAAGGAAAGAAGGAGTCTTGTCAACAATTGCTCCAGGACTGACCAGAACTGGTTTGGACTAGGGAAAGGCCTCTCTGCCTTCAGAGACAAAGTATTTTTGTGTATAAAAGAAGGGGCCCAAACCCCAGAAATTTTGATCAGATCACTTTGGGAAACAAGAAGAAACCTTTGCTGAGGAGAGGAACCAGAGAAACTGAGGAGGAGACTATCCCTATGCTGTGTGCTGTTTGGGGGATTGGCCTGCAGTGGTTGCCTGACTGCCAAAGAAAGGAGAAAGGAACTTTGTGTGTACTTTCATCAACTTGTAAAAGATCTCCAAGGGCTTGAGAGAAGAGCTTGCCTCCTGCTGAAGTCTCAGGGACAACAGACTTCACCAACCAGCTCCCCAAGAGTCTTTCTGGAAAGTGCCTGCTGCTGTGCTGGACTTTCTGAGGGACTGCGTGTCGCAAGGAGCTGGAAGCGCGACTCACGAAGAAGAAGCATCGCCGCCGCAGCCGAAGCACCTCGCATCGCCGAAGAAGAGGATCGACGTCACACCAGACGCCGCCGCATCAACGGAGAAGAGTGTCGCCGCCGCTGTCGCATCATTGCCGAAGCGCCTCGCATCGCCAGAGAAGAGGATCGACGTCGCATCAGACGCCGCCGCATCAGACGCCGACGCATCACCGGGAAGCGTGTCGCAGGGCCTGTCGCAGCTCAGAAGAATCGTTGAGTCGCCGCACCGCTGTCGCATCGTTGTCGAAGCGCCTCGCATCGCCGGAGAAGAGGATCGACGTCGCATCAGATGCCGCCGCATCACCGGGAAGCGTGTCGCAGGGCCTGTCGCGGCTCAGAAGAATCGTTGAGTCGCCGCACGGCTGTTGCATCGTTGCCGAAGCGCCTCGCATCGCAGGAGAAGAGGATCGACGTCGCATCAGACGCCGCCGCATCACCGGGAAGCGTGTCGCAGGGCCTGTCGCAGCTCGGAAGAATCGTTGAGTCGCCGCACGGCCGTTGAGCGTGCACGCATCGTGTTGCATCAAGAAGAAGACGCCATCTTTGTTGCATTGCACCGGATCTTCATGGCAACACGGCGCTGCTGGTCGCATCGCCACAAAAGCGCAGTAAGAAACCGACGCATCCCCTCCCCACGCCGAGAAGAACCGACGCATCCCCTACGCATCAGTAGGGACCCGATGCATCACCGTTTTTGCGTGTAAGGAACCGACGCATCACCTTCCCTGCAACACTTTCGTTGTATAGCATTACGCATCCAAAGGTACATTGAACTCAAAGTGTCGCATTTACCATCTTAAGAGAACTGAGCTAATTCTACCATTTTTGAAGTACAGTATTGTGGATTTTTGTCGTTTGTGGTCTTGTGTTAAATCTATATAAAAGATACTTATTTTTTAATATACAACTGGTGTGGTGTCCATCTGTAGTGTTGTCACTTGATTACTGTATGTGTTCACAAATGCTTTACACACTGCGTCTGAGATAAGCCTGTCTGCTTGTGCCAAGCTACCAAGGGGGTGAGCAGGGGTTATTTTAGGAGTGTACCCCCTTACCCTGACTAGACGCAAGGGTCCCTATTTGGTCAAAGGTACCTACCTCTGCCAACTAGAGACCCCCAAATCTAACATGCCCCTCTCTTGTTGGTTTGCGGCAGCAGTCTGCAAGCCAGGCAGCAGGTGATCAGTCTGGATCACATTGGATTTACTGGGAAAATGGTCTCCTGTATAGTGAGCCTACGGTTGCTGAGCCTGGATCAGCCCGTGTGCTGGTGGTACCCCAGCGCTTCAGAGCCTTCCTACTGGGTCTGGCTCATGATGTGGCTTTGGCAGGGCATTTGGGACAGGACAAGACCTTTGAAAGGCGTGTCACCCACTTTCACTGATCCCGAATGTGCAAGAATTCTGACACTCTATGTTATGTCCAGGCCTTCACAGAGGCCTGGACATAATGTAGACACTGACCTGGGGCTAACCTTCACTCATCGGGGTGGGCTATGGCTACTCTCTCATAGCGCTTAGAGACCTGTTGGTATTAGGCGCTTTACAAATCACAATTAACATTAACATTAACACTTACTGTAGGACTTGCCAGACTTTCCAGGCAAGGGGCAAGAGTGGGAGGAAGTGCAAGACTTCTCTCCAACCTTTCCCTGTCATCAGCACCCCCTTTGAGAGGGTGGGAATCGACATTGTGGGGCCACTGGACCCCAAGACTGCCATGGGAAACAAGTTCATCCTGGTCTTGGTGGACCATGCCACCCGGTACCCCAAGGCTATCCCTCTCCAGACTGTGACGGCCCCCGTGGTAGGTCGAGCGTTGATGGGGATCTTCTCCCGTGTGGGTTCCCCAGAGAGGTGGTATCTGACCGGGGTACCAACTTCATATTCAGATATATGAAGTCCCTATGAGAGGGGTGCGGTGTTACCTACAAGTTCACCACTCCTTACCACCCCCAAGGTAATGGGCTGGTTGAGAGATTCAATCGGACCCTGAAGGGCATGATTATGGGTCTTGGTGAACACATGAGGCGTAAGTGGGACATCCTCTTACCATGCCTCCTGTTTTCTTACAGGGAGGTACTGCAGAAGTCCTTAGGATTTAGCCACTTTGAGCTCCTGTATGGGCATCCTGTAAGAGGACCTCTGAGTTTGGTCAAGGAAGTCTGAGAGAAAGCTCAGAGTAAACCTCCCCACGATGTATATAGCTACATGCTTGCCTTCAGGCACCAGACTAAGCGCTTCAGACAACTCGCTCAGGCGAATCTAGAAGCCAGCCAGGAAGAGATGAAATGGTGGTATGATCAGAATGCCACTCTGATCGAGTTTCAGCCTGGCCAGAAAGTATGGGTCATGGCCTCAGTGGAGCCTTGTGCGCTCCAGGACAAGTGGACTGGGCCATTTGAATTGGTAGAGCGCAAGAGTAAAGTCACCTATTTGGTGGACTTGCAGTCTCCCAGGAACCCTTTGCGGGTCCTACATGTGAACCACCTCAAGGCCCATTTGGAGAGGTCCAAAGTGGGCATGCTCCTGGCGACATATGATGGAATGGAAGAGGAGACTGAACTTCTCCCTGACCTCCTGTCCGCTAAGGAGCACAATGGGTCAGTGGATGGTGTAAACCTCTCCCCCGCCCTGACTCCTGAACAGCAGAGTGACTGCCGCCAACTGTTGGGACAGTTTGCTACACTGTTGTCCCTGACCCCTGGTGTCACTCAGTGGTGTGTCCATGATGTGGACACTGGGGACAGTCCTCCTGTAAAACACAAAATTTACAGATTGACTGACAGGGTCAAAGCTAGCATCAAGGAGGAAGTCTTCAAGATGTTAGCTCTAGGGGTGATTGAGCCCTCCAACAACCCTTGGTCCAGCCCAGTGGTCTTGGTTCCAAAGGTTGCCGCACCCGGTGCCACACCAGAACTCCGGTTCTTTGTGGACTACCGAGTGCTCAATGCACTCACAAGGACTGACGGGCACCCCATCCCCAGAGCTGCTGAGCTCATAGATTGGTTGGGAGCTGCCAAGTACCTCAGTACATTTGACTTAACGTCTGGGTACTGGCAGATTGCCTTTACTGATGGGGCAAAGGAGAGGTCTGCATTTTCAACACCAGAGGGGCACTGCCAGTTCCGGGTGATTCCCCTTTGGGTTGAAGAATGCCCCTGCCACCTTTCAGAGGTTGGTCAATCAGGTGTTGGCCGTGCTGGAGGATTTCAGTGCCGCCTACCTGGATGACATCACAGTGTTCAGTGCCACTTGGGAGGAACACCTGCCTCACCTCTGGGAAGTGTTGAAGGCTATGCAGAGGGCAGGCCTCATGATCAAGGCCAGCGAGTGCCAGATTGGGCAGGGATCAGTGGTGTACTTGGGACACCAGGTAGAGAGCGGCCAGGTGGCGCCCCTACAGCCAAAGATTGATACCATTCTGGCTTGGGAACCCCCCAAAGAACCAGACAGAGGTGAGAGCCTTCTTAGGACTCACCTGGTATTACAGGAGATTTGTCAAGGGATATGGCACCATCGTTGCCCTGTTGACGAAGCTGACTTCCTGGAAGCAGCTCAGGAAGGTGAACTGGACTGATGCCTGTCAGAAAGCTTTTGATGCCCTGAAATCTGACATGTGCAATGCCCCCGTGCTCAAGGCACCCAACTTCTCACAGGAATTCGTGGTGCAGACAGATGCTTCAGATCATGGTGTAGGGGCTGTGCTCTCACAACTAAATGAGGAGGGACTAGACTAACCCGTAGCCTTCATTAGTAGGAGGCTACTTCCATGGGAACAGAGGTGGAGTGCGATTGAGCATGAGGCTTTTGCTGTGGTATGGGCACTGAAGAAGCTGAGGGCCTACTTGTTTGGGACTCACTTCTGGGTTCAGACTGACCACAGGCCCCTCAGATGGTTGATGCAGATGAGGGGTGAGAACCCAAAACTGTAGAGGTGGTCCATTTCCCTACAGGGGATGGGCTTTACGGTGGAACACTGCCCTGGTACAGAGCACGCAAATGCTTATGGTCTATCCAGATTTTTCCGCCTTTGTGAAGAGAACTCCCAAGAGGGTGGGTAATTCTCCCCAGATTTCAGCTAGAGGGGACACATATTAGACCTGGCATCCTTGGCGTGGGTTTCCCCTGTATTTTTGCTTTTGCCTCCTGTGGTTTTACTGTGTGTTGGACTTCATTTTTGCTGGTCTAGATGCTTTGGGCACGTTGCCACTGCTGTTCAGTGCCAAAGTGCAGGTGCTCCCTCTGTAAATTGTTGTCATTGATTAGTGTTTCCATAATTGGCTTATTTGGGTTACTGTTAAGCCCCTAGTACAGTGTACTTTGTGTGCCCAGGGCTTGTAATCCAAATACTGCTAGTGGGCTTGCAGCACTGATTGTGCCACCCACACAAGCAGCCTTGCAAAAGGGTCTCAGGCCTGCCATTGCAGTGTCCGTGTGCAGTCTAGTACTGCCATGTCGACCTGGCAAGTGCACCCACTTGCCAGGCCCTAACCTTCCCTTTTCCTACATGTGAATCACCCCTAAGGTAGGCCCAAGGTACCTCTGTGGGCAGGGTGCAGTGTATGTGAAAGGTGAGACATGTCCTGATGTGTGTGGCATGTCCTGATAGTGAAATACTGCCAATTTCGTTTTTCACTTTTGAAAGGCAATCTGTCCCTTAGGATAGAATGGGAGGTTATTTATAACATCTTATAAATATAACTTCCTATTGGGACAAGATGGGAAGGTAAAGTTTAGTATGCCTGAACTCAGAATATAAAGATGCATCTTTTAGTAAGGATGATTTTTACATTCTGTGTTTCAAAATACCACTTTTAGAAAGCAGGTATTTTCTTGCTTAGCCATCCTGTGTATCTCTGATAGGTTTGTGTATTGACTGTCTGGCTTTGGAGTGACAGGGACTGGGGATGTGCATTCTGTTCAGGCAGCCACTTGGGGGGGGGCAAGGTGTGTCCTGCCTTTCCAGGGTGAGTCAGGGCTGGGCTGAATAGACCTGGGCTGCATTCAGAGTAGGGGGAGGAGATTTCTTTCACCCCTGAATGGGCCTGGTCTGCCTTGGACAATGCTGTCTCCACCTCCTGCCAGGAAGCTGCACCAGAGAGGACAGAACTGGTTTTGGCTGGGCAAAAAGCTTCTCTGACACCAGAGAACAAAGGAATTTGTGCTATAAAAAGTGGAGCCCAGACCACAGACTTTTAGATCACTTCTGTATTTCAAGAGGAACCTTTGCCAAGGAGAAGAGCTGGAGAAACTGAAGGAGATCTACTGCCCCTTAGCTGTGCGCTGTCTGGGGTTTGCCTGCAGTGGCTGTTTCTGCCAAGGAAAGGACAAGGACTTTGCTGTGTGCTGTGTCCCCTGCTTAATAAAGATCTCGAAGGGCTTGAAGTAGAGCTTGCCTATTGTTCTGAAGTCTCAGGGACACAAAGACTTCACCCCCAGTCCCCCCTGAACTCCACTGCTGGGAGTTCTGACCTGCCAAGAGGGCCCTGCCAGTGTTCTGGGTCTCTGGAGGTTGTTTCTGGGGCTGGGAACTGCAAAGACTCTAGAAACTGTGAGAATCGATGCATCGCCTGGATCGCGGCGCATCGCAGCGGTGCGAGAAGAATTTGAGACGCATCGCCGCAGCCGAAGAACCGACACATCGAGGGGACGCAGCTGAAATCATCGCAGTACCTGTTTGCCACCTCCCAGACTAGCAGCGTATCCTGGGTCTTCACGCATGGCATCGTCCCGGATCGTCCCGCATCGCGCCGCCAAGTCTGTCTCATCATTGGGGGCCGCAGTAAGAAACCGAAGCATCACCTCCCCATGCAGTAAGAAACCAACGCATCACCTCCTCTCTAGTAAGGAACCGATGCATCACCTCCCCTGCGCAGCCGTAAGGAACTGACGCATCTCTTCCCCCGGAGCAAGGAACCGACGCATCACCTTCCGTGAGTGTAAGGAACCGATGCAACCCTTTTTGCTTGTAGTTTTGACGCATCTAATGTACTTTGTGCTGAAAGTGTTGCATCGATCATTTTCTATGGACAGAACTGTTTTTACCTTTTAAAAGTCATATTTTGAGTACTGTATTGTGGATTTTTGTTGTTTTGGTCTTGTTTGGTTTAGATAAAGATTACTTATTTTTCTAAACTGGTGTGGTGCCATTTTGTATTACTCTATGTGCACAAATGCTTTACACACTGCCTCGCAGATAAGCCTGTCTGCTCGTGCCAAGCTACCAACGGGGTGAGCAAGGGTTATTTTAGATGTTTATCCCCCCTTCCCTGACTAGGAAGAAGGGCCCCCACTTGGACAAAGGTGCAAACCATTGCCAACTAGAGACCCCCATTTCTAACAGGAACAATGAATATTTTTACAGAGAACCGGCACTTCCAGGGGCAATTGTGCCACCCCTTGTTATGCTAACATCTTCAAGCATAAGTTCAAGCAAGATAATATCTTCACTGACCAGACATGGCAACAGAATCTCTTGAAACTTTGTAGGTACATAGATGATATTTTCATAATTTGGAAAGGCGCCAAGACAGAGTTGATTACAGCTATTGATAAACTCAACACTATCAATGATCGAATTGGTTTCACTTGCAACATCAGCGAGAAAAGCATCGCATTTCTAGATATACAAATCACCAAGACAGATAACACACTTGAAACCAATATGTACAGGAAAATCACGGATTGCATCAACTTCTTACATTATAACTGCTTCCACCAGAACTCATTGAAGACACACTTACCACATTCTCAACTTCTAAGACGTTAAAAGGATTGTGTCTGACCCGAGCCAGCTTGATACAGTTAAGAATTCTATGGTGAACAGATTCATACAGCGCGGTTACCCTGGTAGTATCATCGATAAAGCTATCAAAAGAGTTAATACCAAAACCAGATTACAACTTTTGACTCCCAAAAGCACCCAGCAAGAGACAAAGAGATTGCGTATGTCTCAAAGTACTCTACCGGGAGCATTAAAATCAAGAAGGTTATTTTAAAGCATTGACCCATGCTCCAAACAGAGAATGATTTTCGAGGGTTCTTCAGACAACCACCGCTCTTCGCATATGAAACAGCAAAGAGCCTCAAAGAACTGCTAGAGACTAAGGTAGACACTGAAAAAAGATCGAACATAAAAGAATTGTTCCATGTTCAAATTGTGGTAACTGTAACAACATAATAAAAGGGATAACCATCACTCATCTGTCTAAAGGTATCAAAATTAAATTACATACCACAGCCAGCTGCAACTCCAAAAATGTAATTTACTTATTAAAATGACCTTGTGGTCTTGCGTATGACAGCAAGACTGAACGCAAAATCAAAACACGACTGATCAAACATAAAAGTAACATCCGTACCAGAAACGAGAAATCCACAGCGGCCACACACTTCCACACTCAAGGTCATAATATCAGTCAACTGAAGTTTACTGTGTTGAAAGTTGTGCCAGTATGAGAAGGGATTGACAGCAAAAGACATTTACTCTAATGAGAAATATTTTGGATTAAGAGACTTGACACCTTAATACCCAAAGTGCTTAATGATCACATGGAGCTTGGTTGCTTTTTGGAAACTACATTGATACACACAAGTTCCTTGCTTAGATTCACTTGGTTGATTACACTTCAGTTAATCGAGAATGGAGTTGACAGATACACTTTTCTTATTTCACTGTACGTCTTTATTTCACAAATTACAGTTTACACTCTTTTCACCTCAATCAACATCTGAGGTTTCGTTTGAGACACCCATGCCCTCATTTCATAACACATCTACACATACATGCAGAATCCGAGGTGGACACACATTTACCATGTAATGTGAGTATTATGGATGGGGACCTCAGCTAATATGTTTTTATTTTATTGAGTTCTCACATTGTCCTACATTTTGTTTACTTTTCACATATGATGCTTATGAGTCACAAGGATGATATACACTCATACACCTTTTTCAACTTTTTAGAAATGTAACTGAGATTTAAATTTGTCCCTCCTTTCTGTTTACACAAGTATTCGCATCATGGATGGAAACCTTACCTAGTATGGTCGTGGTGGATTGAGTTCTTACATTGTTATACACTTTAGTTTTTATTTTATTGACCTTTCATATACAGCGGCAAGTACATTTATGGATGACTGAATCCTCGCTATTAGGGCTTTATACATTTACATACTTGCTTGACCCTTTTATAATGGTGCCGATTCTCGTGGTTTAAGTTTGTCCTTCCTTTCTGTTTACAACACAGTCACATCCATACTTAAGATAACCAATATGGCGGCTACCACAGACGCCATCAGGGAAGGAATGAGAAGTTCTGCAACTTTCACATGGTAGGCTAACATTTGGGATTAAGGGTTTCCTTTTTTGCGTTCCTTTACTCTTCTTTTCTTACACGTAACAGCATGCATGTGAGAGTGTTGTGCACAATGACACCTTTCTCGTTTAAAATCAATGAGCACTATTTGGTTACGGGGTATACGCTTTGCTCACAACCATGAACACACAAAACTGTGCTGTACATGATAGAATTTTTTTTTCATTCACCCTGTGTTTAAACCAATGGTTCTTCACATATGCACGATCACGCCCGTTCGCAATTCACCAGCAATACACGCCGGCAACCTCACGATTTCAGTTTGTCTTCGTCTGATAACATAGGAAGATCACCTCTGGATGTTTTCTCACTATAGCAGATAACAGTATTTAACATGATGTTTTCTCATGAGGGCCTCTAAGCACGCTGTGCATACACCTATGGGTTTACTTATCATCCTGTGACCTGTACTTGAAGTTTTCATTTTCATTTCTGTTATTCCACAGGATTATAAATCCTCAGAAGAAGGGCCCTGCCTCAAATGCATTGGGATATTTAAGGCTTTGAATCAAGAGTTTTTATTTATATACAATTGGAACCAAATGGAATGTTTCAACAGCATACATCTTTGAGAGAATTTGCCATTCAAATGAATTAAATTTTAAGAACCAGTGAATGGCTTACTGAGTGTTTAATTTCTTGAAATAACATTTGATTAATTGGAATACCTCCCGCATTCGGGATCAGAGTAGTGTACAAAGGGACACTTTTGCCTACGTGGGAGGCACAAATCATTCAGGTATGATAGGTCTGCCAGGTGGTTTTTGTTTGTTTTTGTGGATTTTGGGGATTAGGTACAGTATGGGAAGTTTAGGGTGACTGACTCTAAGGAAATTATATTCATCCATGTTAATTATTCCTTATCTATCCACTCACTGAGTTTCATGTAGAAACTCTACTTTGTGATCTCATATTCAGTTTTTTTGATCCTCTTATAACAGGAAATGTCATTCAGTTGCAATTATACCTCCTCTAAGTACATAGTGATTGCCCATAAGAATATGTTCCCTCCTTTGACAGAGCCTCTTATGGCACATTCCTTCTTTGCAGTCCACGTATCAAATAATTCCTTACATTTCTTTTCACAAGGGCTCAGTTTATACCTCTGATGGCTTTTTTCAGTCTCATCTTTTTGAATTCATTGATTATGGCATCTGCAAACAGGTCTATATTGTTGTGAGGTGATGGTGTGAATTGGGATTTGGGTTTAAATGTTGTGTATCCCCCTTCATCTCCAAACACATGCATTTCTTCCAAAAGCTCCTAATCGGTTGGACTTAGAACTTCACTACTGCCCCATGTCCCAAACAAAACACGTCTCTCATTACATCTAAGTCTTACATAAATAGATTGCTGCCTTGGCCTGTAATCCCACCCCGTTTTGGTTTCCTTGTTTTGACCTGTGTTTCAAAACATTTCCACAGTTTTAATTTACAAATGAATAGGAACAGATCTATTCTGCTCTGAACATAATCAAATGGGGTTCTGGGGCAAAATGAAAGTCCTAAAGATAAAATTATCTTGTCATCTTGTGTTATTGATTCCCTCATTAGGTTTATTACCGTTTGTATGTCTTCTACCACTTTGCAGGTCTGTGGGTTGTTCTGCCAGAGGAATTTTCTCCACCTTTTCCCTTGCCCCCTCTCCATGCTTTCTTGTGCCTTTTCTTTATGGCTTCGGTTTGTGATTGAAGCAAAACCAAAGGGGATGATGGACGGAGTTGCAAGCACTCATCCCCAGTCAACTGATCTGGGTTTAATCCATCATCATTCTTTAGCTCACTCCGCCACCCCAGTTCAGACATGGCTATATGCAAATCAGTCTGACCCTGTGCCTCATGGGAACAGTCCAGCCCGAACTGCCAAGCCATGTCTTCCCTAGACCGGAAACAAGCATCCTGGGACCGGTTTCGGGCTCACAGCCCTCATCAGCCAGGCTATCTTGAATCCAGTGGCAAAGTGAGCAAGGGACCCACGTCTGGGCATACCTTGCCAACTTAGGGCGAACAAAGCAAAACCAAAGGGGATGATGGACGGAGTGTTGAACATTGCAAGCACTCACCCCCAGTCAACTGATCTGGGTTTAATCCATCATCATTCTTTAGCTCACTCCGCCACCCCAGTTCAGACATGGCTATATGCAAATCAGTCTGACCCTGTGCCTCATGGGAACAGTCCAGCCCGAACTGCCAAGCCATGTCTTCCCTGGACCGGAAACAAGCATCCTGGGACCGGTTTGGGGCTCACAGCCCTCATCAGCCAGGCTATCTTGAATCCAGTGGCAAAGTGAGCAAGGGACCCACGTCTGGGCATACCCTGCCAACTTAGGGCGAACAAAGCAAAACCAAAGGGGATGATGGACGGAGTGTTGAACATTGCAAGCACTCACCCCCAGTCAACTGATCTGGGTTTAATCCCTCATCATTCTTTAGCTCACTCCGCCACCCCAGTTCAGACATGGCTATATGCAAATCAGTCTGACCCTGTGCCTCATGGGAACAGTCCAGCCCGAACTGCCAAGCCATGTCTTCCCTGGACCGGAAACAAGCATCCTGGGACCGGTTTCGGGCTTACAGCCCTCATCAGCCAGGCTATCTTGAATCCAGTGGCAAAGTGAGCAATGGACCCACGTCTGGGCATACCCTGCCGTCATATGACCCAACCATAAAAAACTAAGGGGCATATTCACAAGGAGCTATCGCCGAATTAACGGCACTTTATCGCAGCCAAAGTCGTGATAAATTACCTCCCCATTCACAAGCCAGTGTTAACAGCCCACAGCACCAGTTTACCTGCGATAGCAGCCGCCAAAAACATCGCCACAGAGGACCCCCGCAAATATCACTAATGAGATGCAGAGTAGGCGTTCCCGTGCCAAAAGTCGAGACAACATCACACCTCAACATTCACTACGACCAGCCACATCGGCGTTAAGAACACAAAACAGGCGATAAGGCGCGTTAGCACCAGGAAATTTACACCTGCTCTGACCTGGTGTAAAGTCGAACGGCAGCCAGCACTACAAAAGGGAGCACAGCCCAGGGCCACATCCGAAGGGCAACAGATGCCATGGAGCCACTCATCATGCGGTCCGGACACCCAAGAGGGCCACAACACCCACCGCCACCACCCCAGGGCCCCAACCCACACCCGGAACACCCCCCCCCCCGGACCACCACAGACGCAGCGCAGACAAAGACAGCGGACCCCTAGGAAGCATACCAGCCGCACAGACCCAACATCTGACAATGTCACCGTCCACTACAGGCTGAAAGTGACAAACATCCTACGCATCCTGACCATCATCGCCTAACAGGCCTACGGCACCAACGCAGCGGACAACCAACATCCCACCCCACACAAAGCTGCTGGCTTGGCTGCACCTGTTGGCCCCTGGTACCACCCAACCAACATCCGCCAGAGTCGGAGGAGTCTCACAACCAGCCACATCCAAGTCCCCCACACCTGTCCTGGACATCACCATCACCCTGGTACCCCAGTCCCCATACGTACAACACAATGCGCAGGATCCGCTGGAGACCAAGCAAGGACCATACGCCCAAGCAGGATGCACGCACGTGTTGGGGGCAATACACAGCACACATGTACTACCTGTGCCCCCTGGTGACACAGCACACAATCACCGCAACAGGAAGCACACGTCTCACATCAATGTGCAGGCAACAACAGAACACTGTGGAACCCCCAACAATGTCACCTTCAAATACACAGCCAGTGTGCATGATACCGTCATCCTCCGACAGTCCATCATCAACCAGCGATCCCAGGATGGCAACAAGGGAAATGCACAGCCCCTTGGCAATATCCAAGTGAACACCCCACACACCTCAACTCCACAACCATGCAACTCACAACTCTGGCAATGCACACGTCACAAAATCACATACAACAGGCACAACAACATGCCCACCCACCAGACACGACAGAACAACTTACAATGTTCACATGGGCAAGCCCTGAACATGAGCCAGCAATGGCATGGCACCTCAGCCACATAATAGCCGAATGTGGGGAGAGGTGGCAACCAGGCATGTGTGAAGGATGCAGTAGAACCATGATTGGGAAAGTACACAATGCCAAGAGTGGTGGAGATGTGCTGGACACACCGCAGTATGCAGAACACACCCATATCCATGGCGACATACACCGCTGGTGTATGGAGTGTAGTGGACAGTGGACGCCACCATGTCACCCCAGCCAGTGGGGGACCTCGCGGAAATGTTGCCTGTTGCGCCCCCCCTAAGCGTCACCGGAGTGGGATGGCCCGGCGTATGCCACGCCAGCGTAGGGGTGTGAATAAAAAGCACATAGGCCTGGGCGTGGTCCTCTTCTGGAAAGACCCACATCTCTGCCAGGGCGGTGCCTCCCACCCCGCCATGAGGCCGACGCCGTCCTCGTGAGCGGAGTTGCCTGCGATGCTCTGCGCCTTCCGGACCCCGGCACGCTGGACCACGAACCCGTCAGGCCCGCCCCTGCGCAGCCAGGCCACACTGATCACCTGCCGACACCGGCGTGTGTCAAGGAGGGCCCACCACGTGCCGGCGCAAGCTCCAAGCCCGAGGCCCGTGACCTTGGCAGCCTCCTCAGACCATCACGGCCTCCACGACACAGGCCCGCCTTACTCCTTTCTCGTTGACGCACTCTACTGCCGCCTTCGGCCCACTCGTCGGACCAGTAGGTCCTATGTGTGAAACTGTGTCCTGAGTCATGAATGGCAGTGACCCCAAATCCGGGCCAGCGGCCACAGCACCAGACCCCCCCCGAACTGTGAGGCATAGTTCCATATGGGCATCTTGCGACACGTGGTGCCACTAACCCTGTTCAACGCCAGCCGGCGACACGTGGTGCCACTAACCCTGTTCAACGCCAGCCGGCGACACGTGGTGCCACTAACCCTGTTCAAGGCCAGCCGGCGACACGTGGTGCAACTAACCCTGTTCAACGCCAGCCGGCGACACGTGGATGAGGGACCCGGACTACCCTGCGGACCAGTAGGTCACACATCCAGCACCTAGTCGCAAAGCACAAATGGCAGAGTCCACACCAGTGGTCGCACGGAGAGGTGTAAGAGGAAGATGCGGCTCAGTCCGGACGAATGCCGGGTCACATACACGGAGGTGACCGAACACGTGGTGCCACTGAACCTGAACTACGCAGGCCGGTGGGGCCATCCAACCTATGCCGGCGACACTCGGTGAATGGGCCGTGCTGACCGCTGCCTCAGGCCTACACCATGGTCAGGTAAGTCACATATTTGGAACTGAGTCTTGATTACACCATGGCAGTGAACATTATTTAAGGCAGAGAACAATTCACTATACACCCTTCAATGCGGTGGCAACAAGTCTGTGCATGGCATCACAACCACACGTGTCTGTGGGCCTACGCAGACTACTGCCCTCGGCCTACGCTGCGCACGAGTGGGATCACAGATTTGGAACTGAACATCGGTAATTCAAAAGGCAGAATACATTTCATCGCACGCACGGAGAGGCGTAAGAGGATGACGCGTTGCAGTCCGGAGGGAACAGGATCATCGTTACGGAGGTGATTGAACACTACCGACAACTGCCACTGTGTCACTAACTCTGTGCCTCGCGAGCCAACGACACGTGGGCCACAGCTGACCACTGCTTCCGGCCTACACTGCGGTCCAGTAGGTCACAGAGTCTTGATTTGGCAATGTTGGAGTTCACATCTGTGTACGGGCATCATCGCAGACTGCATCCCCTCTCAGCACCTGTGCCACTAAGTGTGTTCCCCGACATTCATGGACACTCACTGGTCGTACATTGGTGGCGTTTGAGTCTATGGAATAGGGGCTAGTTTTCATCCTCATGTAGCTGATACAGAATTGTTGGTGAAAACAAGGGTTGCGCTTTCCACTCCTCCATTTGCTGCTTCCAGATAACATCAGACCTTCCGCATCATGCCCTGGAGGACACCTTCCACTGTCCCCCGCAACCCTCCGCAACATACACCTCGGACATTGATGGGGACCCGCTCAGGTCGCATGGCCCATCTGACTGCACCGCAAGTCACCGTCCCGTGGCTGGGTGCCTGTGCCAGCCGCAGTGCATCCGGGGCCACTAACTCTGTGCTGCTCAGGCCTGGGACCCCTTCTTCTGAGACATTGAATGGCCTCTGTAGCGATGGTCTTGGGGTCATCAACGCCATGTGTCTGTGGCCCTGCGCTGTCCGCATCCTCCGGCCTCAACTGCGGGCCACCAGGGCCCACACATAGCATCGAGTCTTGACCGGCCCGGACGTCGCATCACCGCAGGAGGCACACGCCACCACCGCAAGGACCACCTCCAACCGCCATCTGCCAGAGTCAAAACGGTGGTCCTGACAGACCTACGGAGTTGCTCAGACTTGTTGTGGATGCCATCATCGGCCTGATACCCTGCTCAGCACTCCAGGTGCCAGTGACTCAGTGCACCGCAAGCCATTGTCCGTTACTGATTGAGTTTTGTGCTGTTGTGAGGTTGCGCAGCAATGTCACCTCATGCAGTGGGGAAGACCTGGGACTATGATGAGGAAGATGTGTCAAGTGTGCGGACGGGAGAAGGCACAGAAAATGGGAGGGCAGGAGGCAACAGCCCCAAGGCAGGAATGCAGACTGGTGGTGGTAGTCAAGCTACACACCCGGATCTATTACTGGGTATTGCGCTGTGGACTGCGGACGCAACTGTCACCTCAGGCAGTGTGGGAGACCTGGGACGTTGATGAGGAAGTTGATGCAGGTGTAACACACCCCACTGCATCTGCATCAGGACTATCCCGAAGGGACACAATCCTAGCAATTTCTTCACATGAGCGCGCTCTTCTCTAGTGTCCCTACCTCAGTGCACTGCAACTCACGGAACCTCCTGACTGAATATTGGGTGACCTCTCTCCTTACTCCGGATCCCTCCATGTTGCTCTGCAGTTGACTCTGTTATGCTGGTGTTTTCTGTTTCCATTACACTGGTGTCCACTGTTCAAGTTGTTGCCAGCACCAAGCACTCTGTGCGGGCTGGCTTATACTCACCCCACACACATCCAGCACAGGCGTCACTGTACATGTGGCCCTGCCAATAAAAGGGCCGGGCGCACGTGCCCGTAGCCAGTTCAACATGATATGTGCATGTGTCCCTGTGGTCTTGTTGTATGCATGGGGGCCCTGGGCCCTACGACATTACATTGTGCTGTGTACAGCGGACGCAGACATGTCACCGCAGGCAGCGGGCTAGAACCTTGACATGTAGCTTTGTCGTCACCCACTCAATTCGTAAGGGGAGTGGACTGTGCCATTGTACGCAGAGCCAACGTGGGTGTGTGACTGATATGTGCATGCCCCTGGGCGTGGTTCTGTACTGGGTATGTGCATCTGCATGTGTCTCTATGGCAGTGTGGGTCTCCTTTGTGGGGTGTAGGTGGTCCCTGAAGGGTATTGGACACCCACGTATGTGTTCTAGTTCATATTCCATGGGTTCGGCAACACCCGCACCTGTTGGGCCACCTCCTTTTGGCGTTCTGACACCTGGCATTGGGGTGCCATATGTGGGTCGGTGAAGTGTTGTGAGCCAGCCGTGATTGCGGGTGCTTCATGCTGTGTGGTCTGTTGCAGGGGCTGGGTTCTCCTCTGAGTAGCTTGTCTGCCCTGATCCTGGTGGTGGGTTGTGTGGGATGTCCATGGGCTGTTGTAGGGCGTCGGTGTTGAAGGTGTGGTGTTCGTCTCCGGCATCACTGATGGGTTGTCTGTTCTGACCTGCTGGAGGTGTTGTTTGTCCCTCTGCATTGTGAAGGGGAGGTGCATGTTGGCATTGTGTTGGCGCCTTGTTCTTGTCGACATGCAGACTGTGTGACAATGTACATTGTGACTGTTTGGGCGGTGGTGGCTATTTGAGTTGGGACAGTGGACATTTGGCCTACATGGCTGATGTGGGGTTGTAGCCGTAGATATGCATCTCACAATTCCCTGCTCTGTCCAATGTGATTGTTCTGTTTCTGCGCCTGGGCGGACCCAGTTGTGTCCCCTGTTCTGCAGTGTGGGTGTTGCACTTTGTGCCACATTGTCATGGTATGTGCTGTGATTGATATGTGTGTGTGCTGCAGTGTGCCACGGGGATGGGGGACATGTCCCTGGGTAATTGTGGGTGTGCAGTGTGCTACACCTCGTTGTGCATGTGTGCCATTGTGCCCATCACCCCCGTCCCCCCAGTCCCTGTTGGATCCTCACCCTGTTGTTGTTGTGTCGGGTCCTGTCGAGCTGTGTCCGTACTCCCACCTCCTTGCACCGTCTCCACACTGATGACTGTGGCCTGGGTTTCCTCCAGCTCCTCCTGTGGCGCTGGACTGCCACCTCCTGTCGCCGTTGCTGCCTTCCTGTTGGCAGCGGGTTTTTGCCTGGTTTAGGTTGTCACGTCCTGGCGGCGCCTCTTGGCCTCCTGGATTGGCCTCCTCGGCACTCCAACTGTATTCCAGGTGGTCTGCTTGTGGGTCAGTTGCTGGTAGTGTTCTGTGACTCCGTGGCGCTGGTCTTGTTTTCCTGCGGTCTGCACCCCGTCTTCCTCTCCCTTTTCTCCTTGGCCTTCCCCGACCTCGTTGTTCCTTGCTGGTGGTCTGTGGGGGTTGTGGGGTTCGCGTTGACCTCTGCGCTGGGTCAGGGTGCATCCATGTTGCTACGTGCTTTGGCTTGTTTCCGGTGTGTTGTTTCTGTGGTTTTTATGCTGCAATTTCCCGCCAGACGCGTGGGATTTGCAGGCCTGTGGCTGCTTTTTGCTACTTTTTGTACCGCGATTGGCCTCATCGCATGATTTCTCGCGTTCGCGTTTCACATTTTTTTGGCGTGGCGTTGATTTTCACGCTGACATTTGACGCGTTATCTGGTGACTATCGCATGCTACCGCCTTGTTGTGAATTCCACGTTGACACGGGGTTATTTTCCCGCGATAGGCTGCGATATTGAAAGTTGCGTTACGCTACTCTTGCGGTAGTTATCGCACGTTCTTGTGAATATACCCCAAAATTCTTCTTGAACTGTTGTCATTCCTCCACTAGTTTCCTGGTCTGACTTCGATCCTGTATTAGAACTGCGGACACTCATGGAGGCATCTTTGCTTACTTTGTTTACATCTCCGAGGCATTCTCTGCAAAACTGTCAAAACATCTAGCAAAAGTATATATTCTACAATTTTAGTAGTCTCTTTTATCATTTTGAACTTTTTTAGCCTTTTTCATTTTTATTGCATCCTCGTATTTTGTAAAACGGATTATTTTTTTCTTTTCATTAATCTTGCTGAGTTGCTCATTTAGCTGCTGAATTTGCACTATAATCGTTTCTCTGTTAATAGTAGCATGTTTAATGAGGAGACTTATCATATTCCTGGAACTGTTATCGTTTAATTCTGCCCATTCCTTAATCAAATCTGGATGTGGATTTTCATATGTTGGTGTAATCATTATACCTAGTCTTCTTGGGACCCTGCCTACTTCCCTATATACCACTTGGAGAGTTCATGTTTGGTTAATCTTTCAAGTCTCTGTAGGGTATTTCTTAGCATGCTAGGGTCATTACTGTCACTCCCCCTGTATTTTGAGTGCTGCTCTGTACTGCTGTGCTGCTGTCTGTAAACACATCTTCAGTTGCCTCGAGCCTGGCCATTATTTCCTCCTCAGCCATAATTCTTGCGTATGTGGAGTGCACCTCCTCAGTGAGAGAGTTGCTGCAGTTTTCCTGCAGCTCTCAGTAACGCTCCAGCTCCTGCATACAATTCCCTCCGTTGACTACTCCTGGAAGCTTCCCCCAGTACTGTGGGAGTCCTCCGACTCCCCCACTGCCGAGCTTACCTGGGATCAGCTGCTGATGTTTGTCCTTGCGGGGATCATGCCGGCATTAAACTTCTTAGACCTGTGTGTGTTTGGTCGGCATACTGCCTAAACGCCGGGGTGCACAGAAGACACTTGTGCCTGAATATATATAGATTCCAAATAGATCCTGATTCCAAATCAATAAAGGAAACAGCATTCCAAACTTTATGTTCACTCCATTTAATCCATCATTTGACAAAGATAAGCATCAGATGCGTTTTGGCTCGTCGATGCTCACCATTTTAAAACTTTCTCCACATATGGAAAACATAAACGTAGGACTTCACATCAGTCCATTCACTCCACCACCATCTTAAAATGTCAAACAAATGCAAAGGGCGGTACATAGTGATCCAGCGCGAACCCAATAAATTGATCAGGGATAAATATTCACTGACATTACGTACTTTGGCCCATACACATTCACCCGAATCCCTGATGCGCTGGGGTCAAGTTTGCTAACTTTGCCTTAATTTTACTCTTGATTATTCAGGTTCAAACTTTAATCATAGTGAATATTCACATGTCTGAATAAATAATAATCGACTTTTCATCTACTTGGTCGATGGACCAATTAGTTGAAGAGTTGATGGCAATGGAATTATTAAAGAAACATTTAATCAATAGAACTGGCTAAAATAACCACAGACTCTCGGTGAGATTTAATAAATTTTATCTAGTAATAATAAATGCTCATATCGATTACTTTATAAATTCAAATACTGGAAACCTCATGAGAGAGAGGGTAAAATCTAATCATAGCAATAACAGAACAATTATTTCAAATATACGTTGCAAAGAGTGGACAGATGAAGAGACATTAGATGCAAGTAAATATATTTGTTTAAACTAATAAATCGGAGGGATAGATGAAGAGACAAAAGGTACAAAGACAAGAAATATGACTGCAAAAATAATTCTGCAATACTGATTAGATCAAATACAAACCCAAAGGATCTGTAATGGGAAAACCACCACCCAGGCCTAGGTAGTAGTGGGGACCCCCGGACCAAGGGACAGGGATGAAAGACTCAAGAATCAGGACAGGGACAGGACAGGAACAGCTAGGCCTCTCTGCAACCCGACGAACAGCGGTGCACCCCTCACTCGGACACCTTCAGCCTAAGCGACCCACAGCAGCTACAGCCAGCCTCAGCTAAACCACACCCCTAAAGCACCTATTCGTATACCGTAAAAACACATGTCCATCCCACAATAGTTGCTATGTTCACAATTTCTAGCTAAGGGATTGGTTGAGTTCTAGGGTGGGATGTCACCCCACCATGAAATCATTTTTCTCTAGACTACACCATTGTTCCACACATTTTTTTACATAGTCATCAATACCCCTTCTCTCTCATGAGTACATATGTAACAATATTTTGAACACTTTTATAAATTCAACAACTTCGGGTTCTGTTCCCACGATGACACTGGCGTTGGCCGCTTGTCAATGTTCATGTCCTTCACCAGGTCACGTATTTTTCAGCTTTACACAGCAGTTCAGTCAGGTAGTCACATGGTTCCCGCTCGCTCTCAACTTCACCCGCCCTTTCTGAGGTCAATTTTAACAAAATGGAAAATTCGTCCATTACTAAAAGAACGGAAAACAAACATTTATTAATTATGTGATAATGCATTTTCACTGTTTACCCCTCATCTTAACTCTACTTCATGTTAACGGTTAGCCTAGCATAGCATAAGCAGAAAAGCGGCATTATTCATTAGGATAAAGCAACACACGTCATGCTTTTTACTAAATACACCTGCGGCCTTGCCATGCAAACCTTCTTAATTCACTCTAAACACAAGGGGGCATATTAGCAATGCCTGGCGATAATTATCGCAAAGCGCAATTAGCGCTTGGATAATTATCGCCAGGCATCGCCGGTTTCTATCGCGGAGTTAGCGTGCAATCAGCAATGCTAATCTCCAAAGCGATAGAAACCTTGAGAACAGTGTGAATATCGCCTGAAAACAGGCGATATTCACACTGTTCCCCAGTTCTGCTTGCTGATAGTGCGAGGGGACTTAGCCATGTAATCCACCTCTCATTGGATTACATGGCTAAGTCAGGGTGGGACCAGGTGTTAGCAAACCAGCGCTAAACGTGTTTAGCGCTGGTTCGCTAATCACCGCTCCTGCCTCGCTGATAGGCGTTAGCGACCTCAGCGACTGTTTCCAGTCGCTGTTAGGTGGGGAACGCCTACTTTGCATGCCATTAGCGATAAATATCGCTGGCATGCAAAGCGGCACCCAACCCGGTCGCTATCGCCTACAAGCTGTCGCTAACAGCAGTTAGCGACAGCTTGTTGATAAGGCGCTAATATTATCGCCGCTTTAGCGGGAAAAAGTCCCGCTAAAGTGGCGATAATCGCCTTGCTAATATGCCCCAAGATTATTACATTTCCGGTTATTTAAGTACTAATTTCGTTTAGTTCATGCAATTTGCAAAGCAAACCTCCCACGTGTAGTGTAATTGTGCACATTAATCATTCTAACTCTACTTACTGTTAGTACATATTGTAAGGGTGTACAATTGAGCAGGTTTCTTTCACGAAATCCTGCTCCATCAATAGTATACGTGTATATTTGGACACTGAGAGCTGCCAATTTCAATATTGGACATTGCGATAATATTATAATCAACAGATATAATATCATCGATGCCAGAGCATAACTTTGCGTCGTCAGAGAACCATGTTGTTAAATCTCAATTATTCCTGTAACACTCGTATGCATTGTAAATGATTAATTCAGCATCTGTGGACAGCTTCATTATGCACTTGTAGTCACATCTTGTTATTATAAAAAAATGATGGAACTACATGTGATTGTGATTTAGGAAATGTTATCTGCCCACTGGGGCTTAATTTCATCCATGCAAGCCCTAATATTGTGCTCTAGATCTGTGCATAATTAAGCTGCCCACAGATGCTGAATTAATCATTTATAATGTATACGAACATAACAGAAATATTTTGAATCGGTTTATAGAGATGTGTGAATTATACACATTGGAAATAAATGGGTCCAAAACCAAATTAATGACTTACCAACCTCATAAGTCCTTTAAAGGGAAAAGACAGGTTTGGACAGGGAGCCTAGAACAGGTCAAGGAATTTGATTATTTAGGAGTAAGGATGGCAAGTAATCTGTCCTGCATGGTCCAAATCACGAAGAGTCAAATGACTCTCCAGCATGTTCAGTCAGCAATAGTAAAGACAATGAATAGATCCAATTATTGTATTTTGGATATATACCATGTTAAAGGGCTTGGCGATGGCCTATATGGAGCAGAACTCTGGGGGACTGATCAAATAAAAGGATTGGAAATAATAGAAAACAAGTTTATTACGGCACTATTAGCAATGCCAAAGAGAGCTCCGCTTGTACCAAAACACCTTGATTTGGGTCTACAGAATATAACACATATTGCCGTATTAAAACCCTTGGTCTATTGGGTGAAGATCTGGACATGGAAATCACAGATCCCCACCAAACAAGCTGCACTAGATGTTAAAGCAATGGGTACAAGGGTGTTGAGCCCATGGCTCAACCACGTAAAGACTTGGCTGCTTAAGTTGGGCCTAGAAGAGGTATGGGACAATCCGAAAAACCTAGATAAAGGCATACTAGCTAAACTGAAGTCAAGATACTGGGCCCATTCCTTGCAAAATTGGTTGTTCAAATCAGCACATGGTACCTTGACAGAATATTTTATTGGTACTAAATGTCTTTTAGCACATGAATCTTTCTTGGACCGCATAGAACCCTCTGTAGCCAGGACATTGTTCTTAAAAGTCTTAAACAGGATTTTGGCTGTGAATTCAGTAAAGGCTAAATGGAAATATAATTCCACCTCACCAGGATGTCCGGGTTGTGATCACACCCTGGAGTCTGTTGAGCACTTTATGTTTTTCTGTCCTGCCGACACAAAAACTAGGAGAAGGTGGATAATGCCAATCTGTCAGCTCCTATGCATAAATTTATTTACAGATGCAATTCGTATTTTTAGATTAGAAAACACTGAATGGCTTGTGTACTCAGTATCAATATATTTATTGTATGCATAGCGCATTCGCTGCAAAGCACTATTACACGCTGACGGTAGATAACTAATAATTGGATTTAAGTAGATGCTAATACATGATCTTAATATAAACCAATAAGAATGCAGTCTTTTTTATAATGTATTTAATGATAAAGTTTATGGCAATTTAACTTATGGACTTGTTTTTACTGGTTTAGGTATGGGCACACATTGGTCATATGTCAGATTAGATCTAAATTTAGAATAGAAATGTCTTACTAATGACTTACTTTGCATTTAGTCCTCTGTAATTTGGGCTACTAATTATAGCATTGATGACCCTAGCATTTGAAATTTTTATAAAATGGCATTTTAACTCATCAGAATTAGTCCCTGCACTGTGATATATACTGTATCATAAACTATTATTATGCCTCTGAATATTATGGTGATGTCATATTCAGGCTGTATGTATTTAAATTGTAACATCGTCTTTGAACAATATGATGATGTTCTAATGGGAATGTATGTATTTAATGTGTTTTTATTTGATTTTATGTATGTGTATTTAAATGATCATACACTGATCAAATAAAATACTACTGTGTGTGTGTGTGTATATATATATATATATATATATATATATATATATATATATATATATATATACAATATCAGTTGTTACAATGCATAATGTGTTGTAAAATACCACGTTGTAAAATACTGCGTTTTAAACAGCAACGCTTTATAAATATCTTTATACCCACTCACTCCCTCATACAGTCCCTCACACAAACACTCACTCACCCATACAGCCACTCATACAACCAGCGACTCATTACACCCACTCATGCACCCTCTCACTCACCCATACAGTCACTCGAACACCCACTCATACACCCATTCAGCAACTCACACATGCAGTCACTTGCTAATACAGGCACACACACACTCACTTACTTATACAGCCACTAACTCACCCACTCACCAATCAATACAGGCACTCAGACAACCACTCACTCATCCATACAGCTACTCATACACCCATTATCTCACCCATACAGCCACTCACACAGCCACACACTCACCTGTACAGCTACTCACACACACATGTATTCACGCATACAGCCACTCACACACCCACACACTCACCTGCACAGCCACTCACTCACCCATACAAGCACTCACACACTCACTCACAAACCCACACAACCACTTACTTACCAATTCACACATCCATACAAACACTCCCATATTCGCTCACTCCCCCATATAGCTATTCACACAGACACTCACTCTCCAATACAGGCACTCGCACACCAACTCACTTAACCAAACACCCACTCAAACATCCACTCACTCACCTATACAGCCACATATACACCCAGTCACTCACTCATACAGTCACTCACACAACCACTCATACACCAATACACTTGGTCACACAGCCAGTTACATAATTATGTTACAAAAATATAAAAATTATTGTAATACATTTTTTTGTTAAAGGCATGCACTGTAAATGACAAGCGTTGTAACAAATGATATTCCTCCACATCTTCGATACGTTACTGACTGCCCTTTCCCCACCTGGGTGGTTGTGAAATGTCCGTCTTGATATGTTACAGGAAGTGCGTCTTCTCTCGCTGAACAATATGGGTTGAGAGAGAGGTGGAGCGAGCCCAAGACAGGGCAGCGCAGGGAGTGAAGACACAAGACTTTGGGAGTCTCACTGTGAGACAGAATGCCTAATTGTGTCACTAATGACATGAGTAAGTGGCGACTATGTGTAACACAGACACTGCTTCTCCCCTCCTGTGCTGCTGGTCTCAAAGTCTAATGATAACATGACTAGTAATCAGCGTGCAGGGTTGCACAAGTGAAACGTTCAGGTTATGTAAGATAATTTGAAATCTAAAGCATTTAGATTTTTTTTTTAAAGTTCAAGCCATACTTCAGCGCTATTTAAAAACACGAAACATTAGGGCAAGTAGATAAAAGTAACTCAAAGCAGCGCTGTTTAGACAAATTTTACGAGGGAGGGAATATAAATGTGTATTTTTCGTTAATCCGATGTGTGCTGCTGTGCCTAATTTGTGATGCCCCTGGTATTAACCAGCATGGTGAAAGTATTGGAATGTATAATTTTAATGATTCGCCCATACTATTTTCTAGCTACACTAATGCAGTCTGACATGGGTACTCTCCAATCTATTTTAATAATTAAGCATTCTAAATTGCGCCTCTGTTTTAGTATTAACTAACTTTACTTCGTTTTGGAAACAAATAAATAATTCAGAATAGGGGCCATGGAAAGTAGTGATTTATAGTTTGGAAGCGTTTGTTACCGAAAACGATATTTCTGTAACATTTGTGGAACTCCTCAAAAAGACACCGATGCAACCGTCTCCCCCGCCCGTGAATCCCTGAGATCCCAGCTGTTCAGGGCGGCGGATATACAGGGATACATACTAGTAGTCCGTGGAAATGCTTTTCAGTTCAGGAGGAAAGCGCCTCGTTACTTTATTATAAAAGCGGGTGACGGATAGCCCCCAAATGACTCTCCGCGGCTGTGTAATCTCTGACTGCTCACCACTTCTGGCACAAGTGCAAAGCTCAGCATTCAGAGCAGGAGTCTCAGAGAATTTTCCAGACTTTCAGGGAATTTTCAGCTGGTACGTGCTAAAGGTCGCCGAGCGGCTCATGTCACTGTTTGATTAAGTTACATGTCTGATTAACCGTAGCCTTTCCCAGCGTGACCACGAGAGAAGCAGAGATATCCTGCAGTGAGTGGCGCGAGGAAATCATTACACTAAGGGTGCCGCTTGCCGTGGCTCACGTGAGTGCAGGAAAACCCTTTTCTATTATTTCCCAATGAGGCACGTGATCATTTTGCTTGATTCTGACCCCCTGAGATCTCCCGAGAACTAAAGTTTGGCACCAAAGCTACCTCTGCCACTCTCCTTTTCTAGTCTTTTAGTAGAGTAACATGGCCGGGCTCACAAACAAAATCAGAATTCTACCCAGTGCTTAATTTGTAAAATATTAAGTGCCAGGGCTCTGACCAGGAGGCCACTGCAGTTTGCGCCACCCATCGCCCTTGTCATCACTGCCAAAACTACTAACCATCTCTCTCGCATGTAAATGCGACAATTCAGATTATTCCAGGTCCCCAAAGCTAAAGGAATGGCTGGGGAGGCAGGTATTAGCAATTTTTTTATGTATATTGTTTCCCTAAACAACTGTTATACTGCTCATCTCTAAATTACATGAGCAGCGCCACCTTGTGGCAGAATACCCTAAGTGTGGTGTTATTTATTTATTTTATTTATTTATTTTTTGAGTTTTCTATAGCGCGAACCAGACCCAAGGTAGGGTATCAGAGCGCTTTACATAGTGAGCCAGGTAAGAATAGCACATATAGTAAAAACGTGGCATACAAAAAAGCATAGCATATAAAGTAACAACAAAGCATAATAGAGTTCAGGGGATAAAAGCAGAATAGAGAATTTTTCTGAGCAATAAGAGTCAATTCGAGTTTGTGCGAGTCTTAGCTTCGAGATATCAGAAGACGGAGAGTATAGTTAAGTTTGAGGTTGTAAGCTGGTGTGGTGATTGTGCGGATTTAAGGGAGGAATTTGCTCATCAAGAATAATTTTGCTTCCTTTTTGAAGAGAGGTGTCGGGCGATTTTTCTGATGGATGGCGGAGCGAGTTCCAAATTCTTGGCGCCGCTCCAGAAAATGCTCTGTTGGAGGTTTTAGTCTTGTTGAACCGCGAGGGTTTCAGGAGTAGATTGTCTGCGCTCCTAGAGTGTCTGTTTCCTCCAGATAAGGTAAGTTTTTGGGCTAGGTACTGGGGGTGTTGTGGTGTACCGCCTTGTGAGTGATGCAAGCCATCTTTAAGTGAATACGAGCTTCATAGGGTAGCCAGTTGAGTGCCTTTAGGTGTGGCGATATGTGGTCAAATTTCATAGATCCTGTTATGAGTCTTGCTGCGGCGTTGAGACAGGCTTTTAGAGGGGCGGTTGAGATTTTGGGAAGCCCTGAGAGGGTAGAACATCCGTACTCCAGCCTTGATATGACTAAGGACTGAACTGCAGTTTTGAGGTCCGGGTTTTCGATGAATGGCTTCATTCTCCTGAGATAGCTGAGGTGAAAGCGGGCATTTTTAGCCATCAAGTTGATGTGAGCTTGCATGTTAAGGTTCTTACCAGTGTGATTCCAAGTGATATTGTGGAGTCCACCAACGTTGGAGTACAGTTCAAAGCAGTGATCATTTTGGTCCATTCCTTTGTTTCCCGTGAATTATTGGGGGGGGAGATTAAAAGAAATTCAGTTTTTTGTGAGTTTAGCTTGAGGAAATTGGTCGTTAACCATTGGACGTTTTTTTCGAGAGCTAGATTCATTGTCTTTATCTCTTCAATGGAGGTGATCTTAATGTAAAGTTGAGTGTCGTCCGCGTACATGTGGTAGGAGATGTTCGCCTGCTGTAGTAGATCGGTGAGTGGTTCGACATATAAGTTGAATAGCGTGGGGGATAGGGTAGAGCCTTGTGGTACTCCTAGTAGGTTAGGTGAGGAGAGAGAAAGAATCTTGTTGGTCATGAACGATTGCGTTCTGTTTTTCTGTGTTGACAATTAGGTGCCGGTGCCGAGCACCGGAAACCAATTAAGTGCCGGTGCTCAGCACCGGAAAGCACCGGCTCAAATTAAGCACTGATTCTACCTCTGCAGGATTTCTCGTACTTTTAGGGCACATTTATGATCTTTTTTAGGTCGAGCATCAGCGCGCATGCGCTGTCTGCAAGACCAAAGCTGAGGCACACACAGGTTCCAATGAGTACTTCTGGAAACCTCAGCAAACTCCAATTCACGACAAGGCAATGCAGTTGCGGTGCAGACAAATGTAAATAGCATACAACAAACGTATTACATTTTGTGCAAAGGCAGTTTGGCATTTCTGCTGGTTTTTCCTCACAGTGAAAATATATTATCTGGTGAGAACCCTCAGAAGAAAATAGCAGCTCCACGTTGACTTTTGTGAGGAAGTGAAGCATGGCAGCAGTGTAATGGCGGGCATTCACAATGAGAACCACAACCACTCGGAAAAACCTTACTATGACTACTCTGAAGACCGCCTTGATGGCAAGTTATACCCCATCATTACTGTACTCTGTACAACTTTACATACTCGACTCTTTCTCTTATGTATTTCATTTCACAACCCAAGCAAGATTCTGTCTTAGTCCAGCTCAAGAGCTTTTTTGTAGCCAACGTCCTTTAAACCTCCTAATTACTTTAAAATGTCAATCTTCAGTCCCTTTCCATGACCTGAGCTGCCGCATAAACCAGTTCAAGAACTTATGATACCCAATACAAAAATCTGTCTTTGACTTCAAGCTGCATCCCGTCTCGGAGGGACCACTGACCCTCGTCTTCTTGCACTTCAACAAAGGTAACATGCTGCTCTGAGGTCTTCCTGACACCGCTGATGCAGCGGAAGTGTTGGGGGATTTTTCTGTTAGCTATCTATCCACACCAACCACTATACCATAATCAGAAGCGTGCCACTAATGACGGCCCATAAGTCTTTAACACACAGTAGCAATATCAAAGGTCTTCCAATAGATCTTTGGTAGAGCTAAAAGGGACTAAATAATGAAAGACAGAATGCTAGTTCCTCATGAGGACCTACAATGAAGAAATATGCTAAACATATGTCATAGTAAACATAACCAAATAACTCAACAATTCAGTAATAAAGACAAACACTATTCTTTCTATTAGTTTTTCTTGTTATTTCATAATATGAATGGTCAATCACAAAATACAATACAATTTCATAAATCGGTTCATAGAATACAGAATAGGTTCACATTAATCATCACAGATCATTCAATAAACATCAGAATATCAGGTATAGGGGAGAGAGAGAGAGAAACATCAGTGAAACAACAGCTCACTTGCAAGTTGAAATACTAATGCACAATGTGCAATTAGTAGAAAGGCTAACCCCACGGCCGTTAGGGTATAGCAAGGCAGCACCACCAGCCTATGATGTGCAAAGTCTCTAGGAAAGTCTCTTAAGAACAGCAGGTTCCGTCAGCCAGAGAATCAGGAATCAGCACGGCATGCAGCAACACAAACGCAGGACAGGTCACCATTCATGTGAACGAGCCGAGGAGCATTTTCTCACAGGAATCTTTATAGTACGCTACTTCCTCTCCTTGACTGAAATGTTGCTTTTTCTCTCTCAGCAATCCTTTCTATTGGTTAATCATGATGGTCCGACTACCTTCTGACAGTGATTTTACTATTATTTCTAAACACTCTTTGTCTAAGAATTGTACAACTTCCAAGAGAGGAAGAAGGAAGAACCTAGATACATTTGTATACTAAATCTAGCAATAGTTACATTCATGCCATCTACTACTCTCGCTTAGACAGGAAAGAAATCTAAAGTTTTATTCAAAAATAGGCTTAAAATGTGCACTCTAGGAAGTATTTGTAACATTCTGAAGGACAGAAACTCTAAAGAAACACTTGATACTTTCTGGGGGACGGGAACACAGGAGCACGGAAGAACATCCCCTAACATTTCTTGAGGCCTACAATATTTTAACATAACAGAGAATAATTTCTAAAAGCCTACACTACTTTCACAAAGAATAAAAGCAAATTCTTTTTGTTTATTTTTCTGCAGTTAGGAAGACAGAATAACATTCAGTTAGCCTTATTCTCATCATGTTCATCTAAGAAAATCAACTTTTGTGCCTTGTGCACATTTCACGTGTTGTACACTCTTACTAAATATTAGTAAAATAACCACACGTTTTATTAATATAGCATGCACTGGGTGAATTACATAGAGCAGATTTTATTTTCAAAAATCATGCTCCAAATGTAAAAATAATAAAGCAGCAGGTACGGATGCGCTCCCTAGTGAGGTTTATAAACTCCTTTTGGATGAATTGGTTCCGATATTGGGTACTTTATTTAACTCAGTGTATAGTTCGGCAGGACAGGCTCCCAGGTCCTGGAAAGAAGCAACCATAGTACTTATCCTGAAACCTGGGAAGGACCCCCTAAAAGCGGACTCCTACCGACCGATCTCCCTGCTGAATGCCGATTATCAGATCTTCATGGGTATTCTGGCAGGGAGACTGGTCAAGTTGGCTCCATACCTGATAAATGCCGACCAAAAGGGATTTGTCCCCGGGAGATATATCCAGGAGCAGACGCACCAGCTAATAGGTAACATCGACTTGGCTATGGTGAGATTGGATCCCTTGGCCGTAGTGGCTCTCGACACGGCCAAGGCGTTTGATAGAGTCTGCTGGGTGTATCTCTGGGAGGTTCTTAGGTCAATGGGCTTTTGTCCTATTTTTATTCGGACCTTGATAAATTGCTACCAGGGAGCCTCCGCAAAGATCTTGCTAAATGGCATGTTGACTTCTAGTTTCAACATCCAAAGAGGAACAAGACAGGGTTGTCCCATCTCCCCCCTGCTGTTTGATATTTATATAGAGCCATTGGCACAAGCAATAAGATCAGACGACTTAATCTCTCCCTTCAAATCTCAGCAATATTGTAGCAAGTTGGCTCTCTATGCCGACGATCTGTTGTTGTACACCAATGACCCGGGGGCGGTCATACCAAGGGTCGAAGCACTTTTGGAAGAATTTGTTTCCCTTTTGGGATATTTAGCCAACACCTCCAAAACAGAGGTAATGTGTTGGAATATTGATAACTGGGAGGGTACCACGAGCAAAGAGTTTAAATATCTGGGCATCACTATCGTCAAGGATTTGGATAAAATTCCTCAGATTAACCTAAATAAGACCATTAAAGAGATAGACCGCCTATTTGCCAGATGGAAGAATCTCCCCTTAACAATTTTTGGGAGGGTCAACTTGGTAAAAATGGTCATTCTGCCTAAGCTGACCTACCTGTTTAACGCGATCCCTCTTGTCTTTCCTAGTAAAGACATTTGTAAAATCCAAAGTAAGATCGGAAGTTTTATCTGGGTAAACAAGGGCGCAAGATTGTCGTGGAAAAAGCTGAGACGTAGGCTCACCAAGGGGGGGTTGGCTCTCCCAGACATCGGCTGGTACTCTGTTGCCTTTCAGTTTAAAAATATCCGGATGTTACTTGTAAAACCGGAAGAGTCTTCTTGGGGGAGGCTATTGGGTGAAATGGTCAAGATGGAGGGTGGAGGCAGAGGAGAAGGCTTTTTGTATAAATTTGGGGCACCAAGGTTTTTTAAACGGGTACATCTGAAAGTTCTTAGGGCCGCCCTTGCCATCTGGTATAAGGTTAGATGTAGATGGGGGATTGGGTATTACTCAGATTTTGCCCCGATCTGGGACTCCCCAGGGACCCCGCTTTGCCTGAAGGCTAGCCTTGCAACTCCAATAAAAAGGGCGGGTATTATTATCTGGTCAGAGCTTTTATCTTCAGAAGGAATTCACCCCTGGGAGGTATTAGGAGCAAAGGTTGGAAGTAGTCTTTCCAGGTTTAAATACTTGCATTTAATCTCCTGGTTTATAGGCGGAAAAGGGGGACATAAGAGGAGATTGGGTGACGGAGCAGTCTTTGCAAATAGCACATCTCAAAAGAAAAGAAGTCTCTATCTGGTATAGGAAGTCTTTGGAGGCTGATGATATGGAACTTCCTCTGCAACATACAGTTTGGAATCAGTCTCCCTTTGAGGCCAATATTGAAGATCTTTATGAACCCTCTTTGAAGCTTCTTTATAAATTTGTCAAACCAGCCAGTTTAAAGAAGAATCACTTTATTGTCATTAACAGACTTTATCATACACCCGCGAAAATTGCTAAGTTTGCACCACTATCCTCCCCCAAATGTCCAAGATGCAACCTTCTTAATGCCAATGATATTCATATTTTTTATGAATGTTCCGAACTTAGAGCCTATTGGAAGGGAGTGGGGGATGTCCTATGTGGCATCTTTAAAGTTAAAATTGAGGTTAATGCTTCCCTGGTATTATTTGAGGACGACGGTGTGCTTGGGAAGAATCTTCAGCAGATACATAGAGGCTTGTTGTTATACCTGGTGCTAATAGCCCGGAGAGAGATCTGCATGAAGTGGAAAGATCCACGGTCCCCAAGGAGTGAGGACTGGCTTAAAGCTGCGTTTGCCATGGCCCGTCTGGACCAAGGGGGAGTAAGTGTGAGTGGTGTGAACATCTGGCAGGCCCTAGTGTCCTGGGGTTTGGATTTGAGATTGATATAATTCCCTCTGGGTCCTCTCGGTCCTATGATTACACCAAGCTACCAACAAAGGGGCTGGTCTGGTTTGGCCTAAGCGAATGCAGCAGCCGGAGGGTGCACAGTTTGGAAAGACGGCTTCTTTACAAGAATTGCAGACGCTTATTGGTGAGATGAGGACAAAAAGAAAAAAAAATAATAATCATGCTCCATCAATCCCCCATCTGTTGGGATTCCAAACCATCACAACAACCCTTATCAGATTACAATCTGATAACTTTTTCAGAATGCAGAGTCCATTGTTTGCATCTGTTTTATCCTAACACCCTCCGCCTTCTTTTGCCAATAATACATCTAATGGGGAAATAACAATGATGCAGCGGAATAGATCAAAAAGAAAATTATTTCTAGAGGAAGAATTGAATTAATCCCTCTCACGGACTTAAATTAATGTCCAATTACTTATTTTACTAAAAAAAACAATTTTCAGGAGTAGTCCAAAACGAATATTTTTATATATACTTTTTTGAATAGGACAATACAAACAATTATATATACACAAATTATATATACAAAAAACAACAACAAAAACAATACATATATCTAAACAAAGACATCATTCCTTGTTACCCTTATTTGATATTGTTTCCTTGCCCAGATGCGGGTGGAGTAATAGGGCATACCCCCTTCATAACATAATAATACATCTAAGGCAAGTCGATTTTGTAAAACCATGGTCCTCATAGCAACCATTTCTGTATCAACCATTAAGAACCCACTAGCAGTATCCGTTGATAAACGATCAACCACCGTAGATAATTTTCTAATCTTTTGTGAATTTAGAATCACCCCAACTGAAGGTATCAATGCTCCAAAAATATCTCCTACAATTTCTGCAGCACTCAAACCCCTTTTATTCCACGTTAGTCCTTTTTCTTTGGTTCCATGCTTTTTACCAACATGGTAAATTTTTGGAAAAACTATGCCCATATAACAACACCCATACCAATGTGGTGGCAACCTATAGTAGGCATTTTTGCCACACACATAATAAACCCCAGGGAAGACAGGATCAGTACCACCTCTCATTCCCCAACCCCTGTAATAAGAAAAGTATGTTCACATTCAGTGGTACCAACAAAATGATTATTAAAGTCAGTCTTTTGCCTTAGTAAGCAAAGCTTCCCTCTATGAGGCCAATCCAGAGTCATTGCAGCAAAGGTCTCACCCTGCTTGTAATTACCTTCTTTATGTGCCCATGGCAGTTCTTTACTTTTCTGCTCTGCAGATCTTTGTTTAAAACTTCTACATCTATGTTCCACTGTATTAATGAATTTTATCTCTACACTATGTAACTTACAAGTTAAGTTATTTCGATGTGCATATACTGTGTCTATTGTCTTAGTAGAATGGGAAAAGTCACCCATATACTCTGCATTCCTAGCACTATACACTATATTCATATTCTTTCTAATAGGAACTTCTGAAAAATTAAGTCAAACTTCGAATAAAAGTATTGAAACATCTCCTTACCATAAAATAAGCTTGTTAATACACTACACGAAATACCATATGTTAAGGGTAGGTGATGGTAAGTCACCCCTTCTGACACAGACGTAGGTAACTGCATGCACACATAACAATCTCTGGCATCCATAGTGTCAACATGCTCCTACAGAAGTTTAATAAAGACATTCAAAGAGAAATCATTAATTGATTTATCCACATGCAAAATACTACCGGTTAATCCTTCTATATTAATCTCTGGATCTTCTTTCAAATCTCTTTTAACATTATTTGTTGCATGCTCATTATTATTAGTAGTATTTACTACATTAATAAACATGAAATATGATACTACAAATGTTAATACCAACCATACGAACATTGTTAACATAACACACGCAAGACAAACATTAAGACATCTTTGCCTACACATGCCCTTATTCCGTTTACCAGTCTCAGATTTAGTTCTATCCATTCTAAATATTAGTTAAAAATTAAAAAAAATGTAATCAAAAATTTCTAAACTAAAAATAATTTTGCTAGATTAGCTTTAGGTTGTACATCCCTCACTTTTTAAGCCTACAGCCTTCAGCAGTTCTCCTTCTCTTTCTTCCGCATTTGTTCCAGAATCTTCACAGATTTTCATTTATTTCATAAATCTCCTCTCTCTTTTTCTGCACCCTTTTCAGAAAAACAGTCTATTTAGGGTGGCTTGTATGAGCAATTGCCACTTGAACAGAATTCAATAAATTCCTTCTCCCAATCATTTAGTTACTACACCTGTTCATTCAGGTGCTCTGTATTTCTTATTTGGTACTTTTATTCTCTTTGTTCTTCTCTCTTGTTCTTTTTCTTCTGACTCACTTTGCTCAGATTGGCTCGATATTTCAATCACTGTCTCTGGTACTTTTGTATTCACGGAGCATTTTACTCTTTTTACTCCTTTTGGCCACTTATCTCCATTCTTTCTTCTTTTTCCATTTTCATTGTCAGTGTCACTTGCAATTGATACAGTACTTTCTCTCAATGAATCTCTTATTCTCTTATCTTTATTCCTGTTCGCAGAGATTATTTCGTTCTCAGCAGTAACAATCACAGCATCATTTTCTCCAGTCCCAGTATCTTGTGCCCACTCTACTCGACTTTCATCTTGCCTGGGAACACTGTTTCATTCTCGTCGTTCTTCTTCAGCAAGCTCTCCACTTTCAAGTGGACTTAGAACTGTTCTGGCGTGGCTTGCATGTATCCAATTTGGCAAGCTTCCACACTTAACAGCTTTCGTTGTCACCAGAATCACTTGATAGGGGCCATGCCAACGTGGTTCTAGGCAAGACTTCCTTACGTGCTTCTTCACAAGCACCCAGCCCCCAGGACACAGATCATGTCCTTGTTCTTGCTGAGTTGTTGTTGCAACTTCTCCAACCTGGTGAGACACAGAACGTACCACATCAGCCAATCCTTTGCAGTAATCCAGTACCAAATCATCAGTAATGTTCATTAGTTGATTTGCTGGGACTGTCGGCTGTCTCATAGCCCTGCCCATCACAATTTGATGTGGGGACAGTCCTCTTCTTTTGTCAGGGATACTTCTTAGACTCATCAACACCAATGGTAATGCATCAGGCCATTTCAGTGTCGTGGATGCACAAACCTTAGCCAATCTGGATTTTATTGTGCCATTCATCTACTCAACCATGCCTGAAGCCTCAGGTCTGTAGGCACAGTGCAACTTCTGTTCAATTTGTAATGCTGCACAAATCATCCGAATTATTTTATTATTAAAATGGGTCCCTCTATCTGATTCCAAAGAGATTGGAAAACCGAATCTAGGTATTATCTCTCTGAGAAGCAATTTAGCAACATTTGGGCTGTCATTACGTCTTGTAGGATATGCTTCTACCCAATGAGAAAACAGACAAAAAATCACAAGAACATATTTTAGTCCCTTGCAAGGAGGCATTTCAATAAAATCAATTTGCATCCATGTAAATGGACCTGCAGCTTTTCCAATTCATCCCATACTAACCACTGTTTTCTCACTGCATTTTGTTGTTGACATACTGCACATCTTTGACAGAGACTTTCTGCAATGACCCTGAATTTGGGGTTAAACCATGCTTGGCGAAACAATCTAATCATTGCATCTCTACCTATGTGTGTTGGACCATGGTAGACCCTTGCCATCTGTGATAACAGACTATCTGGCATTACTGGTCTCCCATCTGTAAAGATCCACACTTCGTCATCTGATCTGCGTGTACATCCTGACTTAATCCAACCATTTTTCTCTGAATCACTTGCTTCTTCCTGTAATTCTCTCACCTCATCCCATGTTTCAACAGATGAGAACATTAACCTGCATTCTGTTTGGCCAATTTGAGTAATTTTTTGGTCCATGATAATTGAATAAGTGTTCAAAGCACAAAATCGTGCAATCTCGTCAGCATATCTATTGCCCAGTGTGACATACTCACAACCAGAATGATGTGCTGAACATTTCACCACCCCAATTTGTGTCGGCATTTGTAGTGCCATCAGTAGATCCTTCACATACTCTCCGTTTCTGATTGGCGAACCCGAAGAGGTCAAAAATCCACGCTGGGACCACAACTGCCCAAAATCATGGACCACCCCAAAGCCATACTGGCTATCAGTATATATTGTCACTTTCAACTGTCTTACTAAGCAACATGCTCTAGTAAGAGCCACTAGCTCAGCCACTTGTGCAGAACTCACTCCTTTCAACCACGATGCTTCAATCACATTGTGCAAATTGCATATGCAGCTCATAAACTTCCTTCTGAATCTCTCAAACATGATCCATCTACAAACAATACAACATCAGACTCAACCAATGGAGTATGTTTGATATCAGGTCTTGGTTTAGTACACAATTCAGTCACATCCAGACAATCCTGATCAACTTTGTCCATGACCACTTCACAGCCTGGTGTTGGTAATAATGTGGCTGGATTTAGAGTTGTACACCTTGCTATTGTTACATTTTCAGCACCCAATATCACCTGCTCAAATTTTGTTAACCGACTGTTTGTAAGGTGCTGTGTGCGAGTTCGAGTTAACAAAATGTCAACTGAATGTGGCACATACACTTTCAAAGTATGTCCCATAACAATTGATTCACTCTGCTCAAGACTCACACAAGAAGCAGCAACTGCTTTTAGACATCCTGGTAATGCTGCAGCCACTGGATCCAATGTGGCAGAAAAATATGCCACTGGCCTTCGTGCTGTTCCATGAGTTTGTGTTAGAACTGACTGCGCAACCATCACGTTCATTGCAGAACAACTCAAACTCTTTGTCAAAATCTGGCATTCCTAATGCTGGTGCTCGACATAAACTGTCTCGCAACTCCAGGAATGTTTTCATCCCTTCGACATCAAGATGTATTGGATCTGTTACATCTTTGTGTGTCAATCTCTGTAATGGCTTGGCAATCAGTGAAAAATTCATAATCCACTGCCTACAATATCCAACCATTCCCAAAAACATTTGTACTTCTTTCTGTGTTTTTGGTGGATTCATTCGCATAATAGCATTGATCCGATCCTGAGAGACTTTCCGAATTCCCTTTTCAATGACATGACCTAAATAAAGAACTTCCTTCTTACAGAATTGTAGTTTTGCTGGTGACACTTTATGCCCACCTACTGCCAAATGGTTCAATAGAGCAATTGTATCTGTCACACAGTCTTCTCTCATTTTCTATGCCACCAAAAGGTCATCGATATATTGAACGAGAACTGAGTCTTTAGGCATTACCAATGACTCCAAACATTTCTTCAATATCTGATTGAAGATTGAGGGGCTTTCTGTGTACCCTTGAGGAACTCGGCACCATGCCAAAACACGGTTCCCGAACCGGAATGCAAATAAATATTGGCTATCCGGATGTAAGGGTATCGAGAAATAACATTAATAGAAGAACAGTTATAAACAAAAATAAAATCATGGGGGTTTAGGTACCTCCTCAATTCGGGGATTATGAACTTGTGTTGTATTTGCAGATAAATCTAAGAAATGAGTAATGGGTGACCACAGGAAATCCCTCCTCATTGCAAGGGAAATGGGATGGACATATGCTCTGTCTAGTCTGTGGTTGTAACAAACACCATACCACCAGGCACGATAAGAGACCACTGCAGCATCCACCCATGCCTTGGTAATCTGTTGAAAAGCAACTGCAAGGAGTAAATCTATAATATAAAAATTATTAAAGTGTGAAACCCAGTCGTTAGATACGCTACCTAGAAACAGATTGGCGAAAGTAAAGGGGATTTGTGTATGGAAAATGTTATTGATCTGTCTCCAGACTTGCTTCCAGAAGTTGTGAATATGAAGGCACACGAATAACATGTGTTTTAAGTCTGCTGGGGTCATATTACAAGACCAACAAGAAGAAGGAAGAGTAGGATTTATTTTATCCCCTTCGATGCGCCCGTCGGCCAACGGCCGTCGCGAGCACTACCTCCGTTGTGCTGCGCACGTCCGTTGGCCGACGCGGCCCCGCCCACTGATTGAAACCGCCGCGGCGGAATTCGCGCCGCGGTTATGCAATGAAACAGGGGTAAATAAAAGTCTATTTTAAACATAAAATAAAGTTTGAGTAGTATTGGCAGCTCTAGAAGATTTCCTAATTTTAATCCAAACCCTATTCCAGGTAGGAATAGAAAGAGCAAGTTGAAGGTCAGTTTCCCAGGAAAGTTCCACCTCCGTTTCATTGCGAGTGATTGGAAAAAGAGTTTAAATGTTTGTATATTTGGGATGCGGATGGAGAAAGAGATAAGATTGAAAGAACAGTAGAAGGTGAAGAAGAAGATAAAAATGTCAAATGATTATAAACTGATTGGATTAGTGAAATTAAGGACACATATTTAGGTGCATAGGAGGCAGGTAAAGAGAAACGCTGTTTGAGCAACTGTAAAGGTTATACATGCATTATCTTGATAGAATTGATGAACCTATTGGAGCCCTTTAGCATAGCAATCTTTCCCAAAAATAGTTTTATTATTAATTTTAAGATGTTTATTGTACCATATTGAAGATTGCAAAAATTGTTCTCTAGGAGAAAGATGATTATTAAGTAAAGGTTAAAGGATTTTGCAAGTGTTGTTAAAAATAGGGAGAGAGAGTGACGAAGGTCGATGAGTAAAAGATAAAAGTTCTTGAAAGGAAAAAGGTTGAAGAAAAGATTTTTCAATAGTAGTCCATAATGGTAATAATGAGTCATCATCATCCTCCTGGAGTAATAAAGAGGATTGTGTAAGAGAAAATGCTGTGTGATAGGTTTGAAAATCTGGGAAATTAACGCCTCCTAAACGTTTAGGTTGTTTGAGTTTATGTAGAGACATGCATGTTTTTTTGTTGTTCCACAAAAATGTAAATAGTGTAGAATAAATTATTTTAAAATGAGAATTAGCAATACATATAGGAATATTAGAAACATAAAAAAGGATTATAGGGACCAACATCATTTTAATCGTGTCCAGACGACCCCACCATGTTAAAAACATGGGGTTCCACTTGGATGTGGTAGTTCTCAAGAGTGTCTGTAATTCTCTCAAATTTACTAACATGGAATCTCTAATAGAGGATTTGAACCATAAACCTAGATATTTGATTTTATTAACCCTGGGCGGAGTTCGTGGAGTTGCACTACGCGGAACACCGTGAAGTGCATAAAAACTCCGTCGCACTACACAGAGCTCCGCGAGCGGCGGAGTATGATAGAAAAATGCCGTTCGCGGTGATTGCACAGTGCCGGATGCGTGTCCGCACTGTGCAATCATTGCGAACGGCACCATGCACAACGCAAGCTTTCCTTTTCTGCCGCTCGAGTAGATTTTTACTCAAGAGGCAGCTTTCTCAATGCAAACGGGCAGTTTCTCAACGCGAGCGGTCGCGAGCATACGCGACCACTCGCAGTGAGAAACCTGACCCCCCCGCGTTGGGAAATCTCACTGGGATGTTGATTTTCCACGCTCGCGCTCGCCAACTTGATGTTGACGATCACGAACGAGGAAAAATCTCGCCAGGAGGTTGATTTTCCTCGCTTGGGGTCGCCAACTTGACGTTGACGAATGCGAGCGAGGAAAAAAACTCTGCTCCGCACCGCGAAGCGGAGTTTTTCGGAACTCCGCGATCTCCGCGTAATGCGGAGTGCAGAAAACTCCGCAAACTCCGCGAGTGGAGCGGAGTTCACCGCCCAGGCCTAGATTTTATCCGGAGCCCAACGAAAGCCAGAAGAAATATAATCTACGGAGAAACATAGTTTGTTCAATGGAAGGATCTCACATTTGTCAACATTTAATTTGTAACCAGACACAGATCCAAATAAGAGTACTTCCGAAAGGAAAGCTGGCAAAGAAGTCTGTGGGTGTGATAAAAAGAGCAAAATGTCATCCGCATAAACAGAAAGTTTTAACTGGTTGACACCATATTTAAAGCCTGTGATCTGAGAGTTCAAACGAATTTTAATCAAGAAGGGCTCGAGAGCAAGTATAAAGAGGAGGGGAGAAAGAGGACATCCCTGTCTTACTCCACAATATAAAGGAAAAGACGGTGAGATAAGACCATTTGATAAGATGGAGGAAACAGGAGAAGAGTATAATAAAGAAATACAATTTATAAATTTAGGACCAAAACCAAACCAAGATAGAGTGGAAAAGATAAAAGGCCATCCAACCCTATCAAAAGCTTTCTCAGCATCCAAAGAGATAGCTGCTAAAGAATCTCTATAGGATTTGGCCTTGGTAAGTACATTAAAAAATAGTCTAGTGTTATCCGAAAGATGTCTACCCTTAATAAAACCACATTGGTCCCGCCCAATCAGTAGAGGTAAAAGGAATTCTAAGCGAAGAGCTAGAATTTTTTCAAAACTTTTGTAGTCAAAATTAATTAAAGAAATGGGTCTGTAATTCTTACACAAAGTATGATCTTTACCCTCCTTGGGAAGGAGGCATTTCAAAGCCTCCTGAAAAGAGCCACTGGATTTTTTAGAAGAAATAAAGAAGTGAAATAATTGATAAAGTTTATGAATAAGAATTCGAGACAAATGAGAATAAAATTCAATCATGAAACCGTCAGGTCCTGGGGCTTTGCCACGTTTAATAGTACGTATAGCAGTAAGAATATCTAGCTCTCGAATATCTGCATCTAATACCAAAAAATCTAGATTAGAGGAAGAAGGTGGGTTAATAGAAGATAAGTAGTGAAGTATATCTTCCTGAGGTACAGAGGACTTAGGAGTATAAAGAGATTGAAAGAATTGAGTAAATTCTGATAAGATATCCTCTTTTTTATGGACCATACGATTAGTAGAAGTAAGGATAGAGCCAATCTTGGTGCGTTCTTTTTTAACTTTAAGATAATTAGCTAAAAGTTTTCCCGCCTTATTTTGACCTCCATAATATTTAGCTGAGGATTTGAGTAAAAATTAATTAGCATTTCCTGTAGATATTATATTGAATTCAAAATTGGATCCGACAAGCTCATTTAAACAAGATTTAGAATTCGTGTGAAAAAGGAGTGGCCTAATTGTTTAATGCGTGTTGTGAGCGATTGCAATTTAAGCAAGGAGGATTTCTTTTGATGGGATACAAAAGAAATTATAAAGGGCCAGATGTACGACCCACCAATTTGCGACTCGCAAATTGCGTTGCATTTGCGACTCGCAATTTGCGACTCGCAAATTGGGATGTATAACAGTGTCTCAGACACTGTATGCGATTCTTAATGGGGTCGTAAATTGCATGCCTCAGGAATATTGATGAGACAGGCGCAATTTGCGACCCCAGTAGGAATGGCTAGCACTCCCAGGGATGGTGGCCTGCTGGGGCTTTTAAATTAAGCAGTCTTTTTTTTTTTTAAATGCAGCCCGTTTTCCTTAAAGGAAAATGTGATGCATTTAAAAAAGTAAAATGAAACTTTTCAGTTTAATTTTTTTAAGGGCAGGCAGTGGTCTCTGTGACCACTGCCTGCTCTTAAAAATATTTTCTCACATACAAAGGGGAAGGGGTACCCTGGGGACCTCTTCCTGTTTGAAAGTGGTTTACCACCTACTTGAAATAGGTGGTAAACTGAAAGTGTTTTGCAGCTGTAAATGCGGTCGCAAAATAATTGTACATGGCATGGTGACTCGGTATTAGGAAGGGAAGCCCCTTCCTAATAGTGGGAGTCGCAAATACTATTTTGCGAGTCAGTGACTCACAAAATAGCATTTGTACATGCCATTACCCTTTCTTGCAGTCGCAAACGGGAGGATCTCCCGTTTGCGGCCGCAAAAAAGGGTCGTACATCTGGCCCAAAGTCACTAGAGGCTGCTCTAAAAGCATCCCAGATAATCTGTGGAGACATGGAAGGTGTTTCATTTTCAATAAAGAAAGTAGTGGCGAAAGTTTCAAATTGTTGGGTAAAGTTAGAATTTAAAAGGAGAGAGTTATTGAATATCCATCTTCTTGTGCCCTGAGTAGGTGGAAAAAGCTCCAAGTCTAAAGTAACAGGGGCATGGTCGGAGATTAATATAGAACCAATATCAGAATGAATAATATGCTGTGCGAGTGCTTTTGAAATGAACAAACAGTCTATACGAGATTGGGAAGAGTGTACAGGGGAGAAGAACGTGTATTCTAAAAGTGTAGGATTGCATAATCGCCAAGCATCTACTAGTGACCGTTGTTGAATAGTGGACGTAAACTGAGAATACATCGGAGAGGAAATGAATTTAGATTTAGAGTTACGGTCAATAATAGGATCCATAACCATATTACAATCTCCACCGACTAATAAGTATTCATCTTGGAAGGACAGCAATTCAGATAGCATTGTAGGCCAAAAGGTTCCGTCTGGGGCAGTAGGAGCATAACGATTAAAAAGAGTCATGTTGATATTATTAAGTAACAATGAAACAGAAATCCATCTACCCGTATCATCAGCATCTTGCATGAGAATTTGTAAGTCAAGACGGTTGTAACATAAAATTGCTACACCGCTACGATTCCCCGTACCAAGGGAGGCAAAAACATGACCAACCCATTGTCTTTTAAGTTTAGGAATTTCCTTATCTAAAACATGAATTTCTTGCAATAAGGCTATATCACATTTTAAATTAGATAGATGAGTTAGTACTCTCTGACGTTTTATAGGAGAACCCAAACCTTTAACATTCCATGAAATAACTTTTAGAGCCATTTATAACAATCAAAATTATATAACATTATGTAACAGTAATTATAACCACTAAGACTTAATAATATCATGTAAAAAATAGTATTTAACAAAGAGTTTGCATAATTATACCAGCAAAATTGAATAGCATAGAAAAAGAAATGAGTGGTTATGAAAAGAGAAAAAATAAGTAAAACTGGAAATAAAAGCGAAAGGGAGAGAGTAAAGAGAGAACAGGAAAAGGAAAAGCACTGTAGTAAAGGGGAAAGATTATTTGAAAAGAGACAAAAAAGCTGAGACAAAGAGGTACAATAAGGAAGAAACATGAAGTGTAAAAATTCGAAACCATAATAATCGACTACGAAAAACATGAACAAGATGAGGGTGGTGAAGCCACATAAGGAAGAAAGCACAACTAACCAGGCAACTCAGGGCGGATCGGGTAGGGAGGGCATCATCCAAAGCAAACCGGGAATAACAGGGATCATGTAAGGAACAAAATCCGCACCTAACGAGAGAGAAAAAACATGAAAGGAAAGTATCACATAGGGAAATCAGAAAGGACTAAGGACTAAACCAACACAAACAATAATCCTTGGTAGACAGAATATATTGAACAATAACACCACAAAATCAAACATTAGCGAATCTGGATTCATCCATATCTTCCTTCCTGCACTGATCCAGGAACCGTTGTAGTAAAGCGGGATCTTCATAATTCGTAGTTCTATTTTTATAAGTGACCTTGAAAAGACAAGGATGGAACAGACCAAATCTGGCATTGAGAGTACGAAGTGCTGGTCTCATATCAAGTAATTTCTTTCTTCGATCGGTGTTTCTTTTGCATAATCTTGAGCAAAAAAGAGATTAGCACCTTGCCACGAAATACGACCTTTGAGTTTGGCTGCTTGTAAAGATTTCAATAAGTCTGTATATTCCAAGAAGTATATGATGACTCCTCTGGGTTTGACTGAAGATGATGCCATAGTTGGACTGCGACCCAAACAATGTGCTCTTTGAATATTTAAGACTGGAGAATTGGAAATACCAAGAACTTGAGAAAAGAACGATTTAAAGAAGGAAATAGGATCCGAGCCTTCCAAGCCTTCCACCAAACCATATATGCATAGGTTATCACGCCTATTCCGGTTCTCAAGATTTTCCACTTGCTTTTTGAGTAATGAAATTTCAGCTTTCATCAAAGGGACTTGGTTCACCACAACTTGAACAGAGTCTGCTCGTTGTTCAATCTGCATAACCCTATTTTCCATTGTAGACCATTCATTGTCTAAAGCTTGAAGACATTTGTTGGTTTCTTCCATGAAAGGACGAAGAGCACGAATTTCTTCAAGAAGTACATCTATAGTATTTGGCGGAGGAGACATAACAGGTGAAGGAGGGTCTTTTTTGACACGCTTACCAGAAGATAATGTAGATGAAGTGATCAGTTTAGAAGAAAGTTTATTGGGGGGGAGCGGAATATTAGATGATGTTGCCAATGTTCCCATATGAGAGAGTGTTGTATTACATTCGGAACTTTCCATATCCGCTGAGAGTGTAGAATAAGGGTTGTGGTCCACTAATGATGATAAAGGTAAGGAAGAGCTAGTAACACGACGTGTAGATTTCGTTCTCCCCATAAAAGTCTGTGTAGGTTTTGATAGTAATAGCAGCACAACGCACAAGAAAGTACAAAATATAATGTGGAGTGCAGTCACAATGTAGAGTCACAGAAAAGTATATAAATGCAATTTAAAAAGTGGTAAATCTGTCGCTGCAACCAAAAGTAATTATTGTTGAGGTATCAGAAAATATCTCCTTGAAACTAAGGATAAAAGGTTCAGTGAAAAATCACTTATATTCCATTTTTACTTTGCTGTATAGCAATATGAGGCTATAATGACATAATTTTGGGCGCAAAAACCGTGTGAGGGAAAATATACCGACTGCAGTAAAATTGTTGCCTTCCAAGCAACCAATGCTGTTCCCTCTGTGAGCCAAATTGAAAATTCTTTAATGTAAAATGTCCTTTATCAAGCGCTGTGCATAAATTTTCTTAAAAAATGTTTTGGAATGGCTGGAAGGTAAATAAGTCATTATAATGCTTCCTGACTATGATAAGCTCATTTCAGTAGAGGACGGTACTTTCAAATAAGCTGCGTTTAAAATATTCTACTGCCACGATATTAGGCAGTCGATGCAGGGAAGATACAAAATGGCGGACGCGAGTCCCGTGAGGAGAAACGCGTCGGCCGTGACTGGGAAGAAAGAAGTGCTCACCCTAGCAGGAAAAAGACAGAAGTTGGTTTCGGAGTCCTTCATTCCACGAAGGATGTCATCGTTTTGCAGATAGAGATGAGAGTCCGCAGGAAAATCCGACACTCCTTCCGAGCTGCTGCAGAGCTGAGCTCCCTCAGCCGGCTGCCACCTTCTGTTGGCTTCAAGCCACGCCCCATGAGTAGGCAAACCCTAACCCTAGCAATTCATGATCAACTCACACCTCAGTCTGCACTAAGGCACTTCTACCACTAGAAACAAATTGTGAGTTGGGTGAAGTCTTTCCTGTACCTTGTTGCTGTCAGTCTCTTCATTTAAATTGCTTAGCTTTATTTTAATCTGCCATTCACGTCGATCTGCGGACAATTTATAAATACGATAGTTATTTCCTGAGCTATATTTTTGCACCTTGTATTTGTAATGTTGAAACTCTTAAGCATTTAGGAATTGGTAAACAGTGTGCACCTCAAGCTCCTGAAATTGTGTGCTGCTGTGTGTATGCCTTACCGAAACTGGTAAATTTTTTGCATGGTGAAACTCCACAGGCTTTGATTTCAAAAGCACTTTATTATTTTTCGTTTTTCCACCAAGAAAACATTATTGCTGGTGAAGAAATCTCTTCTTGTGCAGCAATATACTTTTTGGTCCTGACGTCAAGTGTTCTAATAGGGTGTGAAAAAAAACTTGGAAGGTTTGTAAATACCCACGTTGATATAACTGTGTGGGTGTTTACCTTCCCAGTTGCTACCGCGTAGCCTTGTGGTAAAATCTACAACCACTCCTAATCCTTCTTCAGATTTGCAGCTTGTCAACAGTCTAAAATTGCATCTGAAGGTTTGTGACACTTTTTGCACAGGTAACTTCTTCCATGCACAAAGAGGGGTGTGAATCAGGCTCCATCCCCTTTCATGTGTAGTCTAAACAGTGTGTATATGCATGTATATTTGCATAGTGCAAACCTTGCTAGAGATCAGGAGAGCTCTGAAAACAAGGGTTTATGCCCGGTGTTAGGATTCACAATAGTTGCACTGAGAGTGAATTCTACTGTTGTGAGATGTAGTATTCTCTGAAGCAGAAAGATACCAACTTCTTTATGAATTCCAAGGGAGAAGGGAGGACAGTTTTGTGGTTGAGTGGGATGTTTTTGACAGGCACGCAGTCCAGAACCTGCGAGCACAGATGAAAAAGGTGTATCGGATCACTGACAGAATATCGGAAACACAAATATCGTGTGGACAGAATATTGTATCAAACGTATTGAGAACCAAAATATCGAGAAGGGAAGTGCAAATGGGTAAGAATAGATTTACTATTTTTAACTCCGCATCTATGTACCTGGAAGATATATATGTTGTCAAGGTGCATATATGTGGAGTTATATATAGTAAAACTTTGATTTCCTAAACAAACTTACCTTCACAAAATTTATCTCCTCATTATTCTTGACACAATATTTTGTCCACACAATACTTTTTCTCCAATATTTTGTCTGCGCACCAGCCTATCTCCTTGTTTTCTTTAGTTAGGTCATTACTTCAAACTACTTCACATATGAAAAATATTAAAAATAGTTTAATTTAATTAATGAATTCATATTTGTGCATAACAATTAATCACACCTATTGTTATATTATTCTCAACGAATCAAAGGTTTACAACCTAAAGCCTAAAAGATGCAATGTCAGCCATACCCATGCTTAACCTGGTGTGGTAGGGACTGTGGCGGATGTGTTGATGGAGCTGATTCCAGTCATCTCCTCTGGCAGAAAGGCAGTTGTTAGAAATTGGGTTTCTGGTTGGCAGAGGTATGCACCCTGTCCAAGCAGAAACAACAATCCAAGTGAGGGTAAGCCAGATACACAACCTACATTCACCTGTGCTCACCCCCCTGGTAGCTTGGCACAGAGAAAACAGGCTTAACTTAAGAGGCAAAGTGCTAATAGTAACACAGTGAAAAACACCACAAAAAGATGCCACACCTTATTAGAAAATAGAGTTTAATTTATTGAACAAAATAATACCAAAACAAAAAAAATCGAATACGTCGAATCAGAGTTATGAATTTTTAACACTATCTTTAAATATAGTGCTTAAAAGCATAAAGCTCCAAACGCGGCTATCTATTTGCGCCATACCGGGTCAAATCTAAAAGTTCACACTGACCGCGATGAGGCACAGGTGGATACAGGGACCAGCTTTGGCCCGCTGAAAACAGTACCTTGGTTCGTGGTTTCATCAATGTTGAGGATGGGATGCGAGGAGCAAAGGAGGTGATGCGTTGCATCGATCCTTAGGATGTAGGTGGTGCTTTGGCTCCAAGCCACGCATAGTCGAAGATGCACTTAATCCTGGCAGCCTCGGCAATGCATCAGCTTCGATGGAGATGCACTGGTTCAATGTCTGGATTTCTGCTGGAGCAGAACTTTATACCCACTTCCAAGATCCCAGGACTGAAATGGCACCACTTGGAAGGGCAAGACACACAGAAGGTAATGTCCAGGTGCTGTACCAGGATTGTTGGAAGTCTTTAATGCCTGTGAGACTTCAGATTAGGAGGCAAGGAGACAAGCCCTTGGAGTCACTCTTGGTTCAAGTTGTATAGGTTCAGTCCTTCTCACCCAGGCAAGGAGGGCATCAAGCAGGTCAGCAAAGCAAAAAAAATGTTCTTCCAGAGCAGCAGTCCAGCAGAGTGGCACAGCATACCTTCTTCCTGGCAGAGAATCCACAGGACCAGTAGTGTACTGAGTTGGTGGGGTCAGAAGTGGGAGAGACTTCAAAAAAGGGGCTTTGGATATGCACAGAGATCCTCCTCTCCTACACTGGCTTCAGAATCACTACAGGGGGTTGAGCAGTCCTTTGTGTGGGGAAGGATACAGCCTATTCAGGTGTAATTGTGAGGCTGAGCCCAGATCCTCTCTCCCATCCTGCCCAGGATGGCCCATCAGGTTGTGTATAGCCCATCAGTCACACCTAAGCTCCCTTTGGGTGTTGCTGTCTAGAGGTAATGCATAAGGCCCAACTGTCATCCCCCCGAAACATATATTGGAGACAGGAAAAGTGTTTTTAAAATTGTAATGATAATTTTCACTTTTGATTAAAAAGGAGTTAGCATTACAATTCCATAGGTACTAAACATGATAGCTCTACCTCCTTCCAATTGGGAATTACACTTATTAGTTGTAAGAAGCAATCACCAATGTTAACCCATGGGAGGGGTAGGCCTCACGGTAATGAAAAAAGAACTTAGGAGTTGTTCACTACCAGGAAAATACATGTCCTACCTTTTGATTACATAGCACCCTGCCCTATGGGCTGCTTAGGGCCTAAATTAGGGATGATGTATGTGTAATAAAAGGGGTGTTTAATGCTTGGCAAGGGGTTTTAAATACCAAGTCAACATGGCAGTGTAAACTGCACACACAGGCTCTGCAGTGGCAGGCCTGGGACATGTTTTCAAGGGCTACTTAAGTGGAGGATACAATCAGTGCTGCAGGCCCTCTAGTAGCATTTAATTTACAGGCCCTGGGCACAAATAGTGCACTTTGCTAGGGACTTACAAGTAAATTAAATATGCCAATTGTGGATGAGGACAATCAAACCATGTTTAGGGAGAAAGCATATGCACTTTAGCACTGGGTAGAAGTGATAAAGTATCCAGAGTCCTAAAACCAACAAAATCAGATCAGCAAGATTGGAGCCAAACAAGCAAATAGTTTGGGGTCAGACCACTCTCAGGCTGACAGGTCTAACAGTGGCCTATATGAGTTCTTCCATTGGTGTTGTAGATGGTTGAGTGCTGGATCCCCACCGGTCATAGCTCCCTCCTGTGTTAGATAGGTTCTTCTTGTTACCTAACAGTTGATAGTACCATCTTTCACTAATCTTGTCTGTTGTCTGGTTGGTGACCTACGTCAAAACATTAATTGTTTGGCACATGTGCCCCCAAATCTTTTTAGGTCTCGCCTACGCAGCGCGCATGCGCTGCATAGGAGAGACCTTTAGCGATCGGCACAGCTTTGGGGGCAAAAACGTGCACGCGTTGCATTGCTTGCAATGGCAACGCGTGCACGTCTGGCGATTCCCTTGCGGGAGCGCGCGGCGCCATATGGTGGCGCCATATTGTCGTAATCATCGCGCCTTGCTGCACGCTCCCGCAAGGGAATCGCGCAGGCCCCCTCCCCCTGCTGCCGCGCGAGGCGCGCGCTTGTGCTGTTTTTTTAAATTATTTTTTCATTTAGCGGCCGCGCGGCGTTGCTTTTACGGCCGCGCGGCCAATGCTTGTTTTTGTGTTGCAAATGGGTTCTATTTAAAGGCGGTGCTGTACACTGACTGGCCAGGTGTGCAGTGGGAGAGGTGACATTGTGTACACTGCTGCATCAGCGTTGAAAGTGTGCAGTGTTGAGTGTGCACGTGTATGTTCAGTGACACAATGCGTACACAGTTGTTCCAAAGATGCCAGGGTGTCCAGGGCTGCTATTGAGCATAGTGCTGTGAGGGGGGTGAACAGCGCTGTGGGGGTGCGCTGTATGCCCGGTGGTGTGAGGGGTCTGATAGCGTGCACTTGTCTTATAAGAAGATTAAAAGTGCACAGTGTCGCACTGTCGTGCACGCAATGATGTTTCGGGATTGATGTTCACAGTGGTATCAGTCATAGGTTACTGTGCACGTTACTGTGCAAGCAGTGCCCGTCTACTCTGCCCTAGAAGGCCCTACACCAGCGTTGTCAAACGTCCTTGAGTGTGTAGGATACTGTATCGAGTTTTGCTGTGTACACAATGCTGCACCAGAGTCGTGCTGTACAGGGACAATTAATATTCAGTAATGCAGAAAGGTTCAGTAAGAGGGCCGCTCATTTGATTCACAATTCTTGGCTAACTGCACAAATTGCTTTGTGCCACAAACTGCTACCCCCCCTACGCCTCCACTCTCCACATCTACACTCCCACTCTTCCCTACTCTCTACCACTACACCCTCTCACGCAGGCTCTCCACACTTTCACTCGCTTTCCCTGCTCTTTCACTTGCCGGACTCCTCTTCGTCCTCTCACATTTCTCCCTGTCTGTTCCCATCTCTCCGTCTCTCCCTTCCACATCTCCCTCAGGCTCATCTCCCCAAATTGTCATTCCACAACCCCCCCCCCACACACACACCAAGCCTTCCATCCATCTTACGCGCTTACTTTCTCCCACCTTCCTCACCTTTTCACAATGTCCCACCCTCCCAGGTCTCTCCTACATGCTTCACGTTTTACACTCCCCCCTCTCCTCCTTGCAAACATGGTTTCCCCTCTTCATCGGCTCTTCACATTCCCTCTTCCTGTTGCATCTTCCATTCCAACGCCTTCTCCTCTCGGTACCCGCTCCTTCTCTCGGCCCCATACCCCCTTCACACTCTGTCCTCCCATCTCTCCCTTTCTTTCAGCCTACGCTGCCTCTTACTGCCCCGTCCTCGGCTTTCCGACCCGCTTTCTCCTTTAATTTTCTACCAACGCCCCAGGGTGGATGATGGCAAAGGAAGGAACGCTGCGCAGCAAAAATAAAAACATTGTGTAAAACTGTACCATTTTAAGGTCTGCTAAAAATGTAGCAAACAAAAGGCGTGTGATAGCAAGAAGCATTGTGAAAAAGCTGAATGTCACACACATGCACGTACTTAAAAACCATTCTGAAAGGACACATTTCTGCAAGTATGTTACTCCTTTCTACACCCATGGTGGTGCCAGGGTACACTCTCCAGGCCGGCATCCACTTAACTTTCACCAGCTTAACACAGGGGCGTAATGTAGGCCCCTGCAGTGGGCTTAATTTAAGCCGGTATCTGCCGGTACGCACATGGGCAAATAAAAAAACCTGATACTTTGTGGAAAATATATAAAAGTGCATTCTTAAAAAAACACTCAACATCCTGGCTGTCATTTATGACAAGGCACAACTTTAAGAAGGATGTAATCACGTCCTCGGGCGCTTCCCGCGCTTAAATTAAAATGTTGGTGTGACCACTCTTAACAGGAAGCAGACCAGCGCCGCCACGATAACAGCAGGCAGGCACAGCACTCCTCCCCCACTCCCAAAACATGTCTCTGCAGTAAACGTTATCTCCCTTCATTTGCTCTTCACCCACCTCCTTTTAATTTTCCCCGATCTTCCTCCCACTCACTCATCTACAAAATATATGGTGCAAAAAGCGTAAATGTTTTTGCTTACATATGTGTGCATGAGTGTGTATATGTATGCTTGTGTGGTTGCATCTATCAGTGCATGCAGCTGCAGGTGGATTTGTTTCCAAATGTGTGCATGTCTGTCTGTGCGTGCATGTTTCTATGTTTTGTGCTTGCACGTTTGTGTGTGTCTATCTGTGCAACAATGTTTATATTTCAGAGGTTTTTTAAATGCACATAAAAGACCCAGGGGTGGGTGAAAGTGCTGTACAAAAACAATATCTGCGACAATAACTACTGGCTGCAAAAATATTAACCTCATTAGCACTTAAAAGGGGCCATCACGGGAAGGGACACGCAGTTCTTTTTACCTAGTACTGGCACTACATATCCAGCAATCGCCAACAATGTTTGATTATGTCTGCCATGGGTCTGAGACCTATTGTGACAACATTCACAGGATGGCCATATAAGGTAACAAAAATACTTATTACTGTATTATAAATTTTCAACATGCTGCACAGCAGGTACACTCCTCTACAACATAGCCTAAACACATTGGCAAAGCCAATAGGTCTGGCAAAACACTTATAAGGTACCAAAGGCGAGACCTATTGGCTATGCCAGTGCTTGTTTTAATGGTCTTAGGAACAGTAATGAAACCCTTTCCAAAGTTGTGGTTCCATGAGCTGTCTTTTTTCTTCCCTCCCACATCCTCCTGTGGTTCCTGGCTTGACATTCTGATCATGTGTAGTATGGCACAATAGTTGTAAGCACCAGTGAATCTCATGTCTGCTCTCTATTACATCCCATGGCTCAATTCCTAGTTCTGCGATGTTATCAGCTACTGGTTACATGATGGTTGTAGTTCATAACTGCTCCAAATCACAGTCACTTAGCGAATGTTACAGATTTGTTATTTCTGTCTCCACTGATGTTGCATATTTTGTTTTGCGAATTGCAACTCAGGATTCATTATTTCTTACTAATTCTGAATCACAAAATTGTATATTCCCACATCAGGGTTCATGTGACAAGTTACAGAAGAGTACTTGAAAAGTAGCCACTCCTGACTCAGAGATGCAAACTAAGAGTGTGACTTTGAGACAGTGACCGGTGCAGACCACCACATCTTCCATCTTTTGCTAAATCATCCTATTTCTGTGTTGTAAACAGAAGCCTAGTGTAAACTGCAAGCACTCTGCCACATAACTTGCCATTAAACATATCACATATTGTACTGCTGCGATTTATGTTGCTCTATTTGCATTATACTAAGATGAGTACTTTGAGACATTCGCAGAAAACAAACTATAAGTGTTCAGGAAAAAAGCACATATTGTTTATAAAGATGAATACTGAACCACCAAGTTGCACCACCATGACTCAGGAATTTTCTCTTCTGAACTGGTAACTCTAGCTTGTAAGTTAACTTAAATATTCTTCTGTGGATAAAGGCGTCATGTTAATATACGGTGCTGAAAACGTTTAGTAGAAAATGAACCATAGAATGTCAAATGTTTGCCATGTTGGTTTCTTAATCGAAATATCGCAATTTATTCCACTGGGCTATTCCACCAGCTTTGACACAATAGTGCAATCATTGAAATATAACAGGGCAACAGATTGTGTGTAGGGCTTGTGTAACACTTAACTTAAGAACTCATGAGTGTTGCAAGTTAAGGATTTTTTTCAGTAAATGTGAATTTATAACAGATCTGGAAGAGCTGAAGAAATATTTGCAATTCTTAAAGTAATTCACCTCTTTTGGATGAAGAATTTGAATGTAATTTGACGCTGACACAACTCTGCCCAAAGTCTTTTGAAGTACATTTGAGTATTCACAACAAAGGGACATGCCAAATTTCCTTAGAATTTTTTTTAAAAAGCACACTCACAGCCTAACTCTGGTAAATAAGAGGTAAAAACACAAATATGACAATTAAACGGAAACGGTGTATGACTGAAAGCTGATGACAGTGCCATTCCCTCCATTGTTTTCAAATGTAAATTGAAGTCCAGAATCTTGTGGCAGATGAGGCTTCCTTGTGTTTATTTTCTTTTTTAATACATTAAATGTTATTGAATATCACACACAGTCATCGCTGGTATGTCCCTTCATGAACATTAGAATAGGTGAGTTATGACAATAGGCTTTGTGAACATTATCGGTGCACCTGTCATTAAGTTTACACACAAGAATTTGTGAAAATTTTTAATGTATTAATGGATTTTACAAGATTGAGAATCAGTGCTATGTCTGTGCATGATCGACTGGCCCTTTTAAATTGTGTGATGCTTTGGACACTGAAACCTCAGGTCTGCCATTTTGTATATATTGACTACTTGGCAGACTTGTGTTGCTCAAATAAGAATTTACCTTGAAAAAAAAAGACAAGAGGTGTTTGGCAAAGCAGGAACAGTTGGTTTAATTAAACACTTTTGGCCGGGAGTACAGCTTGCAGAAACGGGTCTGAGGACTGTCTCAAAGTACAATCAATCCGAGCGATTTTAATACAGTTTTGGGTGTCATAAAAGTACATCCGGTGATCCTTGTTTGGTAAAAGAATGCAGGCCTTGTCTGTGGAGTCGTAAATAAAAGGTCCCTGATGACAAATGTAGTTGGGCCTCGACCTTGCGTGGACACAGTGTGGGGCAGTGGGCATGTGTCCAGATGCCCAGCATGAGGGGCGCGTGAAGACTGCATGTACTGTGTGTGCTGTGTCCTGATTGGCTGCATGTTCCTAACTCCATGTGGCATCTAACTTTATGGTGTTTTGGGAATGCACGCACCCCTCTGGCCATATGTGCTTTATTGGGGCCAATTTCCCTGGACCAATGTGGTGTCGCTTCGCGTATCTGTGGGATGGACCTGAGTTTCCTGTTTGCACATTTGTCTGACGGCTACGTGCCACCCCACCTGTGACCTGTCAATCAGTTACCGGGGGCCTAGGTTGCAGAGCCTGCCTGATCAGGTATTTCTGAGTCTGGGTCCATGGAGAGTACATGACAGGCAGATTTGATAATAGTGATGCAATTTCACTCGTGAATGCAAGTATACAATTATAAGCATTGGCATCGTTTTTATCAATATCAACATTTGATTTAAGGCTTTTGGAGGTCTGTCCTTCTATGTGCAGGGCTCCTCCACATGGAATTCTCTACATTTACAATTCATTTTGGAAAATGGCTAGCTAAGACCCATTAAACCCATTAAAACCCATCTTTTCGCCCTGTAATTCTGTTGGTCTGGCAATATTCTCAACTGCTTCACCTAATTCATTGCACTTGGCATCCTGACATGCCAGACACTGAAGATCAGCTATGGTAATACCATGAGAGGCTTCTCAAGTCTCTTGTTCTTCTTCAAGGCCTTGTCATGAGTTAAGCCTTAGTCGCTTGCCCACATCTATGCAGATAGTCAAGGAGGCTTAGGCAAGGCCCACTTTCTGCTGCTACCTGGCAATCTTGGAGGCAGGTTACCACCGACCACTACTTTTCTCCATTCACAGTGGCCCTGTGATTGTGTGAAACAGTGTACTTGTCCTGACTGATGATACGGCAAATATCGTTGTACATTAGACTCTAGAAAGAATGTACAAATAACAGCACAATCTGCCTTAGTATATTCGTAAGTGTACGTGTGTACCATAAGCCAATCCTTTCATTATGACTTCTTTGCAGCTTGAATTTAAAAACATATTGAAACACAGCCATTTGGGATTATAATTGGAAAATATAGGGAATAATTTTCTGAAAAACCAAAAGATGCTTAATGCATGCTGAAGTTTGTATTTTAAAGTTATGGGGGTTATTAAAATGTTATTAAATGCATGAACGGAGGCTAAGCAGACTAAAACGTTCACATATACATCTGCAATAACCATTATTTCCCGGTGTAACAGAAACCTCTCAGACATATTTGTGCCCTAGACAGAGTAGCTAAAGTGGGGATATGATAACACTGGACAAGTGTGAGTAACACAATATATCCATATTGCTGCCACCTTCTAGTGACATTAGCATAGCTGGTGCATGTAGCACATCAGTGTCACAAGGGGGAAGTATGCATGCTGCTTGTTGATGAATTTATGACTCATGTCTGCTGTATCAGATTGGCGTTCCTGGCCATTTTCATCCGCAGTCACCATTTGGCAAAGGCTTCTTAATACGATATGTTCACAGACTACTAGTACTAGTTCAGTTATACAGATTGGCAGACAATTCGTCAAATTAAATGGTCTTATTGGGCCAGAAATGTAATGAGATGCAACCTTATAATGCAATATTGGTTGATCATTCCAATATTTAAAATACATAACATTCAGATGCCTCTCTGAGCTTTATGAGTGGGAAGAAGTATCATTTCTAACAAATCCCTATGGAGGCTTCTGTGTGCGACAGGTATTTAATCTGGTTGTATGACGGAACCATGCATGCCATTACAACGCATGCATTAACAATGCGGTCATTACAACTACCACATCTTTACCATGCATGCCTTTGCAATGAAAAAGAAAGAATTTAGCAGGTAAGTATAAAGCCTCATATATATATATATATATATATATATATATATATATATATTGCACAGTTTTGTAGGTTTGCACATTTTTTCAGCATTTTTTTAGCATTTTATGACTGGCTTGGCTTTTTTATAAGATTGATTCTTACATGTATTAGTTGTTGTCATTATGAACTATATTAATTTCTCCTATCTTAAACTTTTAATACGTGTATAATTGTCAACTGTTTTAAAGTCCCTGGTTTTTACATCTATACACATGCTTTTTGGTTGTCAATTGACATATCTCATTTGGGATATTTTAATAATCATGCACTAGCAGTTTATTATCCAATCAGTACTGTATATATTCTCAGTTAGTTTGTACTTGCACTTTATATCTATGTACATATTACTGCTGCTTTTGCACTTGCACTTTATGCGTTGACATAAAGAGTGGTCATGACAATATATCTGTCGTGAGTTAGGGGATTTGTAGAATTACAGCTTGGAAATTATGTATATTATTTAATCTTATACATCTATATATGTCAATGGTTCTCTCTTTATTGTGAAAGCCAAGAAAAGTTAAATTGTTACAGATTAATCTGAGGACTTTCAATACGTGTATAATTGTCAATTGTTTTAAAGTCCCTGGTTTTTACATCTATACACATGCTTTTTGGTTGTCAATTGACATATCTCATTTGGGATATTTTAATAATCAAGCACTAGCAGTTTATTATCCAATCAGTACTGTATATATTCTCAGTGAGTTTGTACTTGCACTTTATATCTATGTACATGTTACTGCTGCTTTTGCACTTGCACTTTATGCGTTGACATAAAGAGTGGTCATGACAATATATCTGTCGTGAGTTAGGGGACTTGTAGAATTACAGCTTGGAAATTATGTATATTATTCAATCTTATACATTTATACATGTCAATGGTTCTCTCTTTATTGTGAAAGCCAAGAAAAGTTAAATTTTTACAGATTAATCTGAGGATTTTTCGTTACTCTAAACGTGCTACAATAGTCTGTTTTTCAGTTTCACTGGTTTTATGTTGTTTTGAAAGGTATTTGAGCACTTTTTTGAAAATTTCTGTATTTACTGGGTTCCCGATCACGAGACGTGTCATGTGATCAAGCTCGCGTGAGGCGAGCGAAACGCGTCATGGCAGGCACTATGCCTGGTCATCTGGTGGTGAATATCCAGCAATAAACTTAACTGCTTTTTCTACACACAATAATGCTGGTGTATCAGTTTTTTGAGCGCAACGAGGTCCGTGCCTGGGTTTCCTGGCAGCGATCGTCAGGCCAGGGTTTGGAGCTTCATATATATATATATATATATATATATATATATATATATATATATATATATATATATATATATATATATATATATATATATATATATATATATATATATGCATATATATATATATATATCCAAAAGAAGCAAAAAGCGTTCCCCCGTTTCCGGAGCCCCAGGCCCTACAGGGCGTCCCTCACTGCATGGGCACGGAGCAGCCCACAAACATCACACTGGAAAGACAAACAATGTGAGGCCCATTGCCATGGAATTCGCTTCATTACGAGAGTTTTGAAAGCGCCAGTTCCCTCTTGCCCAACGTTTCAGCTAGTTGCCTTGATCACGGACAGGAACGCAAGCGCCCAGGTGCGCTCAGGCGTGATTTGAAAGGTAGATCACGTGACTGCAATCATCAATACTACCGTTCCCATAGTGCATTGTGCATGAATGTTTTGCCTCAATAGTGATTTGGTTGCACAAGCACTAATGGTGTTATGGAATCGTTTTTGCAGCAGACAGGTGAGTTTTGTCCAACACGCAAATGTTCTTAAAAGTTTAACTCACGAAAGAGAGCTTCTTCCAGGCACGATCGAAGCTGGAATCATCCCGCTTCGAATCCCTTCCAAGCGCCATACCTTTTTGCTGAGTAGTCATCCTTGGTAGGTTGGAAGGCGCAAGTGAGCCGGGCTCCTCAATTGACATCCAAAAGAAGCAAAAAGCGTTCCCCCGTTTCCGGAGCCCCAGGCCCTACAGGGCGGCCTCACTGCATGGGCACGGAGCAGCCCACAACATCACACTGGAAAGACAAACAATGTGAGTCCCATTGCCATGGAATTCGCTTTATTACGAGAGTTTTGAAAGCACCAGTTCCCTCTTGCCCAACGTTTCAGCTAGTTGCCTTGATCACGGACAGGAACGCAAGCGCCCAGGTGCGCTCGGGCGTGATTTGAAAGGTAGATCACGTGACTGCAATCATCAATACTACCGTCCCCATAGTGCATTGTGCATGAATGTTTTGCCTCAATAGTGATTTGGTTGCACAAGCACTAATGGTGTTATGGAATCGTTTTTGCAGCAGACAGGTGAGTTTTGTCCAACACGCAAATGTTCTTAAAAGTTTAACTCACGAAAGAGAGCTTCTTCCAGGCACGATTAAAGCTGGAATCATCCCGCTTCGAATCCCTTCCAAGCGCCATACCTTTTTGCTGAGTAGTCATCCTTGGTAGGTTGGAAGGCGCAAGTGAGCCGGGCTCCTCAATTGACATCCAAAAGAAGCAAAAAGCGTTCCCCCGTTTCCGAAGCCCCAGGCCCTACAGGGCGGCCTCACTGCATGGGCACGGAGCAGCCCACAAACATCACACTGGAAAGACAAACAATGTGAGGCCCATTGCCATGGAATTCGCTTTATTACGAGAGTTTTGAAAGCGCCAGTTCCCTCTTGCCCAACGTTTCAGCTAGTTGCCTTGATCACGGACAGGAACGCAAGCGCCCAGGTGCGCTCGGGCGTGATTTGAAAGGTAGATCACGTGACTGCAATCATCAATTACGAGAGTTTTGAAAGCACCAGTTCCCTCTTGCACGGCTCACTTGCGCCTTGCAACCTACCAGTCTCGGGGGGATTCGTCAAGCGGGGGCCGAGAAAAAAGGGGGGTCCCAAAACGCGTTTTCCCCATGCACTTTTCCATAGGAAACTTTAGACACGGCTACAGCCCGAACTGCTGAACGGAATTACACCAAATTTGGCAAAGAGGTAGTTCTTGGTTCAGAAAGAACCCTTTTGTTAAATGGTGTAAATCCGTTCAGTAGTTGCTGAGAAAATGAAAAGTAAAAAGTTAGTGATATCTATGGCCGAGTAGGGTCCGCGTACCCTCAGCGCACCCTGCGCGCACCGTCCCGATCACGAGCTGCATGTTAATTGGCTGTCAGCTGGCTGTCAACATTCCGATTCAGGAAATGTTGGCAGCCATTTTGTCCCTCAGTAGAACCGAGGGACAGAAACAAGTGCGCAAAGCGCACAAAGGGGGCAGGGTAGAAACACCCTGACCCCTAGGTTTGCTCAGGGGGTCCCACAAGGACCCCCTGGGCAAAAAAAAAAAATAAATAATTTTTTTTAATCGGCAGGATGCGCTCAGGGTGCGCGAATCCTGCCGAAAAAAATCGAATCGCGGTCTCCCGCGCTTCGATGTTAGTGGCCCCGGGTGGCCCAAGTCCCGGGGGCATGGTGGGGGGATAATTTAACGTGTGGGGGCCTCAAAGGGCCCCCAAACCCGGGGACCGCCACCCCCGGGGCTTTTTTAAAAATGGTGCGGGAGGGCTCTGAGCCCTCCCGCAGCCCCGGGGACCACCACCTCCCGGGGCTTTTTGTGTATACATTATGAAAATCCTGTGTGGGGGGCTCCAGCCCCCCACACGCCCCGGGACCGCCACCTCCCGGGGCACTAAAAATTTTAATATGGGGGTCCGTTACGGACCCCAGAGCCCCGGGGACCACCACCTCCCCGGGGCTGTGTACTGAATGGGAGGGGGCCGCGCGGCTCCCTCCTGGAGCCCTTGATGGCCCTGGGGACCACCACCCCCAGGGCCGGCTCCTGCAGTGTCCCGGGTGCCTACCCCCGGGACACTGTAGTTTGCTATGGCAGGACGGGAGCCTTGCGGCTCCGCGTCCTGCCATAGCAAACTGCTTTGGATATTGGAAGAGAGAGCAGGAAACCTGCTCTCTTCCAATATCCAAAGCGATTGCTTTTCCACATGGGGAGCAGCATGTCAGCTGCTCCCCATGTGGAACTAGCAATGCCGGCTCCCAAGGGACGTGGGAGCCGGCGGGACTGTGGGGGATTGGGGACCCCCACAGTCCCCAACGGAGAGGGCCAGCCCCGGGGCTGGGGTCCCCGGGGCAAGTAGTGGCCCGGGAGGGGGCCACGCGGCCCCCTCCCCAAAAAAGAGATTTTTTTTTTTTTTTTAAATGGAAAGGCCGGCCCCGGGGGATGGGGTCCCCGGGGCCTTAAAATGGCCAGAGGAGGGGGCCACGCTGCCCCCCTCAAAATAATAAAAATAGAGGCCATGCCCCGGGGGATGGGGTCCCCGGGGCCAATACAGGCCCAGGGAAGGGGGCCACGCGGCTCCCCTTCCCGTTTTTTTTTTTTTTTTTGTAATTTAAAAGAGGGGTAAGGCCCTGGGGGATGGGGTCCCCAGGGCCCAAAAAGAGAAAAGGAAGGGGGGCTACACAGCCCTCCTTCAGGGGACAAATTATTATTTTTTTTTTTTAAACGATCGGGCCCGCAGGCCCCGCCCCTTCCTTCACCACTCTGCAAACGCGCCCTGGCGCGTTTGCAGAGGGGAACAAATTCCCCTTGAATACTGGGGGTCCCTGGGGGCCAACTAGCCCACCAGGAACCTCCAGTATGCGCCAGGGGCTGCCTTGCAGAGACGTGTAGAGAGGCCACACCCCTTTTACACCTCTCTGCAACGCAGCTCTGTGGCGCTTTTGGAGGTATATGGTGGGCTAGTTGGACTCCGGGGACCCTCAGGATTCAAGGGACTTAATCCCCCAACTTAAAACGCGCCACGGGGCGCGTTTGCACAGCGGTGAAGGGAGGGGCGGGGCTTCAGGTGACATGTGTGCAAACAGGTCCCGTGGCGCGTTTTAAGATGGGGAATTAAATCCCTTCAATCCTGAGGGTCCCTGGGGGCCAACCAGCCCAACAGGTACATCCAGAAAGCGCCACAGAGCTGCGTTGCAGAGAGGTGTAAAGGGGTGTGGCCTCTCTACACGTCTCTGCAACGCAGCCCCTGAGCGCATATTGGAGGTTCCTGGTGGGCTAGTTGGCCCCTAGGGACCCTCAGGATTCAAGGGGACTTAATCCCCCAACTTAAAACGCGCCACGGGGCGCGTTTGCACAGATGTCACCTCAGGCCCCGCCCCCTCCCATCACCATTGTGCAAATATTCCTCTAAAATCAGCCGAAATAGGAATTCCGATTTACTCACCTGTTATAAGGAGAGACCTCAGTGCTGTATCTTTCAGTTCAGTACTGGTCCTGAAAAGTAATTTTAACCGTACTTACCAGTAACTTGAATTTCCTTCCATAGGCTAACATTGACTGGTTTCACTTGGAAATTCTTCTAAGTGTGGAGTTTTGGAACTTTAAAATATTCCTCTAAAATCAGCCGAAATACGAATTCCGATTTACTCACCTGTTATCAGGAGAGACCTCAGTGCTGCATCTTTCAGCCCAGTACTGATCCTGAAAAGTAATTTTAACCGTACTTACCGGTAACTTGAATTTCCTTCATAGGCTAACATTGACTGGTTTCACTTGGAAATTTTTCTAAGTGTGGAGTTTTGGAACTTTAAAATATTCCTCTAAAATCAGCCGAAATACGAATTCCGATTTACTCACCTGTTATCAGGAGAGACCTCAGTGCTGCATCTTTCAGCCCAGTACTGATCCTGAAAAGTAATTTTAACCGTACTTACCGGTAACTTGAATTTCCTTCATAGGCTAACATTGACTGGTTTCACTTGGAAATTCTTCTAAGTGTTGATTTTTGAAACATACAAATATTCCTCTAAAATCAGCCGAAATCCGAATTCTGATTTACTCACCTGTTATCAGGAGAGACCTCAGTGCTGCATCTTTCAGCCCAGTACTGATCCTGAAAAGTAATTTTAACCGTACTTACCGGTAACTTGAATTTCCTTCATAGGCTAACATTGACTGGTTTCACTTGGAAATTCTTCTAAGTGTGGAGTTTTGGAACATTAAAATATTCCTCTAAAATCAGCCGAAATACGAATTCCGATTTACTCACCTGTTATCAGGAGAGACCTCAGTGCTGCATCTTTCAGCCCAGTACTGGTCCTGAAAAGTAATTTTAACCGTACTTACCAGTAACTTGAATTTCCTTCCATAGGCTAACATTGACTGGTTTCACTTGGAAATTCTTCTAAGTGTGGAGTTTTGGAACTTTAAAATATTCCTCTAAAATCAGCCGAAATACGAATTCCGATTTACTCACCTGTTATCAGGAGAGACCTCAGTGCTGCATGTTTCAGCCCAGTACTGATCCTCAAAAGTAATTTTAACCGTACTTACCGGTAACTTGAATTTCCTTCATAGGCTAACATTGACTGGTTTTCAGCAAAAAAGTTTCAAAGTGTTGATTTTCACAAACTACAAATATTCCTTAAAAATCGCCTGTATGACTTAAACGCATTCTTTCAACTGTTTACAGGAGATGCACCAGTGCTGGATCCAGGATCCAACACTGAGTAAGAAAAAGTAACGATAACAGTTTTTACCTGCTAAGTGAATTTCCTTCCATAGGATAACATTGGTGATTCTATGAGAAAAAGTTTCTAAGTGTCAACTTTTAAAATACAATAATATTCCTTAAAAATCACGACTGTAACCAAAACGCTTTTACTCAACTGTTTACAGGAGATGTACCAGGACTGAATCTAGGATCCAGTCCTGTGGTTAGAAAAGTAATCCATAAAGTAACTAATTGCATTTAACTAGAAATTCACATTGAGCTGAATGTTGCATTGTGTTTGAAAATGTGTTGCCCATTGCAACAACTGTAACTACTGTACTTAAAAGTCTATTGCCTATCTGCAAAGTATTTAAACTAAAGTAATTCATTAAGAGAAAGTATTTTTTGTAATGTAATGTATAATGTAATTACAATGTAATTTAAAAAATAAAATATGTAAAAAAAAATTGTTTCTAAAAATGTAGTAAATCAGTATGAAAAAAATTAATATAACAATTAATACATTTAAAAATTGTCATTTACAAAACCTTTGAAATTCACTAAAAAAAACGTAGGTTTCAGGCACGTTATAGTTAGAAATTAGCATTTAAAAAACCTTTGAAATTCACTGAAAAAACCATAGGTTTCAGACACGTTATAGTTACAAATTAGCATTTAAAAAACCTTTGAAATTCACTGAAAAAACCATAGGTTTCAGACACGTTATAGTTACAAATTAGCATTTAAAAAACCTTTGAAATTCACTGAAAAAACCATAGGTTTTAGGGACAGTTATAGTTACTTGGACATTGCACTCGTACAAAACCCGTGAAATTCCCCCGTTATAGTTAGTTCAGCTAACTATAACTCGCGCCCGCAATGCACTGCTGATGACGTCACATATTACATCACTCATGACATGGTCAGTGACATCACTGATGACATCACTGATGACATCTCAAATGACATCACTGATGACATCATCCACGTGATAATCTGATGCACCTCCTCACACCCTAATATAACCTTTGATACACCCACTCTAAATTACAGACTGCCATTCGCAAAACCATAGACACTCCAACACCAATAACTACATACCCACTCACCTGATTCTTAGGTCTACACACACACATCCACTCACTCACCCGTACAGTCACTCATACTTACGGTCACTCAGTACAGGACTATCATATGCACTCATACTCCTATATAGACACTCAAACACCGCCACTCATCCATAGAGGTACTCACACACCTAGTCAGTCATGCAAATAATTAAACACACTACCATTTACTCACCTATACAGTTATACACACACCAGCTCACTTACTCATACAAATACTAGCACATTCTTATGCTCTTATACAATCACTGATACAAGCACACACTCATCCATACAGCCACTATCACAATCAGTCACTCTCGCTTATAGCTATTTATATACTCCAACACACATATATACTGCCTTTCACATATGTAGTTACTCACACATGTACCACTGGGACATACATTCACTCACTAACACACTCTTACACACACTTACCCACCCATACAGTCTATCACAGATGCACTCTTGAAACCATCCACCCAGTGAATCACCCACTCACACATCTATGCACAGAGTCGCACACATCCCTCCCACACAAACACTGAGGCACCCATACAGATACTCAGGGAACCATTCAATAACTCAAATAGACACTCATGTAGCTATTCACAAACACATGCAGCCACTTACACAGCAACAGACAGACGGATACAGACATTCACCCAGTTTAGTCACTAACCCATGCATTCAGTAAGATACGTTAAATCACTCACTTATACAGTCAGTCACGCACCTACTAAATCATCCATACAGACACTTACACACCCACTCATTCTTCAATACGTCTTTTCCTATATATATTAAAAATATTTAAACTTTAGAGAAACACACAGTCACTGGATGATGTCATCAGTGATGTCATTTGAGATGTCATCAGTGATGTCATCAGTGATGTCACTGACCATGTCATGAGTGATGTAATATGTGACGTCATCAGCAGTGCATTGCGGGCGCGAGTTATAGTTAGCTGAACTAACTATAACGGGGGAATTTCACGGGTTTTGTACGCAGTGCAATGTCCAAGTAACTATAACTGTCCCTAAAACCTATGGTTTTTCAGTGAATATATATATATATATATATATATACATATATATATATATATATATACATATATATATAACAAATTCCACCCGATGCTGCAGTTAGCGGTTCCCTGCCTGCGGCGTCGGTGCCTGCCAGCGGCAGCAGCGGCCACTTCAATATCCACAATAAGTCCCAGTAAATGCCCCAATAGGCGCGAACAAAGAAGGCGGCACACCAGGAGAAAGCACAATAATTTATTGTGCACTACGTGAAGGACGACGCGTTTCGGCGTTAGCCTTTGTCAAGTGTTTTTGCCTCACACCGACTTCCTCTAGAAATACATCCAACGGTACATAGACATAGAGGAGTTATCCCAAACATCTTAGCGTTTTTTTCGACAACACCAAAAATAAACATAATATATATTAATGCATGTCTGGTTATGTCACATCAATGATAAAGTGCATAGTTGATATCATATAAATAAATAGACTTGTGAATTCATTTTAACAGCTTTCGTGTCTATACTGAATACTGTCAATAAAGTTTTAAAATTTCACAAATGGGATATAAACAAAATAATGTCTTACTACTCATACTGTTCTTACTAATCCCACACTTGGTTTGGCTATACAGAGAATAATGGTAGAGCCGCATTTACAATTCTACAAGAGTGTATACTATATTCGCTCGTGAGTCATCTTGGTCTCTCTACCCATTGTGCAACAATTCTTGCTGGCAACATTGCCGTAAATTGAATCATGTGCAATTCATTATTCAAATCATACGACAAAAAAATATATATATATACATTTATAAGTAACGGTCACAGAGTGATACTTGAGGGAGATAGAGTATGTAATAAGGGCATACCTTAAAACCTTATTAGTTCATATTGATCACATTATACATTCCCTCTCTCCAATCTGTCTGGCATACATTTTTGGTGCCATTATGTATACGGGTCGAGATGTAATTCCTAAATGCTACGAATATGGCCAGAATTAATGGCAAATGCCATACAATTCCAATCTATACTTATTATCCCTTAAAAGGGAGATAGTGATTATCCAGTGAATGCCTAGTACCAATATAATTCTAGTAAGTACAACAGTGTCGATGTGTCTATTGTATTTCTGAAAAGTGTGAGTGAAGAGCCTTTTTCTAGTGCAATAGTGAAATGGGACTGTGAAAAGTGAATGTCCCCATAAGTGATAATAAAAAATGTGGAGGTATGTAGGAGTGTAATTACTACTAGACTGATACCGACATCTTTTTCCAACGTCTGAATGATGAATAAAATAATGCAATTATCCACTCTAGTGACAACCCACCGGAAGTCACTAATGTAATACTGACTCCTACTTCATATCCACCTTAAAATCGTGAAGTGTTAAGGACAAATTTCAAATAAGAAATATAAAATGTAATCAATAAGAATTATTGATTAAATGAATGATCACGAATTAAACATTTGCAGTGTCTGATAATATTAAAGACCTATATGCGTAGCTAACTCCTCACCTCCATTAAGACCTTTAGGTGTCTTACAGTCTAGCTCAATAATGTATTTAGATTCAAGAATTCTAAGATTTCTTTCCCTGTCGCCTCCTCTTATATGTCTTGGAATTAGGTCTATTCCATAGAATCTAAGACTACTATTATTGCTTTTGTGTTTATCAGCATAGTGTCTGGCAACCGGATAATTGAAATCAAGGTTAGCTACGGCACGGAGATGCTGTAGGATTCTCATTTTCAATGGGAGTTTGGTGCTGCCTACGTATCGGAGGCCACATGGACATTCCAACACGTAGACAGCAAAATCACTATTGCAGGTGATAAGTTGATTTATCTTTTTCTGTTCCCCTGCTCCCCCCAAGAACTCCTTACAGTTTTTTCCATTCCTACATGCCTTGCATGACCCACAAGTGGTGAACCCATTGGGTGCTTTCAACCACTGAGATCCTGTGTTTTCCTGATCATAACTATGTACCAGACGATCTTTCAACGATTTGGCACGTCTATAGGTTATCTGTGGACCCCCTCCTACATATTTTCCTATTACGGGATCTGCTACGAGAAGGTTCCAATGTGCTCTCATCACTTTCCTTAGGGCCCACGCCCCTCTACTGAAATTAGTTATCATCCTAGGTGTTTCTTTGCCTGCCTGCGGGTGATTGGAGATTTTGGGGAGAGAATCAAACAGTAGTTCATTCTGAGTTTTGCCTTCCATTTTCTTTTTTGCGCCCATTAGTGTCTTCTCTGTGTACCCCCTGTTTTTAAACCGGGTTAGAATACGGCCTTGCTCTGTCTCAAAGTTATCTTCGGTGCTGCAATTGCGGCGTGCCCGCAACAATTCCCCATAAGGGATGCTCTGAATCAGGGGAATTGGATGGTGACTAGCCACATGTAATACCGTATTACCGGCTGTTTTCTTACGGAACAGACGAGTTGTTATTTTTTCTTGTTGGATTTCCACTGCTATGTCTAGGAACTCACAATAACTAGGACTCATGGAGTGGGTAAACTTTAAATTCAAATCACCCGCAGGCAGGCAAAGAAACACCTAGGATGATAACTAATTTCAGTAGGGGGTCATGCAAGGCATGTAGGAATGGAAAAAACTGTAAGGAGTTCTTGGGGGGAGCAGGGGAACAGAAAAAGATAAATCAACTTATCACCTGCAATAGTGATTTTGCTGTCTACGTGTTGGAATGTCCATGTGGCGTCCGATACGTAGGCAGCACCAAACTCCCACTGAAAATGAGAATCCTACATCATCTCCGTGCCGTAGCTAACCTTGATTTCAATTATCCGGTTGCCAGACACTATGCTGATAAACACAAAAGCAATAATAGTAGTCTTAGATTCTATGGAATAGACCTAATTCCAAGACATATAAGAGGAGGCGACAGGGAAAGAAATCTTAGAATTCTTGAATCTAAATACATTATTGAGCAGGTCTTAATGGAGGTGAGGAGTTAGCTACGCATATAGGTCTTTAATATTATCAGACACTGCAAATGTTTAATTCGTGATCATTCATTTAATCAATAATTCTTATTGATTACATTTTATATTTCTTATTTGAAATTTGTCCTTAACACTTCACGATTTTAAGGTGGATATGAAGTAGGAGTCAGTATTACATTAGTGACTTCCGGTGGGTTGTCACTAGAGTGGATAATTGCATTATTTTATTCATCATTCAGACGTTGGAAAAAGATGTCAGTATCAGTCTAGTAGTAATTACACTCCTACATACTTCCACATTTTTTTATTATCACTTATGGGGACATTCACTTTTCACAGTCCCATTTCACTATTGCACTAGAAAAAGGCTCTTCACTCACACCTTTCAGAAATACAATAGACACATCGACACTGTTGTACTTACTAGAATTATATTGGTACTAGGCATTCACTGGATAATCACTATCTCCCTTTTAAGGGATAATAAGTATAGATTGGAATTGTATGGCATTTGCCATTAATTCTGGTCATATTCGTAGCATCTAGGAATTACATCTCGACCCGTATACATAATGGCATCAAAAATGTATGCCAGACAGATTGGAGAGAGGGAATGCATAATGTGATCAATATGAACTAATAAGGTTTTAAGGTATGCCCTTATTACATACTCTATCTCCCTCAAGTATCATTCTGTGACCGTTACTTATAAATGTATATATATATATTTTTTTGTCGTATGATTTGAATAATGAATTGCACATGATTCAATTTACGGCAATGTTTCCAGCAAGAATTGTTGCACAATGGGTAGAGAGACCAAGATGACTCACGCAGCGAATATAGTATACACTCTTGTAAATGTAAGCGGCTCTACCATTATCCTCTGTATAGCCAAACCAAGTGTGGGATTAGTAAGAACAGTATGAGTAGTAAGACATTATTTTGTTTATATCCCATTTGTGAAATGAAATTCTAAAACTTTATTGACAGTACTCAGTATAGACACGAAAGCTGTTAAAATGAATTCACAAGTCTATTTATTTATATGATATCAACTATGCACTTTATCATTGATGTGACATAACCAGACATGCATTAATATATATTATGTTTATTTTTGGTGTTGTCGAAAAAAGCAGCTAAAATGTTTGGGATAACTCCTCTATGTCTATGTACCGTTGGATGTATTTCTAGAGGAAGTCGGTGTGAGGCAAAAACACTTGACAAAGGCTAACGCCGAAACGCGTCGTCCTTCACATAGTGCACAATAAATTATTGTGCTTTCTCCTGGTGTGCCGCCTTCTTTGTTCGCGCCGATTGGGGCGTCTACTGGGACTTATTGTGGATATATATATATATATATATATATATATATATATATATATATATATATATATATATATATATATCAAACCAATATTCCTTCACAGAAATGTTCCACACGCACTCACTGGTAAGTGATTGTTGCAATCTTCAGTTTTTATTTTGGCAACAGCATTATTCCGACAAGTTCGAAAACCCTACGCGTTTCAGTCTGTTCACAGACCTTGCTCACGGGTAGTAAAACGTTACAGACATTGCTTCTATTTAAATATGTCACATGATGTTACATCACTTCCTGATTTAATAACGCTTTGCATTCTGGTACTTGTAGTGCAGTGATTATTGTGCAGATAAATAAAAAGTGACAATGGTGAATTTAAAACAAATATATACAATTTGTGCTATGGTGGTGCAGTGTGATTTTGTTCACCTTTTAGCTTGTAATAATTGGAACACTCACGATATATGGAATAATTAATTAAATAATTGTACTCATAATAAGAATATATATAGGGATATGTATTTATTGAGAAAATTATATATATGTATTTAGACTATATTTAATATTAGAGAATGGGGGATGGGGGAAAAAAACTATTTATTTCGTCACCAATTGTTACATTTTATACTCCCCCTACAATGGGTCTCACATTGTGCATATGCAATTCAGTGAAGATTAGTCTTCTTTTCATTTTATATTGCGTGTTACATTTTGCGTTGCATGCCCTCTAGTGGGCTATCTTCCACAGTTGTCCCGCCCATTATCAGGTTTCCCTATTTGACTTAAATTATACTTCATATTTCCTTATCCTGTTTCTCCTCTCTCTACCCCCTATATCTACCATCTCCCTCTCTATTGAATCATAGTATTAATAGATTGAAATTACAATACATTGTGCATTATTTTTTCTCTCTTTTTATCCCCTTATTTATCCTTTTTCCCATTACTAGCCCACTAGTGGGCCCTTTATTCCAATTATTAAGGCCTGTGTCCAATTTAGCCGATAACATTCAGGTGAACCAAGGATCTAATTAGTGACATGTGTTTAAAATCATATATTTAATCAGTTACATTGTAAATTTTAGTATGTAACTGCCAAATATCTGTATGGAAAAGAGAGACCAATTCAAAAACTATTATAAGTTTGGATAAACTATACAATTGTATGTGGTATCATATTCATCTAACATGGTGTTAATACAATTCAAGGGGACTGTTGATTTGTCCACTCCCTACAGGTGTGAGTACATTTCCTCGTCCTTATTAAGACCGTAGGGTGTTAAAGTTCTGAAAGACAGTATGTGACGCGATTCCTTCTGTCTCAAAGTTTTTTCCCGATTGCCACCTCTCACATGGCGTTCAACCATCTCCACAGCATAGAACCTTAGTTTCTTCCAGTCACTATCATGACATTTTTCCATATGTTCTGCAACAGCATAACTCCGGTCCCTGTTTGCTGTTGCCCTCACATGCTCAAGAATGCGCTTTTTAATTCGCACACCGTGCTCCCCACATATTTGAGTTTGCAGGGACACTCAATTATATAGACGACATATTGGCTTTTACAGTTGATAAGTTGATTGATTTTCCACTTCTTTTGGTTTGCCATTATGATCTCCTTCATATTTTGTGCAATTTGACAGACTTTGCAAGTGGAACATCTGTAAAAACCCTTCACATCTAGCCATGTCTTCTGTTTTTTGATTTCAAAGTGACTGTGTACTAGTTCATCTTTGAGGTTTTTGCTCTCCTGTATGTGATCTTCGGATGGTTTCCCACAATTTTAACCATAGTTGGATCTAAGCACAATATATTCCAGTTTTTTCGTAGAATTTTTTCAATTTGTTTTGATTCTGTGGAAAGAGTTGTGATCAATCGGATTGCCTCTTCCTCTTTGTCTTGCTGTGGTTTTTGTTCTTTATAATGTCAATTCTTGACTGTGTTTCAGTTCTTTCTAAACAGGATAATAAAACCTTTTGGTTATATTTTCTTTTTCTGAATCTCATCATTGATTGTTTACTATGTTTTCGCCATTCATGTTCCTCCGAGCAAATTCGTCGTATCCTCAATAGTTCACCATATGGGATATTATTGACTAACGTGGCTTGATGGAAACTCTCCGCATGTAACGTCGCATTACTTGCTGTACTCTTACGGTGTAATGTAGATTGTACCATGTTTTCCATTATATAGATCTCCGTGTCCAAGAATACCACTCGGTTGTCACTTATGTTGTATGTAAAGTGTAGGTTGGTGTTGGTATTGTTTAAGATGTTGAAATATGAGTCAAACTCTTCTTCAGACCCATCCCAAATTATGAGAAGATCGTCTATGTATCTTATCCAAGATATTACCTTCTCCACATATTGGTCGTTGTCCGCATTCCAAGCCACCTTTTGTTCCCACCAACCCATTGTGAGGCACGCGTAACTGGGACTGAAAGAAAATCCCATCGCTGTTCCATCCTTCTGTAAATAAATTTCGTCTCCAAACATAAACACATTTTGGGTCAAACATAACTCAATCATTTCTATTATCATTTCATTGTGATTTGCGAAATGTATGTTCCGTTCCTTTAAAAGTACTTGCATGCTGCCATGCCAATTGTATTGTGGATGTTGGTATATAGCGAGATTACATCCATTGTGATTAACTTGTATGTTGGTTCCCAAGTGATTTCTTGCACAATTCTTAATAGGTCATTGGTATCTCGTAAGTATGATGTCAGTTCCTTTACATATGGAAACAGATAATTATCCACAAAATTTGCAATTGGTTCTAATAATGACCCCTTTGCGGAAATGATTGGTCTCCCAGGAGGTCTTGTGGGGTGTTTGTGTATCTTTGGAAGAAAATAAATCGTTGCAGTTATCGGATGTTCGGTAGTAAGATATTTTTTCTCCTCATGATCTATGAGTTTTTGTCCAGCCAGCCTTGTAATTTCATATCCAGATTATATTTGAATATTGCTGTTGGGTTCTCCTTCATTCTCTCGTAATGTCTTGTGTCGTTCAATTGTGAGTGGGCCTCCTCGACATAGAGGTCCCTATCCTGGATGATGATGTTACCACCCTTATCAGCCATTTTTATCACAATACCATCATCTGTTTTTAGTGCCTTGAGGGCCTTCCGTTCTTCCATCGTTAGATTATGTTTCATTTTTTTATTATTTTTGAGTTGGTAAAGGTCTTTTATTATTGCTTCATGGAAGATCTCTATTTTACTCCCAGTTGGTAACTGTGGGTAATATTTGGATTTAGGTTTCTTCCCGCTAGTTCCTTCCCCCAGCTGCGAGCAGTACATTTCCAAATCCTTCGATGGTTCATTTACATCTTGATCTAATTCCATCAATGTAATAAAATGTTCGGCATCTCCTACTCTTAGATCCATCGTTGGAACTTCTTTATTTTTTTGTTGTTCTGCCATATCCGGGTTTTCCTTGAAAATCTTTGCGAGTTTTAGCTTTCGAATATATTTGTATATATCTATTCTAGTTTGAGCCAAATCCATTTCACTAGTAGGACAAAATGAGAGACCACGTTTAAGTATTTGAGTCTCTGTTTCCGTTATTTCCCTTTTCGATAGGTTGATAACTTCCAGTTCTTGTGAGTTTTCTAATTCTTCTTCTGCCTCATACTTCTTGTCCATGTTCCTGTTTTTGGGGGTCTGTTGTTACGTTTGCCTCTTCTTGCTGGTTTATTTTTGGGCGGCCTCTGCCCCTGCCTCTTCCTCTGTTTGTTCCTGGTTGTACCCCCATGGTCTTCTCCCAATTTCGTTGCTGGAGGGCCAGCCTCATTTCCCCTAAAAATTGCATTTAGGACGTGCCCCTCCTTGTTCTCCTTCATTTTCGCTCGCATCTGTTGATGTTAAAGACGACAGACTTCCGGATACATTCGTTGCTGAATCAAGCTTGTCTTGTTGTTTTAAAAGATCAAACTTCCTCGCATATGTAAATATGCGCCCCTCTAAATAGTCTTCCTTATCTCTTTGGAATTTCGTCTGCTTGCGCAGTTGTACTGCTTCTTCATGTTTGTCTATTTGATGTTCCAAGTTTTGTTTAAATTTTAAAAGTTCAGCATTTAATTCAATTTTTTCCAACTCTTTCTCCAACTCTCTTAACTGTGATGTCGTTTTATCCAGAGCGATCATGATATGTTTGATGAGAATTTCCATTAAACCCATTGATGAGCTCAGGATGTGCTCGCCCCAATCATGTAGTAAATCATTGCTTGTGTCTTGGTGGTTAGGCATTAAATTTATCCGTAGTCCCCTCGGTACTCTCTTGACTTCAAGATATTTTTTGAGTGAGGTCACCTCCCACCATTTGTTAATTTCTTTTTTGATAATCTCTCCCACAGTCTTAGTTTACCCCTGATGTCGGTGCTCCGTGGAGCGGACTGCATTCCATTTCCAATATTTGGGGCACCCTGTTCTTCAAAAAATGATTCCATAATTTCGTTACGTTTGGCCTCTCTCTTATCCATCATTGAACTTGCCGGTGTTGCCATTGTGCCACAATTTTTTCGTCGTGTTCAGACTTTGTTTCAGTACTTCTATCGTTTACCAGTCTCCTCTTTGGTAACTCCGCATAACTTATTTTCCTACAGAAATGTGCGTGTGTGTGATGGCTTTATAGTTATCTGCAAAATAGTAAAATTTTCTTGCATGGTATATTTTTACATATATATCAGCTGTGGCCTGTGCAGGTAAGAGTGGTGGGGTGGTGGAGCGATGGGGTGGTGTGGCTGGGTTGGGGGGGATTCAACAGACGACCACGAGGGACAATTAAATAAATAATGAATTTTTCCTCGTCATCATCTGTTGAAACCCCCCCCACCCGGCACTACCACTCTTACCTGCAGTGGCCGCGGCTGATATATCTATCTATCTATCTAGCTATCTATCTATCTATCTATCTATCTATCTATCTATCTATCTATCTATCTATCTATCTATATATATATATATTTGTCAACAAAATGAGAATATCGCAGCACTCTCCTTGGGATAAAATTCGTTTATTTAATCCATCTTTGCTCTCTTCGGAAGAGAGCAAAACGAATTTTATCCCAAGGAGAGTGCTGCGATATTCTCATTTTGTTGACAAATTGACAAGCGAGGTTGGTCCTACCTCGCCGCAGGCACCAGCTGTTAAGTGCGCCCCCGCTGAAGGACTAATTGTGGAAATATATATATATGTGAGTGTAAAACATATACTTATTGTTATATATACATATATTTATATATAATAAAAATTTTACCTTGACAACCTTCAACCCTTAATCCCATACCCACCCTAAACCCTACAAAATTCCCTTTTCACCCAAAAAACCATACCCACTTGAAGCCCTAAAAATGTCCTTACCACTCAAAAACCCATACTCACCCTCAACCCTAAAAATTCTCTTGCCACCCAGAAACCCATACACACCCTAAACCCTAAAAAATACTTTGCCACCAAAAAACCCATACCCACCCTAAACCCTAAAATTCCCATCTCAATAAAAAAACAACATCCACCCTAAACCCTAACATATAAATATATATGTGCTGGGTCCGAAGAGACGACGCGCCCTTTGGTCAGGAGCACAGTAGCAGCCAGCCGGCTGTGTTCGGAAATTGTTTTCAGGCTGCTGAGCCCCCCGCTGCACGCTTGGCGTGTGTGTGTGTGCGCATAAGTCCTGGGAGCGGTATGAAGGAGACTGGGGAGTCGGAGGACCCCCAGGAGCTAGAATATCAGCCCTGGTAAGAGAGCCTTGAAGGACTAAAAGCGGGAGAAGGGCGAGCCACTGTCGATTGCGTCACTTGTTCACTTTGCGGTTGGGCTGCAACCAGGACATCAGTTTCCAGGCTCCTTTGCGGCTGGTCGCCGCGGACGTCTTCACAGCGACAGGAGGCAGCAGGAGGCGCTTCAAATTCCACCGCGGGCTCTCACAGCGCGGGATGTGCGCGGGCATGCCCGGGCCAAGCACGAGCCCATCTGCGCCCGTCCGAGACTGGAGGAGGCCGGGCCAGGCCCACCCTCTTGGCCTCGTTCTTTGTTTATTTATCTAGATCTTCGCTCAGCAGGATTATCTATAGGCCTGGGCGGTAAATTCCGCTCCGCTTGCGGAATTTGTGGAATTTTGGCAATTCCGCGTTCCGTGGAGAATGCGGAATTGCCGAAAATTCCGCGATCCGCGGCGTAGCAGAATTTCTTCCTTGTTCGCGCTTTCAAAATGCGTGTTTGCGCGCGCAGGAGCGACTTACCGGGATTCCTGCGTTCGCCGATGAGTTTTCCTATCCGTTCGCGTGCGCCACGAGATTTTGGTAGCCGGCCGCGCGATCCCGCGAGAGTGTGCGATCGCGAACACGTCATTCGGACGCGCCATCGGACATCCGAGTTCGCGAACAGGAAACACACATCGCGAGCGGGCGGGACAAGTGAAACAAGATGGCCGCGCCAATTGGCGACCACATGGGCAAGTTCGCGAGATGTTTCCCCCCCAAGCACGCAAACAGCGGACAACGAACAGGCGGAACAAGCAATTCCGCGTGCTTGCGGAATTCTGCAGAGCTCGCAGAGATTTTTTACCGTTTCACGGAACTTTGCGTAACGCGACTACGCAAATTCCGCCCACCCCTATATCTACCTCCTGCCTTTCTTCAAGTCAAGTTTCTTTCTCCACGAAAGTCCCGGACGCTCAGGTAGGGAGCAAACTCCTTTTTTACCACCATCCCCACCGCTATTCCTTACTAATGCACTAACTTTTTGGCTGGAGTACTAGTTTTCGATTGGCTAAGGAGCCGGTCTCCTGAAGCACTTGGGTTAAGTCAGCCTGGATTTTTGCACTCCCCCCTGTGGAATGAACTGTTCAATCGCTTCCAAGCTGAAAATCTGAAATCTGCGTGTGTTGGGTGTAGTATTGACTTGAGCTCCTATATCCACATTCCCATAAGATCAAGTACACCAACAATGGGCAGGCGCAGGGTCGTGGCAGCGCCTACAAGCAAAGAGCCTTCACTCATTGGTAGCACCATGGACGCATTTTTCCAGCGCGCAGCAGGGGTCCTGGACAAGGAGATTGAATTGGCTGTTAGACGTCTATCTCGTTCACCTGCTCACTGTCCTGCACTGATCTCCCCATCCACCCCACAGGTTGACACTCTCACTCAGCCTCAGTCTTTTCCAGTAGATCGGGTTGTCCTGTCGCCATCTCATGCGGGTGGTATTGTTCCTCTCTCCCCGATAGTTATCACCAGACGCAGCGCTCTCTCGCCAGTTCTAGTTCCAGCTTCTGGGCCTGGACCATGACCGGGAAAGCTTCCTGGTAATGGCCTGAGTGCAGGAGGTGCAAAGAGGAACCTCCCTTCGGTGGGGGGGCCATTCAAACGTAGTAAGAAGACTAGACCTCAGTCAACCCCAGCAGCACGCCCAGTAACACCCAATCTGGATGCAATTTCGCTAGACACGCTCCAAGCTGCTTTATTGTCAGTTCTGGACATTAAATTGGACCCTATTTTACATCGCCTTGCCGTACTGGAAAAGACTCTCAGTGAACTGTCAGTGTCCCTGCAAAGGGACCGTGCTTCTTCTACCACAAGTCTACCCCCTGTAAGGGCTTCAACTTCGATTGCCATCCCTAGTTCAAGCGGCAGTGGCTTGGGGGCAGGAGACGCAGTGGTGTCCACTGCTGCACAGCAGCCAAACCTTGTGGCAGCTGTCACCACAGTATAAACCATGATCAGGCCTGAGCCACTTGATCGCTCAAACATCCGTAGGGGGGCTAATATTTCAAACTTTGTCTCTCTTCCACCACGCCAACCCTAGAGTGTCACTGTTGGCGGTCTGCATCGCTACGCGGGCATACGAGGTGGGCCTGATGTTATACCCCCTGCTCGCGGTGTGGGCTCTGTCTACCTCCCTCCTGAGTCCACCCCACTTGTTGTGGTGCTAGTTAACGTACCGCGTCTTGAACCCGGCTCTAAGGAAGACTTCTACCAGCTAAAGAACAAGGTGGTGCACTGGCTTAATTCTAACATTGCCCCTGGTCTTAGGATGGAAAACCAAATTCTTAAGGTGCGTCGGACTGAGTGGGTTTTTGGCAACAACAAATGTTGGCAAGGGAACTGTATTATTGTTAACTTTAATAACTTACTTATTGTAAACCACATTTTAAGTCTAGTAGCGCAGTCCGAGTACAGGGGTTGGAATTCTGCAATTTTGGCACTCCCGTTGGGTTTCTTTTACCGACCCGGTAATTCTTATTTAGGTCCTGAGCGTGAGGGGGTTTATGGGGGCTGCACGGAGGGGATTCTAGGGGTAAGTACCGTCAATAGGTTTGCCCGATTGAGCTCGTTGAAAGATTGCGACTGACGCTGTGCGGTCCCTCTGGACCCCGCGGGCCTTGCACCACAGGGGAATGTCCCACCCCCGGAACTGGCATTGAGTAAGAATGGAGGGTGTAAGTTCCTTTCCTGGAACATCGCGGGCTGGCAAGTAAGATAGAAACCCCTGGGTGGTTGGCCCTAGGGAATAGTTTTGACTTGATTTGTCTCCAGGAAACCTGGGCCACTGGGAACAATTATCATCTGGATGGCTATAAAACCCTCTTTGTTCCAGCAATTTAATCTTTGTCAGGGAGAGCAAAGGGGGGCTTAATACATTTGTCTCGTTATCCGTCTTTGACATCTCAATATCTGTACTTCATGCCTCACCTAATTGTCAAGTGATGTTGCTGTCTAGTGGCAAGAGTAGGCTCCTTTTGGTGAATTTTTACAATGCGGGAGCTGTACACGAGGGTGAGGGTAACATAACGCAGTTGGGGTCAGTATTACGGGGTTGCATCTCCAATGTTCAGAACTGTTATCACATCTTCTTAACAGGGGATTTTAACATCCACATGTGTGGGGATACCAGAAGAGGAGGAGTGGAAGCCATGGGTTGTGCACGTCAATCAGGCTTGCACATGGAACATACTCCTCAGGGCACTGAGCTTAACTCTCTTCTGCTTGAATTTGATTTAACATCAGTCATGAATAAGTTGCCCCCAGGGAAAACTGACATTGCTCCCACTTTTATTGGTAGAGGGTGTGAGACTTTTATAGATTTTACTTTCGTATCTACCCCCTTTTTTTCTTTGATTATAGATTTTTCGGTCCAGATTAGTGAATTTAGTGACCATAATCCTATCTGCATAACAACAGGCTGGTCCCGAGTACATGGACGCCCCGAGTTGGGTGGGGGAGGAGCCCCTCTCAAAGTGGCCGAGGCAGGGAGGAGTCTAAAATGGGGGTGTATAGCACCAGAGTCATTTCACAAGTCCCTTGTAAATCAGTGTCGTAGGGAGTTTGCCACCTGTCTCGACGGCGAGGCTAGTGCCTTGGACATCTTGGGTGCTTTCGGTACTAGGTCCACCATCATACGGAGGCTATTATGTGCCCCGGACGGGGGGAGGGAGCCTGCAGGCCCAAGATGTTTGATTCTGCGTGTTCCCAGGCTTCTAGGAAGTTGAGACAGGCCCTGAGTGATAAGCCCAGTGACATGGTGGCGGTCAAAGGTCTTCGTCGAGCATACAAGGTCACGTTAGCTACTCAGAAGTCCACCTTGAAGGATGAGGCCATGTCTGACCTAGTGGAGGCAAGCACTTTGCGAAATAGCTCTAAGTTTTGGGCTATCATTAATAGCCCGTTTCTCTCAAATGAGAATGTCCACTTACTGGACGCTCATATTATGGAGGATGATTGGGTTCACCATTTCGAGGGTATTTTTCAGCCGGACCCCACGCCTATCGAGGGGCAGGATAGGGTGGAACGTAAGGCGGATCTCGAATTCTCCGAACTAGAGGTGAGAGCGGGCATACTAGACTTGACTAACAGAAAGGCCCCGAGGTCAGATGGGATTCCACCCGATCTCTATATTGCCCATGTAGATACTTGGGTGCCCGTCCTTACTGCTGTTATTAACGCCTCGGTTTGGGTTGGCCGCCCTGATTCCTGGGCGTTATCAACCATAGTCCCGATATTTAAAAAGGGCGATCGGGACAGCACCTCATGTTATAGGCCTATTTCCCTCCTGGACTCTGTGGTGAAGGTGGTGGGCCGCATGATTCTTGATAGATTGGTATCTTGGGCTGACGAAAGTAGTTATTTATCTGAGATTCAACATGGTTTTTGCCTCGGCCGATCCACTGTCTAAACTTGTATCTTGTTTTGAACAAGTATACGGTGGCTCACGCCTGCCCTTTATACTTAGCCTTCATGGACCTGTCCTCAGCCTTTTACTGTGTGAACAGGTACATGTTATGGCAGCTGATGTCATCCATCGGCATTGATAATAACATCATCTTGTTTCTGAGGGATCTTCACCGAGATTCCAGGGCAGTAGTACGCTACTCAAAGGACCTGAAATTGTACCGCCAGTTCAACATCCAGAGGGGGGTGCGCCAGGGGTGTATCCTCGCACCCTTCCTCTTCAATTTATACATCAACTCTTTAGAGAAGGTCCTTCCAGACATTAAAGCAGACACCCCCCAGGTAGGCAAGCGTAGTCTGCCGGTCCTATTATATGCGGACGACGCAGTCCTCCTGGCGAGGACTGCAAGGGGCTTACAACTTCTTCTCAATTCTTTCGCCTCGTTTATGGAGGAGTTGGATCTATCAGTGAATCATTCGAAATCATACATCATGCAAGTGGGCCCCGGTAAGGCAAAGGTAAAGCAGCCCACTTTTAAATTAGGAGGTTCGCCAATACCTAAAACAAATGTCTTCTCCTATTTGGGAGTAGTGTTTGACGACTCCTTGAGCTGGTGCCCCCTGCTTAGCCGCAAGAAAGGGGACCTAGTGAAAGCCACTGCAGCCGTTTTTAACTTTGCAAGTAGAGTGGAAGGGAAACCATTAGGGGTCCTCCTGAAGATTTATCAAGCAAAATGTATCTCTAAGGTTAGTTATGGGAGTGAGATATGGGGTCATATAGAGCTTGGGGCAGTACAGAGCACTGAGAACTCATTCTTGCGAAGAGTTCTCTCTGTTCCGCAATGTACTCCATCTTATGTTGTTCACGAGGAATTGGGGATGTCTTTCCTTGCTGATGATTTAGCTTTCTGCCCTTTGTCCTTGTGGCTCAAGATTTGGTCAAAGCAAGAGAATACACTTAGCAAAGATGTCATACGGGATTGTCTCTCTCTTGATCATGCCTCGCGTATCCGCTGGCTCCAGTACATAAGAGCTGGCTTCGCCAGGCTAGGAAGAGTAGATCTTTTTATGAACCCTGAGGGTATTCGTAAAAGGGATCTCGTTTGGGCCAAGGAGGGTTTTCTAAGAATATGTCATCGTGATAGAGAGGATAAAGAGCTGTGTAAACCTAGTGTGCGAAAGTACGTCGTACTGGAAACTGTGCCCACCATTGAGCCTTACCTTTTAGGGCTTAAAAGCATTTACGACCGATTTTTATTGACGAGGTTCCGGCTCGACCTCTTTCACTTTCTATTGGCACAGCCCCAAGGCTGTCATAGAGGTCAGTGCCTCAAGCCCTGTGACTGCGACGGAGAGTCTCCTCAGGACATGATGCACTTTTTAATGTTTTGTACTTTTTATGTTGCACCCAGATAGTTATTTATTATTCCCATTTTTAAAAAAAAGAGTTTTAGGAGGGTAAGACCAGCTTTTATCTTCTTACAACTTCTTTCTAGTGATACCGTCTTGCACACTCTTAATTTTTTACGGGCCGCTATCAGACTTAGGACAATCTGCAATTAATATCTGTATTATAAATCATGTACTTTTATCTTGTGTCTTGATTACCCGCATTTTATTGTATTTGTTTACCTGCATAATGTATGATGGTATATTGTAGGATGTGTGACTTTTATGGTTTTATTTCTAAAGCCGAATAAAGTTTGTTGATGATGATGATTGCGTCAGGCCTTGGAGCGAGTTTCATGGAGCCGGGCGGCAAGGTTAGGAGCACGGATAGTGCTGAATGAAGATTGAAAAATACTTACAATGGTGACAAAAGCAATGCAGGAGCGGGGAGAAGCCGCTCTTTGTATGTTTAATGATGAAAGCAGTGGAGAAAGGGAAATAGGTGCTGGCAACAGGACACTGTCAGTGGAAGCTGATCTCAACATTAAATTGAAGAACTTTGAAAAATTAAAATGCACAGAGCTTTCTAAATAGTGGGAGTCACGCTCATTACCGAGGTATTTGGAGGTGGGCAGGATCCCCCGAGGCCTCAAGATTTTAGTAGCATCCAGTTATGAAAACCCGAACCCAGAAATGCTGCGTGAATAGGCGAATAATAACAATGAATTGTCAAGTATGGATGCTAGGCATTTTGATTAAATATGCTGATATAGACAGAGCAAAGGCTCCAGAAGAAATGGAGAAGATACAGGAATCATTCACAAAAGAGGGCAATCAAGAGATGATTGAGAAATTTCTGTGGGCTATGAAAGAACGATTGGTGAAACTTGAAGGAACAATTAAAAACAGAAAAGCGCAAAAGTACCTAAGTGGCAAGATTGATTATGAAAGAGGTCAAATTTATAAGTTTTCAAGGAAATTTGAAAGTATACGTGTCAGAAATGGGGGTCTCTAGTTGGCAATGGTAGCGACGGTGTCGGTGATGTCCAGGCAGGGTGAGATGAGGTGGTGCGGAGTGCGGTGCCCACAGGACGTGGTGCAAGCAACGGCTCGGTGACGATCATCCAGACGGCGTCGGTGAGACCAAGGATGCAGTGCGAAGTGTGCCGGTGCCTTCTGAGGGGCCTTCAGGACACTGAATCCTGTGACTCGGTGACAGAGTCGGTTGCCCTTTTCTTCTGCCGTGACTGAAACCAGTGGTTCCAGAGACGGTGCCCAGAAGGATGGTGAGGTCTTTTCTGTTCCTGAGACCTCTTTAACAGGGGGCAAGCTCCAATTCCAAGCCCTTGGAGACACTTCTCAAGCAGGATACACACACAGTTCCTCTCCTTGGCAGAAACAGCTACTGCAGGCCGACACCAGACAGCACACAGCAAAGGGGCAGTACTCCTCCTCCAGTTTCTCCCAGCTCTTCTCCTTGGCAGAGGTTCCTCTTGAAGTCCAAAGTAATCTAAAGTTCTGGGGTCTGGGCCCCAATATTTATACAGCAGAATCCTTTGTTCTCTGGTGGCAGAGAAGCCCTGTGCTCAGTCAAAACCAATTCTGTCCTCTCTGGTGCAGCTTCCTGGCAGGAGGTGGAAACAGCATTGTGTAAGGCCGAACAGGCCCATTCAGGTGAAAGGAAATCTCCTCCCCCTACTCTAAATGCAGCCCAGGTCTATTCAGCCCAGCCCTGACTCACCCTGGAAAGGCAGGACACACCTAACCCCACCAAGTGACTGTCTTAACAGATATACATCCCCAGCCCCTGTCACTCCAAAACCAGACAGTCAATACACAACCTAGCAAAGGCACACTGGATGGCTAAGCAAGAAAATACCTACTTTCTAAAAGTTGTATTTTCAAACACAGAAAGTAAAAATCATCCTCACTAAAAGATGCATCTTTATATTCTATGTGAGTGCAGGCATACTAAACTTAATGTTCCTATCTTATCCCCATGGCAAGTTATATTTATAAGATGTTATAAATAATCTCCCATTCTGTCCTATGGGGCAGATTGCCCTTCAATAGTGAAAAACGAAATTGGCAGTATTTCACTATCAGGACATGCCACACACATCAGGGCATGTCCTACCTTTCACACACACTGCACCCTGTCCACAGGGGTACCTTGGGCCTACCTTAGGAGTGACTCACATGTAAGAAAAGGGAAGGTTAGGGCCTGGCAGGTGGGTGCACTTGCCAAGTCAACATGGCAGTACCAAACTGTGCACAGACACTGCAGTGGCAGGTCTGAGTTTCCTTTAGAGGCTGCCTATGTGGGTGGGACAATCAGTGCTGCAGGCCCACTAGCAGCATTTGATTTACAGGCCCTGGGCACACACAGTGCACTGTACTAGGGACTGCCTAGTAAATCAAATATTCCAATCATGGAATCATCAATCCATAACAACAAGTTACAGGGAGCACTTGCACTTTGCCACTGAACAGCAGTGGCAAAGTGCCCAAAGTATCTAGACCAGCAAAAACGAAGTCCAACACGCAGCAAAATAACAGGAGTCAAAGGCAAAAATACAGGGGAAACTCATGTCAATGATGCCAGGTCTAACATGTGCCCCCTCCAGCTGAATTGTGGGAAGCACTACCCACCCTCTTGGGAGTTCTCTTCACTAAGGCGGAAAAATCTGGACAGACCATCAGCATTGACGTGTTCTGTACCAGGGCGGTGTTCCACCGTGAAGTCCATCCCCTGTAGGGAAATTGACCACCTCAACAACTTTGGGTTCTCACCCCTCATCTGCATCAACCATCTGAGGGGCCTGTGGTCAGTCTGAACCCGAAAGTGAGTTCCAAACAAGTAGGGCCTCAGCTACCTCAACACCCAAACCACAGCAAAAGCCTCACGCTCAATCGCACTCCACCTCTGTTCCCGTGGAAGTAACTTCCTACTAATGAAGGCTACGGGTTGGTCTAGGCCCTCCTCATTTAGCTGTGAGAGCACAGCCCCCACACCATGCTCTGAAGCATCTGTCTGCACCACGAATTCCTGTGAGAAGTTGGGTGCCTTGAGCACGGGCGCCGTGCACATGGCAGATTCAGGGCATCAAAAGCTTTTTGGCAGGCGTCAGACCATTTCACTTTCCTGTGCTCCTTCCTGGAAGTTAGCTCTGTCAAGGGGGCAACAATGGTGCCATACCTCTTGACAAATCTCCTGTAATATCTGGTGAGGCCTAAAAAGGCTCTCACCTCTGTCTGGGTCTTGGAGGGTTCCCAAGCCAGAATGGTGTAAATCGTAGGCTGTAGGGGCACCACCTGGCCGCTTCCTACCTGACGTCCTAAGTACACCACTGAACCCTGCCTGATCTGGCATTTGCTTGCCTTGATTGTGAGGCCTGCCCTCTGCAGAGCCTTCAACCCTTCCCTGGGGTGGTGGAGATGTTACTCCCAAGTGGCACTGAACACTGCAATGTCATCCAGGTAGGCGGCACTGAAATCCTCCAGTCCAGCCAACACCTGGTTGACCAACGTCTGAAAGGTGACAGGGGCATTCTTCAACCCAAAGGGCATCACCCGGAATTGGTAGTGCCTCTCTGGTGTTGAAAATGCAGACTTCTCCTTGGCCCCATCAGTTAAGGCAATCTGCCAGTACCCAGATGTTAAGTCAAACGTACTGAGGTACTTGGCAGCTCCCAACCGATCTATGAGCTCATCAGCTCTGGGGATGGGGTGGGCATCAGTCCTGATGACTGAATTGAGTCCTCGGTAGTCCACACATAACCGGAGTTTTGGCGTGGCACCACGTGCGGCAGCCTTTGGGACCAGGTCCACTGGGCTGGCCCAAGGGCTGTTTGAGGGCTCAAATACCCCTAGCGCTAACATCTTGGAGACCTCCTCCTTGATGCAAGCCTTGACCCTGTCAGTCACTCTGTAAATGTTGTGCTTCACAGGAGGACTGTCCCCAGTGCCCACATCATCGATACACCACTGAGTGACACCAGGGGTCAGGGAGAACAGAGCAGCAAACTGTCCTAACAGCTGGCGGCAGTCACTCTGCTGTTCAGGAGTCAGGGTGGGGGAGAGGGTTACACCATCCACTGACCCATCATGTTCCTTAGCAGACAGGAGGCCAGGAAGAGGCTCAGTCTCCTCTTCCATTCCAGCATCTGTCGCCAGGAGCATGCCCACTTCGGACCTCTCCAAGTGGGGCTTAAGGCGGTTCACATGTAGGACCCGCAAAGGGTTCCTTGGGGACTGCAAGTCCACCAGATAGGTGACTTTACCTTTGCGGTCCACCACATAGTTGACTTTACTCTTGCGGTCCACCCCCTCAAATAGCCCAGTCCACTTATCTTGGAGCACACAAGGCTCCACTGGGGCCATGACCCACACTTTCTGACCAGGCTGAACTCTCCTACTGGCTGGTTTCCAGATTCGCCTGAGCAAGTTGTCTGAAGCGCTTAGTCTTGTTCCTGAAGGCCAGCATGTGGCTCTATACATACTGGGGAGGTTTACTGGGAGCTTTCTCCTGGCCTTCTTTGACCAGACTTAGCGGTCCTCTTGCAGGATGCCCATACAGGAGTTAAAAAAAACTGAACTCTAAGGACTTCTGCAGTACCTCCCTTTAAGCAACCAACAGGCATGGCAAGAGGACGTCCCACTTATGCCTCATGGGTTCACCAAGATCCATAATCATGCCCTTCAGGGTCCGGTTGCATCTCTCAACCAGCCGATTACCTCGGAGGTGGTAAGGAGTGGTGAACTTGTGGGTATCACCGCACTCCTGCCACAGGGACTTCATATACTTGGATATGAAGTTGGTACCCCGGTCAGACACCACCTCTCTGGGGAACCTCACACTGGAAAAAATCCCCATCAACTCACGACCCACCAACGCTGCCGTCATATTCCGGAGAGGGATGGCTTCCGGGTACCGGGTGGCATGGTCCACCAAGACCAGGATGAACCTGTTGCCCATGGCTGTTTTGGGATCCAGAGGCCCCACAATGTCAATACCCACCCTCTCAAAGGGGGTGCTGATTACAGGGAAAGGTTGGAGAGGAGCCTTGCACTTCCTCCTACTCTTACCATGTGCCTGGCAAGTCTGGCAAGACCTACAATGTGTGTCAGAGTTCTTACACATTTGAGGCCAGTAAAGGTGGGTGACAAGCCTTTCAAAGGCCTTGTCTTGCCCCAAATGACCTGCCAAAGGTACATCATGAGCCAGACCCAGTCGGAAGGCTCTAAAGTGCTGGGGTACCACCAGCACACGGGCTGACCCAGGCTCAGCAACCTTAGGCTCACTATACAGGAGACCATTGTCCCAGTAAATCCAATGTGATCCAGACTGATCATCTGCTGCCTGCTCTGCAGCATGCTGCCGCAAACCAACAAGAGAAGGGCATTTCTGCTGCTCCTGGCAGAATTCCTCCCTGGAGGGGCCCCCTTCCTGCTGCCAATGGGTAAGCTCAGGCAGGTCCCCCAGTTCAGCCACTTGCCCCCCTGTAGGCTCCAGGGCATCTCCCTCAAGGTTTGCTTCCTCCTGGACCGTGAGAACTTCGGGGGTGGTTTCCCACGCCCCCTGCCTCTTCTCTTTCTGGCAGGCACCTGGGCCACTGTTTCAGGCTTCAGGTCTTCTTGATCGCCCTTACCGGCTGCCATAGACCGAGTGGTCACACACGCCCACTCAGGCAGACCCAACATCTCCAAATGAGACTTTCGCTCCACCTTCTCTGAAGGGGAACTCTCCAAATTGTTGCCTAGCAGACAGTCAACAGGCATGGCTGGCCTCACAGCTACTCTCAAGGTACCTGAGACCCCCCCACTGAAAGGGAACCTGTGCCACTTTACAGAGGCACTCCAAGTTGTCAGCTGCAACTACTGGGTAGAATATGTTGGGGACCACATGCTCCTCAGACACTAGCCGACAACTGACAACTGTCACATTGGCTCCAGTGTCTCTCAGAGCTTCCACACTATGGCCATGGATGGTCACCCAATGCATGTATCTTTTAGTGTTATTAGGCAGATGAGCTCTTGGGACAATCTCACTGTCTCCTAAAGAGACCAGGGTCATCTCTGCGGACCCCCACCCCTCCTGGGAACCCGACTCCTCCCCCAAAGCTACACTAGCCAACTCACAGGGCAGAGCACCTGTGGGTGCAGTAGTGGCTTTCTTGGGGCACCTAGGATCCCCTATGAAGTGGCCCACCTAACCACAAGCATAACATGCCCGGGGTCCCTTCTGGGCAGGCTTACCTCCCGGGACCCATGGCTTCTTCTCACTGGGGGGCTGGGAACCTTTCCCTTGATTGCCTTGGGAATTACTTTGGGGCCCTTTTTGGAACTCCTTCTGTTTACCCTTGTCCCCCCCCACTCTTCTGCTGATGACCCTGCCCACCTTTGGCGAAGTCCCCCACATGACCTTTGTGTACCATGGTACTGACCCAGCGGCCCACCTCCACAGCAAGCTTCCTGGGGTCAGACAGCCTATTATCAATCAGATGCTGGCTTAGCTCTGGAAAACAACTACATGAAAAGTGCTCCCATGCAGCCAAATCATAGAGCCCCTGAAAATCATTTACCTGGCTATCCTTCACCTAACCATCCAGTGCTCTCCAAAATAGGACACATACTCCACCCAAGTGCTTGACTCAAGCGTCTTACAGGCCCCCAACTTCTGACTGTACAACTCTGGGGTCAAACCATACCTCCTGATTAAGGCTTCCTTCAAGTGGGCAGAAGACATTTGCTCCTCGCTTGGTAAGGCTAACAAAGTTTCCCTTCCCTCTGTCACGAAGTGGCTCCACAACCCCGCTCCGCAGTCTCTCTCAGGGACTCTGTGGGAACTCATTGCTACCTCATATGCCTTAAACCACTGACCAATATCCTCATTCTTTACAAAATCCTTAATCATTTCTTTGGGGATGTATACCTTCCCTTCTCCAGGCACTGGCAACAAGCTGCAACCATTGGGACTGGACTCCATACTCTTGGCTTTTATGTCCAGCTCCCTTAAACCTCTCTCATGCTCTAAAAGCATATTATTTTCCTCCATGGCCATTCTCTGCTTCTCTAACTCCAATTTCTTACTTTCCATGTCACTCTCCTTCCCCAGCTTGAGCTTAACAAGCTCCCTCTCATGAACCCTATTTCTTTCTCTGTCCTCCAGCTCTTCTGGAGACAGACCTCTTGAAGAGACACTGCTGCCATCTCTGGAAGGTACACCCCCCCTTTGCAGATTGAACATCCCCCCTGCTGCCCATCCAAATTCTTTGCCTCCACCAGAGGCTCCTCATCCTGCCCTCTGGCATTTCTGGATTCCAACCAGGCCCTCAGTACCTTTTGGTATTCATCCTTCCTGTTGAGGCCTCTCACAGAGATTTTAAACTTCTTGCAGATGGCTTTTAGTTGAGACACAGCGTAGGTTTCCACCCTATTCTCCTGAAATTCAATATCAATAGATGCAATGGATGCTGGCTTGTTCATGATGAAAACATTGGCAGTTCTCAAGTTGCAGAAAATCCACAAAGAAAAGTTCACCAATAGTATGTGGTTGCGTAATGGTCTGCACTCTGCTAGTAGTGTACACCAATCACTGTATGTAAGGCACAACTGCAAGTCCAGATCCTCACTGCTGACCACCAATGTTAGAAATGGGGGTCTCTAGTTGGCAATGGTTTGCACCGTTGTCCAAGTAGGGACCCTTCTTCCTAGTCAGGGTAAGGGGGATACACTTCTAAAATAACCCCTGCTCACCCCTTTGGTAGCTTGGCACGAGCAGACAGGCTTATCTCAGAGGCAGTGTGTAAAGCATTTGTGAACACATACAGTAATACAGTGAAAACACTACAAATGGACACCACACCAGTTTAGAAAAATAAGTAATCTTTATCTAAACCAAAACAAAGACCAAATACGACAATAATCCACAATATAAGACTGTAAAAAAAGATACTTTGCAAGATAACCTTTAAATTGCAGAAATAGCTAAAAAACACAGTTCCACCGAGTCAGTAGCTCTGTTTGGGGCTACCTTGATGCTGAAACAACAAAGTCTAACAGCTCCAGCCGACCACGTCGGTAACGGCCAGCTAAAGCATTGACAGACTTGTGAACAGTACATTTCCCGTTGCGGCCAACACGTTGGTGCGAGTCGGTCGATGGCAATCGTTGCTTTGCAACCAAATGGAAGCGGTACAGGGTGTGGTGCCCTCACGATGCGGTGCAGGCAGCGGCTTGGTGACGGTCATCCAGACGGCGTCGGTGTTCCCAAGGCTTACAGTGCAGGGTGAGGCGGTGCTCGATGCAGTGCTGGCAAGTTGCGGTGCAGGCGACGGAGCTGGTCGATGTACAGGTCGGGCAGCGACGATGTTGGTGAGATCCAGGCAGGGTGAGATGAGGCGGTGCGGAGTGCGGTGCCCACAGGACGCGGTGCAAGCAACGGCTCGATGATGATCATACAGGTGGCACCGGTGAGACCAAGGATGCGGTGCGAAGTGCAGTAGTGCCTTCTGCAGGGCCTTCAGGACACGGAATCTTGCGACAGACTCAGTGACAGAGTCAGTTGCCCTTTTCTTCTGCGGCGACTGAAACCAGTGGTTCCAGAGACGGTGCCCAGAAGGATGGTGAGGTCTTTTCTGTTCCTGAGACCTCTTGAACAGGGGGCAAGCTCCACTTCCAATCCCTTGGAGACACTTCTCAAGCAGGATACACACACAGTTCCTCTCCCTGTCAGAAACAGCTACTGCAGGCCAACCCCAGACTGCGCACAGCAAAGGGGCAGTACTCCTCCTCCAGTTTCTTCCAGCTCTTCTCCTTGGCAGAGGTTCCTCTTGCAGTCCAAAGTAATCTAAAGTTCTGAGGTTTGGGCCCCAATATTTATACAGCAGAATCATTTGTTCTCTGGTGGCAGAGAAGCCCTGTGCTCAGTCGAAACCAGTTCTGTCATGTCTGGCGCAGCTTCCTGGCAGGAGGTGGAGACAGCATTGTGTAAGGCAGACCAGGCCCATTCAGGTGAAAGGAAATCTCCTCCCCCTACTCTAAATGCAGCCCAGGTCTATTCAGCCCATCCCTGACTCACCCTGGAAAGGCAGGACACACCTAACCCCCTCCACCCCCCCCAAGTGGTTGTCTGAACAGAATGCACATCCCCAGCCCCTGTTACTCCAAAACCAGACAGTCAATACACAACCTAGCAGAGGCACACTGGATGGTTAAGCAAGAAAATACCTACTTTCTAGAAGTGGTATTTTCAAAAACAGAATGTAAAAATCATCCTCACTAAAAGATGCATCTTTATATTCTGAGTTCAGGCATACTAAACTTTACTTTCCCATCTTGTCCCCATGGTAAGTTATATTTATAAGATGTTATAAATTAAACTCCCATTCTGTCCTATGGTAGGTCTGAGTTACCTTCACAGGCTGCTTATGTGGGTGGCACAATCAGTGCTGCAGGCCCACTAGCAGCATTTGATTTACAGTTCCTGGGCACACACAGTGCACTGTACTAGGGACTAAGTAGTAAATCAAATATGCCAATCATGGAATCACCAATCCATAACAACAATTTACAGGGAGCACTTGCACATTGGCACTGAACAGCAGTGGCAAAGTGCCCAAAGCTTCTAGACCAGCAACAACGAAGTCCAACACACAGCAAAATAACAGGAGGCAAAGGCAAAAATACATGGGAAACCCACGCCAATGATGCCAGGTCTAACAATACGGAGACAACATGTATCCAAATTAAGCATTGGGGGAAGGAAGACCCGGTCCGAAGCAAGCAGTGTGGTGAGTTCAGAAGTGGAGACAGATGCTGAGGATGGAGGGACAACATCACAACAAAAAGGAAGGAATTATTCCCTCGGTGATTGGGGAGCTGGATTTTTTAAGGCTAGACCTACCCCCAAGACAAACACAGCAAAATTACAAACCACTAAGGGGAAGAGGCAGAGGCGGAAAAGGCTGAGGGGACCCCGGAACAAACAATCAAGTGAAAGAGAAAACTGGGAAAGGGGGCAAGAAGTAGCCATATCCAGCTCTGAGAATTTGGTAATCAACCTCATGGATATTACTTTGACTGCAAAAAAAGTGGAAATACTGAAATTGGGACTCTCATTTTGTCCGAAACAAGACATGAATTATGTACAGACTCGTGTAGACCTCTTTAGGTTAATTCAGTCAATTAAATTAAAGAAATTTTTCTGGTGGAGGGCAAGATAATGTGAACAACGCTTTGCAGGTGGATGATATGAATTTGTTAATGCAGCTAAGGCAACTGGAATTGGAAAATGAAGGAAAAGAGGAGTGCATAAGTGAAGAGTCCTTAATTGTTGAACAAGGATTAGAGACATATGGTGATGCCTCAACTCGATTTAAACCAAAGTCAAAGTTTATACCTGTGATGGGAAGAGATTCAATTGATATTTTAGTGACCTGGTTGTCAATGAATTGAAAACTCTGTGCTGTGAAAGCAATAAAAGATCAAAAGCTGGCCGAAAAGAAAAAGAATATCACGATTTAGTGAATAAACTGCAAACAAAAACTAATTGTATTGTAATGAAATCTGACAAAGGAGGGAATATTGTGTTGTGGGGTAAAAAGGCATTTTTGGAAGAGGTGTATGTGCAGTTGAATGATGTAGAGTGTTATTGAAGGGTGTCAAGACAGAAGATGGCGAATTCATGGTCAAAGATACATAACAATTTGAGACAGTGGAGAGATCAGGGTCTACTTAGTCAGGAGGAGTATCAGTTCTTAAGGAATATTCACCCAGTAATACCTGTGTTTTATTTAATTCCGAAAACACATAAAAATATGGCCAATCCCCTGGGACACCTGATCATTTCCTCAATTGGGAGTGGCCTGGAAAATGTGAGTAAATATGTAGACCAGTTTTTAAAGGAGTCAGTGATCAATTTACCATTACATGCAAAAGATACAGGGGATTTTTTTTTACAGAGAGTATTTGATTTGCCCTGGGAGAAAGATTTCATTCTCCTCACAATTGATGTCACATCACTCTACACGAGTATTAGGCACAAAGACGGTATGCATGCAGGAAGTCACTTCCTGGGTACTAGACCCCTGAATTTATGGCAGCACACAAAGATGCTTTTAGCAATGTTTGAAATGTGCTTGACAAGTAACTTCTTTCTATTCAATGGGGAAGCCTTCCAGCAGTTGTGTGGAACTATGATGGGCACCTGCTTCTCCCCCAGCTATGCAAATTTACATATGGGATGGTGGGAGGATCAGGTGGTCCGAGTAGAATATCAGATGGAATGGGTAGAGCATGTAGTCCAATGGAGTCATTTCATAGACGATTTGTTTATTGTGTGGAAGGGTTCAGAAGAGAGTGCAAGATTATTTGTAGAGTAACTGGGGCAAATGAGTTAAATCTGAAATTTACCAGCAATATCAGTAGAGTAGAGGTAAACTTTCTTGACCTCACAGTTTATGTGGAGGGGGACCAGCTGGAAACATAACTATTCAGGAAACCTACGGCCGGCAACACCCTGTTGCACTCAACATGATTTCACCTGCGTAACCTGATAGAGAATATCCCTTATGGAGAGTGCTAAGGATAAGGCGAAACTGTAGTGTCCAGCGAGAGGAAGACAAGGCCATTGGAGAGTTGAAAGAAAGATTTAGAGCCGGGGGTACAAAAAAGATTGTATTGACAAAGCTATTGTGAAAAAAATCGAAACCCAGAGAAAGGATCCTTTTTGAGAGGAAAAGCTCACAAAACAAAAAGAAGTTGTGATCCCCATTTCAGATTAGTTATTACATATAGTACACAGGAAGAAGATATAAGGACAATATTAAACAAATCTATGAGACAAGCGCTAGTGGTAAGTAGTCCTGAGAGTAGAAAACAAGTGAAGAATACCTGGTTGACAGTAAGAAAAGGATTTCAGACGTGTGGGAAGTGCAAAGCATGTCAACATGAGAAAAACACCACTCAACTTGTATCCCCACTGACTGCTCAAATTAAAGTGATTAAGGTTCAGTTCAATTGTAAGACGGAGTTTGCTGTGTACATGTTGAAATGTCAGTGCCAGCTAGCTTACACTGATAGTATGATCTTGCCATTTCAGAAGAGAATTTTACAGCATTTGAGAGTGATAAAAAAGCATGATCATGGGTACCCTGTGGCTAGGCACTTTAAAGAGATGAATGGAGGAAGAATGGATGTTCTTACCTATTATGTGATAGACGCGGTCCCAAACAATGTACGTGGAGGTGACAGGGAACACCAATTGAGGCAATTGGAGTCTAGATATATTATTAAATTCAACACGAAGACTCCAGGGGGCCCCAATATGGAAGAAGATCTGTTTACACATCTATGAGAGAAGTCAAAAAGAGTGATGAATTATAACCCCACTGTTTTAAGGAGAAGGGACAAGAATGATTTTAAAAGTGTTGCATATGTAAGAATAGTAGATAGGCTAAGGGAATGGTATATGAGTGATGCTGCACAGGGCACTTTAGTTTTTAATTTGTATAAGTAGTATGGAAGAGTGTCTGACCGAGGAAGTATTATGGGTATTGGCTCAGCATTCAACCATTAGACCCAATAGATGTGTTGCCCACTGGGGCTGAATTGTGAAATCACAGGCCATTAGCAATAGAATAGATTAGAAATTAAGGATTTAGGATGAAAGGGTAGCAATGTTTTGTTAAGAACTTCCACGAGAAACCATCAATGTGAATGACTGGAGTTAGTAAACTCGGACAACAATTAGAGCTGTGGACATTTTATTTATTAAGTGTTTATGTTGTGGAAAGGTTTTAGAAAGTAAAAAAAAAAGATTTTGGTAAACTCTGTCTTATTAATGATATGGTTTGAATAAAACTGTTTTATGAAACTTTTAATGCTAAAATTTGACCCGTTGAACATATTTATGGTATTTAAGAAATGTAAGATATGTGCAATGTTTATATTTATGGCCTGTGAAGAATACAGGTCTTTGATACATGGGTTAAATTATGGTTGCATGCTGAGGCGATAGAACACATTGATGATGGGAGGTGGTTGGACACGCAAGAGAGGAAAGACTATGTGGTAGTCTTTCTACATGATTTATTTGCACGTGTGTGGGAGTGTTTAAATACAGAAAAAATGGCATCTCGCCATCAGTGATCAAGGCTAGTGAGTAACCGAAACGCGTTTGATGTAGAGGCCGCAATAAAGAAAAGATAAAGAACCTACCCGTGTGTGTCGTACCCTTCCCTGGATGTGCTAAGGGAGGAAGGAGAAGATAGATATATATATATATCTGGAAAGGAATCCGCGCATCAAGGATAACCAAAAACGACTCGCACACCACAGCTCCAATTCCCAGAGTTTATTTGGCAATACGTTTCACCCCCTCAGGGGTATGGTAATGGCCTGGTTACAAAAACACTGTGCCCTAACACCTTAAGAAAGAGGGCTCGTTACGTGAATGTATGAACCTGCAGTCCTCTCTCTATGACCGCACAGCATCCTCCAACTGGAGTCAACAAGTGAGTATTTTAAACCCCTGTGATGACGAACTCTTTTACACAAAGCTGGCATTGAGGAAGGCATTCATCCGAAACGCGTTTGCCAGGTGTTTTAGAACTGCGCTTGAATAAGAACTTATGATGTGCCAAGGTGGTAGAATAAATCTTACCTGAAGTGAACCCAAGGTGTGTCAGACCCGTTTTGACCTTGGAGCGGGAGTTGATGTTTGTCCAGGCAGTCGGCGCTGGAAATTGACACGCCTCTCGGTCTTGTGCACCGCGTCTTGCCGGCAACTTTGGGAGAGTGTAGAAAGCTACATACCGCGGCGCCCCCCCGGCAGTGATATATACAATGTTGCAAAGGGGAGAGAGCAGCAGATTTATTGCAGAACGGGTCGCTGTCAGTGTGAGTTAAACCACTATTGATCCTTCCGCAGCGGTGAGAATGCAGTCTGACAGCTGACTGAAGTCAGGGCATTATCAGGTGCACGAGATGAAGTTATTTAACCAAGCTCGCTGATTTGGACTGTTTTCATCCATATGTGGCTGGACATGAGGCGCATTATGCTGTGTTTCCAGAGACAGCTGACAGAGATTGAGTATTAACTTGAACCTGCAGTCCTCTCTCTATGACTGCAGAGCATCCTCCAATGGGAGTCAACGAGTGAGTATTTCAAACCCCTGTGATGACGAACTCTTTTACATGAAGCTGGCATTGAGGAAGGCATTCAGACGAAAACCCGTCTGCCAGGTGTTTTAGAACTGCGCTTAAATAAGAACTTATGATGTGTCAAGGTGGTGGAATAAATCTTACCTGAAGTGAACCCAAGCTGTGTCAGACCCGTTTTGACCTTGGAGCGGGAGTGGGAGTTGATATATATACTTTACAAATTGGGAATACTTGTACTTTTAACCAAGTTACGAATTACTGCTGCTATCTATCTATATTGTTTACAGTACTTTGCACTTTTTAATAGCTGGTAGTTTTCATTAATGGAACACCATGCCATCGAGGGGTTAATATAAATATTACTTTTTCCTTCATCCTTAAATATGGATGAGACCAGTTTCAAGTATAGGAATATGTCCCTGGTAATTGTTTACAGCACAATAGCACTTTAAATATCAAGGTACTGTTTATTAATGGATTTTATTTATTTAAAATCATAATAATATTGCCCTCTGACATGTATTAGCCAATCTTTTACAGACTGAAAGCTTGGAATTTAGGAGGAGTTTCCCATATTTATCTCTTTATGTTTTCTTGCATTCTTGTATATATTTCTGTATTCTCTTCCAGGTATATATTCCTTTATATTCTTCATGTCTCTTTGATATCATCAGACTATATTGTTCTCAAATTTATTTAGAACATCTTTGCACACTCTCTCATTCCCTATCATAGAACCCTCACCAGATTGAAGTATAGAGAATATACCTTATAACCCTATTAGTAGTACATTTCTGCCTCCTTTCCTTTGGAAACATTTTACCAATCCTTATTAGAGGCATTCGTTAAATATTATTGGCCCACATAGTGAGGTGATTAGTCAAATTGTGAATATACGGGCACTTTACCGTAACTAGTAAGCAACAACAAACTAAACTAAATGAACAACATGCAACAACTAAACACCACATGAATGAAGAGTTGGAATAACAATCTGTGGATCTAGCAAATAATTCACTGCCTCTTACCTATTTTATTTTATTGATGGAATAGTGCAGCAAGTGTTAAAAAAGGAAAAAAATGTAAAAAATGTGAAAATGTATATATAAAAATTGGGTATGTGTCTCTTTACATTTTGGAGGTAATTTTGGAGGGAACTTTCCCTTTAAATGGCTTGTCTATACACATATGCTCTATGACCCTGTTGAAGGCTCATATCAGACACACCCATATAAAATTACCACATTGGGTTATACAGCCGAACCAAACACGGGGGACCGGGTATACCATTACAAGCAAGGATTCCCAGTCCACGGACACAATGAGGCACTACGTCTACCAGGAGGCACCACTTCGGAGTCCAATTAAGATGGATGCTAAGTATACAGATGCTTATCATATAGCGCCATCGGATAGGGCCAAAGGCACACCCTGTATAATCGGCGGCAGTATGCACTGCAGGTCCGAGACCAACACGGCACATAAATACTGCCACTAGGGAGTTATTGAGCAGGGCGCACAGACTAACGCAGTCCCGGTGGCGGAAGGTATCTCTCATCTGCACTCCTTCTGTTTTTATCATTCTTATCATTTTAAACCATACACACAGACAGATTATTTGTGTACTTTACAGTAAACACGAACACTTGGTTGTTTATACTTACATTTGAATGTTCCAATATGGCGGGTATATGATGATTGCTACTATGCATACATGTGTGCTTAAGTCCTTTGTTTATGTTCAACAAGGAAGCATATGTAAGACAGCATTAGTATTACTCCAGTGTGTGATCAAGACCGTTGAGGTCGAAACGCGTCACGGAGGATTTATGATGTTTAAATAAATCCCCTTTTCATTAATTGGAGACGTTTCTGGAGTTTGTGACCCGAGAGCGCGTTAACCTGGATGGTTTGCAGAATTAGATTAACGGTATTTCTCCGCCAGCGAATGCACCACCCCCCACGGGCTTAGGTTTCCAGAAGGAGTTCATTTGTTAGTTATATGTAATTGAGGAAACTGCCTGCCGGCCTCGGAGTAACTGAGTGAGCCACACTACACTCTGCGCAGTGGAGGATTGCCGTTGGATCACTGCTGGATGTCCTAACGAACCCGCCTTTACGCTATCCCGGGAATAAAGGTAAGCGAGCATGGGGTCGGTGACGGAAGATCACAGCTCGCGTTGCTGATACGCGAGGAGGGGAACCATGCAGAATATGTCCAAAGCAGCGCATGCCATAGGGATCGATCATAACTGTGACCGCTGGGGTAGACCCACATTTGTGCAACAGTTTAGACGTGCGGAGTCTAACTTAACTCACAGAGGTGGGGAAAGAGACTGAGGTGGTGGAGATGATACAGAGTCTCCCTCCCTGGAGAAGAATCAGAACGCGCGCTAAACTCTAACCTGACATTAAGTACCAGTGCCTTGGCAACATAGGAGTGCATATACACGGTAACCACCAAGCGAGCTGCACAGAGACGTGGCAGGGGGAACTTTGCATTATTTTCAGAGGGGTCACACACAGATAACGCTCCAATATCTATGATCTATGACTTGGTAGATCTGTGCAACACTATGGAGGATGATAGAGAGAGAAAGGCAGCGGCGCAGACTCTGTTTGCACGCGCACTAGGGGTTGGATGCAGCCAACATGTGATGGCTAACAAGGAATCCACCATTGTTGATGTATTAAGGAAATATGAGAAACTACATAAGCAAGAAATGTCCAAATGGTGGGAAGCCATCTCCCTCCAGGATTACATTGACAAAAAGATGGTACCAAGTGGGCTAAGGATCTACATCACCCCCTCATATGACTCACCAGACCCGCGCATGTTGGAAGAATGGGCAGCCAACTCGGCTAATAGCTCTAAAATAATGCTAGAAATCCTAGTAAAATATGCCTGGTCTGATAGGGATACCATCAAGAAGGAGATAGGGCGTATTAAAGAGGAACTGACTGCGAGTACCGAACAAGACACGATCTCGAAATTCCTGGAAGAGATGAAGAAAAGACTACAAATGGTGAAGGATGACTTAAAAGCAAGAAAACAAAGGAAATTGCACCGCGACTGCGGTGACTATGAGTCAGGAAGGATATTGACTTATAGCCGAAAATATGATCATCTCTATGAGAACACGAGAGGAACGGAAGCAACCACATCAGGTGTACAAGAAATCCGTGAAGAAGACCAGGCGAGTTCAAGTGACACCAACTCAGACTTTTCACTAACATCAAGAACCTCAGAGAGCTCAACCTCGGAAGGTGACCCAACCACACGCACGAAGACTTTTTTAGACGAGTACCGGCTCCTGCGAAGGAGCCGGCAGACAACCCGAGCAACATAAAAACCGGATTACAAGGAGAAAACATTGACGGGAAGAGTGCGAGGATGAGGAAGAGCAAGGGGTACCAAGCCAAGAGGAGGAAGAGGTGCAAACAGAGGAGAGAGAAGAGGGAGCGAAGCGGAGCCAATGGGAATCAGACAAACACGCTCCAAGAAAACACAATGATGGATGACGCCATGGTAAACCAGACCATTATTAACTTATCCACCAGACCCATGAGTAAGAAAGATAAAAGAACACTGTGTTTGGGCTTGTCATTTTGTCCTGCAGAACCTATGAACTACGTGGATGTACAATCAATCAATCAATCAGGGAATTGTAAGGGCGCTACTCACCCGTGAGGGTCTCAAGGCGCTGAGGGGGGGTCCGCAGATCTGTTTAGCCGAAGAGCCAGGTCTCGAGGGTCTTCCTGAAGGTGTTCAGGAGGGGGCGCGTCTGATGTCTGCCGGTAGCTCGTTCCAGGTCTTGGCTGCAATGTGAGAGAAGGATCTTCCGCCTGCTCTGGCTCTGTGGATGCGTGGGGTTTCGGCCAGTGCGAGGTTGGAAGATCGGAGGTTTCTTTTGGGTATGTGGAAGTTGATTCTGTCGTTGAGGTATTTGGGTCCGTTGTTGTGTAGGCATTTGTAGGCGTGAGTGAGGATTTTGAAAGTGACTCTTTTCTCCACGGGGAGCCAGTGGAGACTTTGTAGGTGTTGGCTGATGTGTTCGATGTCGGGGATGCCGAGGACGAGTCTGGCGGCGGTGTTCTGTATTGTTTGGAGTTTGCGGAGTAGGGACTTGTTGATGCCGGCGTATAGTGCGTTTCCATAGTCCAGTCTGCTGGTGATGAGTGCGTGGGTGACTGTCTTCCTTGACTCAGGGGGGATCCACTTGAAGGTCTTGCAGAGGATGCGGACGGAGTTGAAACAGCTGGAGGTGACGGTGTTGACCTGTCGGTTCATGGTGAGTGATGAGTCAAGTACGATGCCGAGGTTCTTGGCATGGTCTGAAGGGGTAGGTGGGCTTCCAAGGACGGTTGGCCACCAGGTGCTGTCCTATGCAGAAGGGGGGGTACCGAGGACGAGGACTTCTGTGTTCTCGGCATTGAGCTTCAGGCAGCTGTTGGTCATCCAGACTGCGACATCTTGCATTCCTTTCTGGAAGTTGAGTTTGGCAGTGGTGGGGTCTTTGGTGAGGGAGAGGATGAGCTGGGTGTCGTCGGCGTAGGATATGATGTTGAGGCCGTGTTGTCAAACGATGGCTGCAAGGGGGGCCATGTAGATGTTGAAGAGGGTGGGGCTCAGTGATGAACCCTGTGGGACTCTGCAGGTGATTTTCGTGGGGTCGGAGAGGAAGGGTGGGAGTCTGATCCTTTGGCTTCTTCCGGTGAGGAATGAACGGATCCAGTCCAGGGCTGTTCCTTGTATGCCTGCGTCGTGTAGTCTGGCAACTAGTGTGCGGTGGGAGACGGTGTCGAAGGCCGCTGATAGGTCGAGTAGGATGAGGGCTGCGGAGTGGCCTTGGTCCAGGAGGGTGCGGATGTCGTCTGTGGCGGCGAGTAGGGCGGTCTCTGTGCTGTGGTTGCTTCGGAATCTGGATTGGGACGGGTCGAGGACGGCGTTCTCTTCAATGAATCGTGTCAGTTTCCTGTTGACTGTTTTCTCTGCAACTTTGGCTGCGAAGGGGAGGAGCGAGATGGGCCGATAGTTCTTGAGGTCGGTGGGGTCAGCTGTGGGCTTCTTGAGCAGGGGTCTGACTTCTACGTGCTTCCAGTCGTCTGGGAAGGTGCCTGTTTTGAAGGTGGTGTTGATGGTGCATTGTAGTTCGGGTGCAATGGTGGCCGCAGCTCTGTGGTAGATGTGAGGGGGGCAGGGGTCAGTGGGGGCCCCCGAGTGGATGCTTTTCATGGTCGAGGCGGATCGATATGTTCAAATTTTGCCGGAAACTAAAACTTAAGAAATGGCATAGATTGAAACCAGCGAGGAATAGGGACCTACCTAATTCCCAATGTACTATCTCCAGCAGTGCTCTCAGTATAGGTGATATAGACACCCTAATCGCACTACACGAGTTGGGAGGTGGAGGTGGAGACCCTGACACAAACGTGTGTCAAATGCTTGACGAATTGGAAATCACGTATGACAAGGCAGCAGGAACTGAATTCACACCCAAGTCCACATTTTTACCCACCATGCCCCACGATAATATCGATACCTTCCAGGAAATGGGTGGAACTGAGTTGTTGGATTTCAGGCAAAGAAACTGGGCGAAAAATATGGGAAAATGTAAACATAACTTAACCTTATCACAGAAAAAGGCCATGAAAGACTTGGCAGCTGATAATTATGTGGTTATTCGACCTGCTGACAAAGGGGGCAATATTGTCATTTTAAGAAATGTATGTGAAAAGAGGCTATGCGACAACTCAGTGACACTAGCACCTACACAGGTAGCAACAGAGTAGAGTACAATGAGAGTATCACCAGGATCTGGGGGAAATTGGAAGACTGGAGAGACAAGGGCCTCTTAGAATGGGAAGAATACTGCTTCCTTAAAAGAGATCATCCAATACTTCCAGTGATGTACCTACTCCCTAAGTGCAGAAGAACAAAACGAATCCCCCAGGCAGACCCATAGTCTCCTCTAGAGGATGCGTTTTGGAGAACATTTCACGCTATGTAGATCACTTTCTTAGGGACTTTGTGTTCACACTGCCCTCTTATGTTAGGGACACAAAAGATTTCCTCACCAAAATCAACAATCTGGTCTGGCAGGAGGAGTACCTCCTCATGACCATGGACGTCAATTCACTGTATACAGTGATTGATCATGAACAGGGAGTGGCTGCATGTGCCAAATTCCTAGATCAGAGATCCATCAGATACTTGGAACACACTCGGATGCTGCTCGACATGATCAGGTACTGTTTGACTAACAACTTCTTCCTGTTCAACAATCAAATATACAGGCAAATACTCGGTACAGCTATGGGCACTTGTTTTGCCCCGAGCTTTGCCAACCTGTTTATGGGAGCATGGGAAGAGGAAATCAGGAACGACACCAACCTTCGCAATGACCTGGGCAAAGTCATCCTATGGCTCAGGTACATTGATGACCTGTTCATTATATGAAATGGCAGCGAACAGGAAGCTCTGGAATTTGTGGGCAAACTCAATAGCAATTCCCATAACCTCAGACTCACTAGTGTGATCAGTAGGAAGGAGGTAGAGTATCTGGACACTAAGGTGGAGATTATCTCCAACAACATCCACACAAGTCTATTTAGGAAGTGCACAACAGGCAACACATTGCTACATGCAATGAGTAGCCACCCGGACAACCTCAAGTGGAGCATCCCCTATGGGGAATTGCTCAGAGCAAAACGCAGCTGTAGTTCCGAGAAGGCCTTTACCATCGAACAACAAACCATGATTGCTGGATTTGAGGAAAGGGGCTATCCCAAATGGGTTCTCAAAAGAGCGATGGACAGGATAAAAAGCATTGACAGGGAAACCATCCTTGGGGACAGACCTAACGAGGACGAAACTAACAGCGACAGCAGCGAAACAAGAGTCATACTTACGTACAACCGCAATGCAGATCACATTCGCAAAACCATTGCACGTAACTGGGACATTCTCAAAAAGGATCCGGTTATAGGAGACACCATTCCGGCGAGACCAAGTATAACTTACAGAAGGGGCCGGAACCTACGAGATATGCTGGTGCACAGTGACCTACCTGTTATTGAGCAAACCAGGGGGATGAACCTACAGGGTTTCTTTCCATGTGGCCACTGTAAGGCCTGTGGCGGTAGCCGCATGAGGAAAGAATTCTTCAATACGAGTACCAATAGCATGATCCCGATTAAGTAATTCCTCATGTGTAGCCTAAATTTGTAGTATACGTACTAGAGTATCCATGCAAGTTGAGGTACGTGGGAAGCACAATACACATGGCCAAAAAAAGAATCCAAGAGCATAGGAGAGCCATAACCAACAAGGACAAGCAGTATCCCATTGCCAGACATTACGAGACACACCATTTCTCAGATAGCTCCAAACTAGTATATTATGCAATAGAACAAGTGAACAACAGCAGGAGAGGGGGCAATCGGACACTTAGACTCAGACAACGGGAGTCGAGACATATCATAGGCATGGGCACATGCTATCCCAATGGGCACACTATTGATGAGGAACTGGCTGTGCATCTACAAGAACATTAGGTCCTCTTTGTCGCTGGATATTGGAGGGATGTTAAGAATCGAATTTTAGTATAACATGTTTGTAACAACAGGATCAAAAATCCTGGGTGAACCTGCAATATCTTTGTTTTATCAAATATCAGGTTTTCTAATTGGTCTCTATTTTAGCCCTAATGTTTCTATGGTTACTTCTTAATAACATTGCATATGATATGTACTCTATTTTTACTATGTTCCACTTTAACGACTTTTCTTTCCCCTACAGCCCCTCCCTCCCCTCTAACTCTCTACATACGACTCACTGACACTTTGTCCTTTCTGATATCTCTTTCAGGAGGAAAGGAAGGGATCCAACCTCTATACCTGTAACTATGGGGTCCCTACCCTTTTCTTCGCAACATCCTTGTGTTGCATCTCAGCTCCCAGATAAGACAACTTCACATGCTATTTTGTTATTTTTGTATTTGAATATTGTATTACGTGCACTAAAATGAGGTTGCATGTGGGGGTAGTTAGTGCATACTGTCTTTACAGAAGCACAGTGGTGCTTTTTACTTCCTTTCTGAGGAATACAGAAGGAATGGTTTCGATAACCATTAGGCGAGACAGTAATTGATACCAACTCGCAGCAGGGGCATACCTTTACAACAGACAAGACATATGGCGGCTCTACATGGGTTTCTATGGGTAAGAAGTAACCACTAAGGCGAATTCACTGAAGTTCTGAAACACAACATGCATCCGTAACCATAGTTACTCATATCAGACACACCCATATAAAATTACCACATTGGGTTATACAGCCGAACCAAACACGGGGGACTGGGTATACCATTACAAGCAAGGATTCCCAGTCCACGGACACAATGAGGCACTACGTCTACCAGGAGGCACCACTTCGGAGTCCAATTAAGATGGATGCTAAGTATACAGATGCATATCATATAGCGCCATCGGATAGGGCCAAAGGCACACCCTGCATAATCGGCGGCAGTATGTACTGCAGGTCCGAGACCAACACGGCACATAAATACTGCCACTAGGGAGTTATTGAGCAGGGCGCACAGACTAACGCAGTCCCGGCGGAGGAAGGTATCTCTCATCTGCACTTCTTCTGTTTTTATCATTCTTATCATTTCAAACCATACACACAGACAGATTATTTGTGTACTTTACAGTAAACACGAACACTTGGTTGTTTATACTTACATTTGAATGTTCCAATATGGCGGGTATATGATGATTGCTACTATGCATACATGTGTGCTTAAGTCCTTTGTTTATGTTCAACAAGGAAGTATATGTAAGGCAGCATTAGCTTTACTCCGGTGTGTGATAAAGACCGTTGAGGTCGAAACGCGTCACGGAGGATTTATGATGTTTTAATAAATCCCCTTTTCTTTAATTGGAGACGTTTCTGGAGTTTGTGACCCAAGAGCGCGTTATACTGGATGGTTCTGCAGAATATATATATATATATATCCTCCAAAGTTGCCCCAGAGCTCAAGGACGCCACTCCTGCGGAAGAGAGTTCAACAGAACTTTTTATTCAAAAAACAGCGCACCCTTGCTCAATTAATTTAACAGTCCCTGACGCGTTTCGGTGACACTTCACCTTAATCATAGGGCGGGACAATAACAAACCATGGAGAACACACTGCAAACATTTTGTTCCATTAGCATGCACTCTCCAGTGAATAGCATGCTGTGTGTTGCAGTGCCGATATTTCCCTCATAGGGTCCATGTATTTGTCCAAAGTTACAACATCCCCAATGTTCTCACAATGTTTACAGCCCTCCAGTGGGCCTCGAGAAAGGATGTGCAGTTTTAAATCAATTTCTCCTCCGTGCTGCGATCGGGCTGCCATTCCATTACAGCCCCGCAGTCCTGAAATCATTGAGCCAAGCGGTGCAATCCTCCGCGGCCGAGGCCGCCGCGTATTAACATCCTCCAAAGTTGCCCCAGAGCTCAAGGATGCCACTCCTGCGGAAGAGAGTTCAACAGAACTTTTTATTCAAAAAACAGCGCACCCTTTCTCAATGAATTTAACAGTCCCTGACGCGTTTCGGTGACACTTCACCTTAATCATAGTGTGGGGCAAAAACAAACCATGGAGAACACACTGCAAACATTTTGTTCCATTAGCATGCAGTCTCCAGTGAATAGCCTGCTGGGTGTTGCAGTGCCGATATTTCCCTCAGTAGGGTCCATGTATTTGTCCAAAGTTACAACATCCCCAATGTTCTCACAATGTTTACTCGAGGCCCACTGGAGGGCTGTAAACATTGTGCTGTAATTAGAGCTACTGATTAGATAAGACACTAAATCAGTATACATACTTGTATATAATATGTACAAAGAAATGCAAATGGAGATGAAAAAGGAAAAAACATAGAGAAAAAAACATAGTGTCAAAAACATAATTTCCTGACTAAACAGGGATTAGTGGTTTAAATTTGAAGAAGTATAATAAACCCCACTAGAGGGATTTAGGAGTATAAATAAGATTAGTGGTTAAAGCTAAGAAAAATCCCCACTAGAGGGATCTATGAGTCCAAACAGGAAGTTTAAACCATAGTGGAAAGAAACTTGTCTTTTGGCTTCTCTGCAACTATAAAGTTGTTTTTATACAAAATGTTGAAATACGTTTTAAAAATATTATGTTTTAGAACAATTTCACTATCAGGCACTGTCACACAATTATTTTGTGCACACCAATTGTAAATAACACGTCAACACTTATAAGCACCTTTTTTTTCATTCACGTTTTGAAAAATATAAAAATGTAAAATTTCTTTGAACTACGCATACCATAATGCTTTGCAGCCACACACAACAGGAAATGTGTGTGAAATGGAAATAAAAGATGTCTGTTTTGCCGGTTAGTGAAAACTACCCGTGACCAAGGTTCGAGGAGCGAACCGAAACGGGTTGGGCATAGTGATGTTTGCTGTTATGAAATAAAGCAATTTTGTTATACGGATTCCGAGAGAGTGCGGTTTTTCATACCAACCTCTGGGCTCAGAGGTTACTTGTTGCAATATTTACGGCTGCCCTGTCGGAGAAAAACTGCACCGCTTCAAGGAAGGAGCGCTGGCGTCCTACTCGAGGGCGTTGTGGAATGATATATATACATATATATATATATATGTGTGTGTGTGTGTGTGTGGACTCGCGTGTTTCTCAACAACTAATTTAAAAAAATGGGGGTTTGGAGGACTCACAGGGTTTCAAATTATTTATTGGCAGCAATTTATCTTGCAGATACATTTGGGTGTAAAACCTTCATCCATGTATCAAAATGCTTTCAACTAGGTGCAAAGTACATAATTGACTTAATGCTACATCCCCCATTCTCATTGGTGAGTTCATGGTGAGTTCTTGGCCAATGAGAATACTGAAGTGCTCTCACAGTGTTCTTGCGGCAGCCATGCCGTTCCGGTATCAAACCCCATCTGTGATCACATAAGTCTGCATTTGGGCCCACATGCCAACTTAACACTTTCTCCCGATGGGCTGACTCAGATGAATATCACGGGACCCCTCAAACATTTTAGGCCATGTTGTTATAAAAGTCCCCCTTTACATAGTATTCCGTATTGGTTGTCACATTACCCCGGAATGGGGTAGGCCAAGTCTTGGTGCAACTTTAACCCCTCACCTAAATGGTGGATGTTGAAAGAGGTAAAAGCCTGAAGGTGTCGGTTAAATGGCTTGGCATCCTCAAGTTTGTATAACTCATGACCTCCATTGGTCGACGGGGAGTCCTGTCAGCAGCGGTTCAAGCGGTATGTAGATTATCTCCATTTCTTAAAGTCCCACTGCAACCGCTGAACTCAGGGCAGGTGCATCTGAAATTTGTGAGGTGGGGACTCGTGTGTTTCTCAACAACTCATTTAAACAAGCATTTTGAATGCAATAGGTCTGGCATTCTCGCAAGTTTGAGCTTTTGGCATTGTAAATGACAATGCCTTTTATTTAAGTTTTGGGTTTCAAAACATAAATAAAAGGCATTGTTATTTACAATACTAATAGCTTAAACTCTCGCAAATGCGAGACCTATTGCACTGCAAATGCTTGTTTTTTGTTCCCTGCAAAAAGCCATAATTAGGCCCAAGAATTATCATTCCGAAAACCTTTCTAAAATGAAAATGAAAAGAAAAGCATTTTGCTAGATATAATAGAACAATGCGTGGAAGTAGAGAATAGCTATGTCTCCTCCCCGTATTAAACCTGCTAAATGGAAAGTCCGTCTTCAAATTGCTGCATTTTATTTCTATAATTCTGCTGAATTTCCATTTCATGAAGCAGGCATTTATTTTTCCCCTACTTCACAACAGCTGCCTGACATCTAACAAACCCCTAACTAGTTACCTCCCCACTTACCCACTCCCTCCTCACATGTTAAGAGTGGGCCCGAAGCAGCCCCTGCAGCTCACGAGGCCCCGAAACAGGCCACAAAACCAAACCACTATCTCCACCCAGCCACCCCAGCTGTCCCGGTCAACAGAACACCAGCAGCACCGCTCTGCCAATGCCCGACCAATGCGCCTGAGAGGCACAGTGCATGCTCGCGACTGGTGTACCCACGAAGCTCTACCTGCACTTCTGTGGAATGCAATAGCCATGTTTACCCATTGTTAGCGAATGTCGTTCGTCGTAGGTCACTCAAGTTGAATTAATTAGGAGCAAAGCCTCCTAACACACGTCCGCAAAGAGAATCAAAATGTGCTGCGCAGGGCCAGGCCTAGCTTCCCCCATGTCAGCACTGCCTGTTGAAAACCAGTGCTATAAACTTATTGCCAATTTAGCTTCCACTGTTGTGGCCCTATTCTATTCAATTCCGATTCTTCGCCTACTCACTTACTAAAATACTTGCTAGTTATCATGCATCAAAGTTATTAAAAGCACTGCCACGTGTTGCAATAGTAGGCTAAAACTTTAGCTCCCCTAGTGTTAAAATTGACATAGCCGTGAATTAGTTTGGGACAAAATGTGCGGCATATTGACTTTCCATGCTCAGTCCAAACCACCAGCAGACAAACGTCTGTTCTCACGGAAGCAGGAACAACATCACCACAGATATCCTGACATTTTCTTGTTATTTGAAAACTGCAGCTCACTCCCCTTGCCCCCCTACAAACCCGGAGGAGGGCGTGCATTTAACCACTGAGGCACAATTACCTCCGTTACGCTCCAGTGCCTCCTGGAACTATGGGCACAGTACTAGAAACAACGGAAATCACAGATCTAATACCCCCATCCCAAAAAAGAGAGAAACATCCCAGCCTTAGCTCTGGAGACCTCGCTGTTTGTGTGGCAAGCAGTTCAGCCACTGGATCGGGAGTAGAATTTTAAAGTGTGCACAGGATCACACGTTGTGGTGGGTGCTGCGGTTTCATTGTCTATTGGACCAGTAAAACAAAACGTGGCCAATTTACCAATTAAATTGGCTCCAGTGACACCTGGTGAAGCAGACACTCCCTCCCATAGACCATCGGATGCACACAGCAGTGCGACAGCAATTAACGATCACGTCAACCTTCATACAAAATATGCACTGTATAAACCAGATGCAATATGCCTTTCATTCCGGAAGCATCCATTGTCCCATATTATCACTGCGCTTCCCCCAACACAACCAAATTACCCACCACCCTTGCCATACATATTGCAGCAACCAAGCGCACGAAAACTCAAGGAACTGGCATCCAGCACCCCTAATCCAACTGCTCCCCCCTTCATGCCAGGAGGGGGCCCGAAGCAGCCACTGCACCCAGGATGCCTAAAAAATGAACAAATGCAAACCCTGCTATTTTAACATAGTCACCCCAGCTTGCCCAGCCCTTCCAGCACCAGCAGCACGCTCGGTTCTCCCAACGCACATCCACTCCGCCGAGACGCTTTCCGCCTATGGAATGTGAATCTGGGGACGAAGAACCCCTCCCCCGCATGGGCTGCCATATGCGCGTTCTCTTTTCCATCTCACTTAGCCACCGGCGCCACCCCTGTTGTATTAAGGAGTACAGCCTGTGTTCAGGTTAGTAGACGTTTACCTGGCTGCCGTAGAAATAAACAGGCATGCATTTATCTGTCCGTACTTAGAGCTTGAGAATAAGAAAGCGCTCTTCTCAACCCGAGAGCTCCTCTGAAACTAATCCCCACACGTGTGTGTGTGCGTCATGTGTGGGCAGCAGTGTTCTGCCCCGCAAGCCAGTGCTCCCCCACCCCACCCTCCGGGAAAGGGAAATAACGCACAGCTGACCATGGTACAGACAGAGAGAAAACGCAATAAATGCAAAGTATTAAACATGATTTAAAAGACAATTAAGTTACGGAAAACATTTGCTGGAGCATATGGAATCACAACAAAATAAAAATATTTGCAATGCCATAGCTCTCGCATTTAAATGCGAGACCTATGGCATTGCAAACTAGCGGCCGCCACAGTCTCAATAAAGAAAAAGTGCACATACCGTCTAACAACCAAGTAAAGGGGCCAGTAGCCATGGGAGGATACAAATGACGACATGGCCGTACTAAGGAGGGACTAACAAGCCTATTAACGAATCCGAAGGCAGCATTTACGAAGGACAAAGACACAAGCCAATGAAAAATATGGGCGGGGCTTCTCCTCCGTACTCTACCTACAACAGATCGCCAGAGCAGCGCATGCACGCTGGCTCGACCTAAAAAGGGGGTTTGAAGCACTCATGGGGTTTTAAAATATTTATTGGTGGCAATTTATATTGCAGACACGTTTCGGCTATAGTTAGCTCAGTTAACTATAATTTCTGAATTTCACTGGTATTGTAAGAGTGAAATCTGAGCTTGACTATAATGTCCCTGTAACCTTTGGTTTTTTCATTGAATTTCTAAGGTTTTTCACAAATTATATTTCCTAACTATAACGTCCTAGTAACCTCTGCTTTTTTTCAGTGAATTTCTATGTTTTTAAATTTTTATTCCCTAACTATAACGTTCCAGTAACCTTTGATTTTTTAAGTGAATTTGTAAGGTTTTTTTAATTTTATTTCCTAAATGTAACCACTAACCTTTGACACTAAATGTGTGAGTGAGTGCAGGAGTGATCACATTATCCAGTGATTGTGAATGTTTTCTGAAAGTTTATGAGTATTAAACATATATTGTAAGGTACTACAAAAGTTAAATTACTCTAGTTTGTGTACTACTAATGAGTGATACTATATCTGGGTGACTGTGTGTATCCATGTGTGAGTGGATGTCTGAGTGGCTGTATAGGTGTGTGAGTGGGTGTGTGAGTGGCTGTATGGGTGAATATGTGAATGTGTGAGTACCTGTATGGGTGAATAAGTGTGTGTGTGAGTAACTGTATGGGTGTGTGAGCGGCTGTGTGGCTGGCTGCACTGGTGAGTGGGTGTGTGAGTAACTGTTTGGGTAAATGAATGGCTGCGTGAGTGGCTGTATGGGTGAGTGGGTGTGTGTTAGTGTCTGTATTGGTGAGTGAGTGGGTATATGAGTGACTGTATTGGTGAGTGAGTGGCTGTGTGAGTGGCTGTATGGGTCTGTGAGTGGATATGTGAGTGGCTGTATGGGTGACTAAGTGGCTGTGTGAGTGGATGTATGGGTAAGTGACTGTGTGTATAAATGGCTGTATGGGTGACTGAGTGGCTGTTTGGATAATTGATTGGTTGTGTGAGTGGCTGTAATGGAGAGTGAGCATCTATGTGAGTGGCTGTATGGGTGAGTGAGTACATGTGTGAGTTCGTGTATGGGTGTGTGAGTGGGTGTGTGTGTGGGTGGGTGTTTGAGTGACTGTAATTATGAGTGAGTGGATGTGTGAATGGCTGTATGAGTGAGGGACTGGGTATGTAAGTTTCTGTATGGGTGAATGAGTAGCTGTTTAAGTGGGTGTTTGGTTAAATGAGTTTGTGTGTGAGTGGCTGTATTCAAGAGTGAGTGTCCATGTAAATGGCTGTATGAATGAGTGAGTAGATATATAAGTGCGTGTATGGATGTGTGAATGGGTATATCACTGGTTGGGTGTTTGAGTGAGTATGTGAGTAGTGGTATGGGTGAGTGAATGGCTGTGTTGAGAGGATGTATGGGTGAGGGAGTGGGTATGAGAGTGGCTGTATAGGTGAATAAGTGGGTATATGAGTAGCTCAATGGGTGAGGGTGTGGCTGTGTGAGCGGCTATATGGGTGAATGACTGGTTGTATGTGTAGCTGTATGGGTGAGTGAGTGGTTGCGTGAGTGTCTTCATGAGTGAGTGAGTGGGTGGGTCTGTGAGTGACTCTATGGAGGAATGAGTGGTTGTGTGATTAATTCTATGGGTCTGTGAATGGGTATGTGAGTAGTTGTGTGGGTATGTGAGTGGGTATATGGGAGGTTATGTAAGGGTATGAGTCGGTGTGTAAGTTGTTCTGTGGATGATATTATGTTGTTACATATATTATTGCTTCGCATCCTTTCCCTTAGCTACCTGTTCCCTGCTGCTCTACCAGTGGAACAGGCAGCTAATTGATGAGGTAGTGGAATGCTGGAGTGCCTGGTGGAGTTGAGAGAGAGAGACAGTTGGAGTGTGTGGGCTAAGTAGTAGCAAGGATGCTGCTCCTAGTGGGGCTCAACTGCTGAACCTTTTATCCTACTTACCATCCTGTAACTAAGCTTAATAAACCTCTTACCTACAACCTACTTCATAGCTAACTGTACTACTACTGAGGAAACTTGAGGTAAAGAAGCTTTAAGTTAGAATAAAAAGAACGCCCTCGCTAGCCCCACCAGTATCCTTTATCACCTGGACAGCCTGCCTGGGGTGTTTGACCTTCTTCACATCCAGGGATTCACGGCATCATATTGAAGTCTATTTGGAGTACTGGCAGCCTCTATTTCAAAAGGAAGTGACAGCGTGTAACTGATTTGGCTAACTCTCTGCACTTAATTTAGGGGATCGGCAGAGCCTAATTGTCATTATCTGGCAGGGAAATTGTCATTATCTGGCAGCGAGTGTGTCTCTGACAAAGCAACACAGAGCTACGGGCGTAACACTTTCTGGACATGAACAAGGGAACAGGAAGGCACAAGTCACGTCACAAGGAAGGACTCTGCTTTCTGAGACTACAAGACCGTCAATTTAATTGTAAGTGCGCTCGTTTAAAAAAAAAAAGAAGAAGAAAGTCTGCACTCGAGCTGTGAGTCTTAGTACAATGACTCACTGTTTTCTCCGGCCTCGAGCGAATAACTGCCAGCTCAGGAGGGCACAAGCTGTGGCATTCACCTGCACTTACAAGTTTCCCTGCGCCTCAGAGGTTTGAGCACGTCACACAGTGGAGAGGTGTGGTGCAGCGGCCAGGGCAGCTGACTTCGGAGCACAGGGTTCAGGGTTCGATCCCCGGCTCCAGGCGGCAGCTCAGCTCAGCACCATGTGACTCTGGGCAATAGCTCACTTAATTTCCACGACGGCCCCCAGCGCCTTGAGACCCGTAAGGGTGAGTAGCTGCGCTATATAAAAACGGACTTACTTACTTACACAGGAGGATTTGTTCTTACAAGCAACTTCAAGCATGCACACACCTTACCGTACTCGCTGATGTCACGTGAAGCTCTTGCGCAGTTATCGGCTGCCACCGTTGAACGCGAGCTGTCCCACAATGTTGTGCTGTCCCGCAATGTTGAGGGAGCATGGACCCACCGTGAGCCACCCGATGATATCCACCCCTGCGTGCCGCCATCTTTGCTGCCCCAGGTTGCTGTTCAGGCTGCTCTTAGTGGCAGCTGCAGCGGGTGCCGGAAATGTCTGTGGCGAAGATTGTTTGTTGGATTTGCCACATTCTTAGACAATGGCGTTGTGGGCTCTTAGGTTTTGGATGTTGAAGTCATGAGAGAAACTAGCGTTGTGATCGGCGAGAAAGTACAGCGTGCATTGCCCGGCTCTACGCTGCAACGGACTGGGAACGTGAGTGCATTGCCCTGCTTTTGCGCAGATGGCTATACTATTGGAGGACTGAAGTGCTGTGGCCGTCAGGAATTACTCGACTGCGAGTGGGTGTCAAAGTCCCGGTGTGGTCTTTCTGGTGCTATTTTTGCAATGGGTCGGGTGAGATATCGCTCACCAGAGTTGCATCAGAGATAATATGGAACTATAATATTGAGAACTGTTTAATGTTTTTCGCTTCTATTGTGTTGTCTTTCGTGATGCTGGTGTTTAGCATGCATATAAGTTTTTATTTGCTCTGCCAAGTTGCTAGTTGTCTTCCTTTCTCATACTTTCAGGTCACATGATGTGCTGGTTATCTATAAATGTGCTACTGTGTGCCATGCATGCTGCATGCTTTCTATTATGTAGTTATGTGCCTTGTTCAATTTTGCTACCATGGGTGATATACGCAGTGCTCAATTTTGCTGAGTTTTCTGCCAAGTATACCATGTTCTTGCTGGGTGTGTTGTTGCTTATGTCACGTGCTATTGTGTGCCGTGCTTAGTTTGCTATCTTGTACGCCATATTCTTACTGGGTGTGGGTCTGCCTATGTTGTGCTGATCTATTGAGGCTATCATTAATTTCTAGCCTATGTGTATTGTGCGATGCTTGGGTGTCTGGCCTTATAAAGTGTGTGGCTTTGCTTTTGTGGAATTCTGTTGCATTTAGGGGTCGTGTACCCTGTGCTGTGTTTTGCCTAGGGCTGTGTTGAGGGGTCGTGTACCCTGTTCTGTTGTTTTACCTAGGTGTGCGTTGAAGGGTTGTGTACCCTGTGCTATGTTTTGCCTAGGGGTGTGTTGAGGGATTGTGTACCCTGTGCTGTTATTTTACCTAGGTGTGGCTTCAAGGGTCGTGTACCCTGTGCTGTGTTTTACCTGAGACGTCTTGTTCTATCAGGTGTGCTATATGTGGTGTGCAGAAGGGGGTGAGTGCTGAAGGAGTTACACCTCAGCGGTGTCCTCCATTCTCCCAGTCCTGCATAATATGACAGTGGTGTAATGTCTAGGGATTTGGTATTTATTTATTTCAAATTTGCAATTTTATTTCTAAATTGTGTATGTCCCTTTTGTATTGGTGATATCCAAAGGTGTGTATTTCCTGTGTACATTGTTGTAATATTATTTATTAATTGTTTTCCCTACGGGAAGGAGATGTGTTATAAAGTGTATTGTTGCTTCGCATCCTTTCCCTTAGCTACCTGTTCGCCGCTGCTCAGCCAGTATGAATGTTATGTGTGTGTGGAATGTTAGGATGTCTGATGAGTAGTGGAATGCTGGAGTGCCTGGTAGAGTTGAGAGAGAGACAGTTGGAGTGTGTGGGCTGAGCAGCAAGGATGCTGCTCCTGGTGGGGTTCAACTGCTGAACTTATTATCCTACTTACCATCCTGTAGCTAAGCTTAATAAACCTCTTACCTACAACCTACTTCATGGCTACCTCTTGACTTCTTTGGACTACATCATGTCATCATTGATGTCATTTGAGTTTCATCAGTGATGTCATGAGTGATGTCACTGACCATGTCCTGAGTGATGTAATATGTGAGGTCATAAGCAGTGCATTGCGGGGGCATAAGTTATAGTTAGCTCAGGTAACTATAATGGCTGAATTTCACTGGTTTTGTACAAGTGAAATCTGAGCCTAACTATAATGTCCCTGCAACCGTTGGTTTTTTTCAGTGAGTTTCTAAGGTTTTAAAAAAATTCTATTTCCCAACTACAACGTCCCTGTAACCTTTTGTTTTTCAGTGAATTTCTAAGTTTTTTTTAACATTAAGTAAGATGCTGTTGTATTCCGCTTTAGGTGTCCGTATATAGGTTTTCCTGAAACATGTCCTTATATAGGCACAATTCGCATTGCCCTTATATAGGCATAAGATCCCAGTCCTTATTTAGGCATTAGCCATGCTATCCAAATACAGGCATGGTCACTTACATCCGTCCACCCTAACGTCACAACGAGTTCTTAGAAACCAGACCCTTAAGCTCTTGGGAGTTCCCGTAGCATAGGATTATTGGTTTCTCCAAGAACTGATTTATTATGCATGAACCGCTATACCTTAAGGGTTCATTCCTGACGTCTTCCTCTGCCCGACTTTACGTCAATGCTAACATTCCAAGGCACCTACCGGGTATAAATATACCTTCCCTTGCCCAAGCAAGTAGGAGGAGACCTCGACTTTAGAGGAGCCCGTGTCCCGGCCTGACGCACTGACAAGAGACCCTGTCATCCCTGCTCGCAGAGAATCCAGCTCCCAGTGTTCTGACTCCCTTCGCAGGGTGTTAGAGTTCGAGATCCGGAAGGAGATTCCCACCTCTCTCATTCTCAAGGTATGGAGCTGACTAGAACCTAGAGGGACTCTTGGCATACTAGACTTGGCATACTAGACTATAGCATACCATACTATAGAATACTTCACCTACTTCTTACCTTGCACTACACTTAGGTTAGGAACACTGGGGTAGAACTAGCTTAGAGAAGCATCTTATGAGTACTCACATTTTTAGCTCGTTATTTATGTATATGAATATATGTGTGATAGCTAAAAGATAATGCTAGCGCAGTATTATTTCTTTCTACTGCTTACGCTGTACATTATATATCTCGCATACTGTCTTGTGATCATAACAGCTCATATCTCTTACACGAGAAACAAGACTGTTCAATAAATCCTTTTATTGAAACGCCCGTCTATTCTTTCTGTGTAACTCTGAAGAAACTAAGCATGCACGATTAGCTGAGTGAAACTGTTATCTATTGTTTCCACGATTCTGAGAGTGTTCCGATTCTAAAGGGAAACAAAGTTGTCATGTTTATGCGGTTGCCAGAAACTACTCCTTCTTGTTTTACAAGGAGTTTCTAGTGGCCTCTGAGTTAGCTGGCACAAAGTAATTAAGTTTAATATACTCGATAGGGACATACTGACCTCAGTCCTATGTCGAATCTATAGGGTATATTATTCCAATGCGCAGAGCCTATTAGGGAAATAGGAACTACACTACATGGTGCCCAACGGTTTGGTAAGGCACTAATTTAACGCTAGATACTGAGTAACTCAGTCGTGCTTTTCACAGAGACCCCTACTCACATACTCCATAAGACGTCTGGAGTGGGTAGGGTTAAATATCCGCCAAAGCTAAAATAGGACAAAAACCCTATATATATTAGCTGTTTGGTTTGTACAACGTTGAAGGATACAGTGTTCCAAAATATTGTGCACCTTATCTTTTGTTTCCTTGAAACTTGTTCTACATTTTTCAAAAAACAATGTCTGACACCGAGACAGCGGTGTTGCTGCGGCTGAACCAGTCGTAACAGCTTTTAATTTTACAGGTTTAAATGAAACCGATGAGGGTGTTATAAACATCCATCCAAACTTAAGGAGAGCCATCACTCTAAAACTTATAAAACACGGCCTACCACCAAGAGGTGGTAGAGCAGTTTTCGTGATAGAGGCACACGAATCCTTTCAGACAGAGGTATTCTATTCATGGATAGTATTCCCAGAATCAAATCCAATAACAAAAGTGTTTCACTTCTTTAAAGAAGATGAACCACCAGAGGAATATATTCCTTACAAGGATATTGAAATTCCACTCACATACCAGGAGTATAATCTCTGGTTTAAAGGCACCCTAAAACATCACAAAAACATTACCAGGCTCGGTCCACTAGGTAGACCAGAAGCAACATGGCCGATTCTAGCTGGCTACACACCCCATCCTGACATCGATGAGATGTCAGTCGAGGAATTACTTACTCAACTACAAGAGTTAAAAAAAAATTACAGACAATTGGTCCAATATGTCATGCGGACTTTTACAGTCCAACAACCAATGACCATTCCAAATCAAACCCCTCAACAGGGGAATACACTAAAAATTACTCCACAGACTTTACACTCAGTCATGGGTAAAATGCCCACAAAGCGTGAGCAAATTCCATTCTGGATAGCTCCAAATATTACTCAAATCGAAGCAGTATTTCTAAATACTAGCCCTTATGAGAAACACAGAATCCTAACAATCTGTTTACCAATGGGGATCACACCACAACTGGAAGATTGCACCACTTGGGGCACAGTCTTTGCTGCCATCTATACTAAAACACATGGTGTTCCATCAATTGCAGTAATACCAGATGTCCTGAAACAAATTCAAAACGAATACGGGGCAGAGCCTGCTCTGAATTTAGGTATGAAATTACTGAAAAACTTCGACCAGGTCTCAACAATAATATTATCTAATATTAAAGGGGAGGCAGCATCAGTGGCGATCCGCCAACGCTTAAGGGAATTTGATGTAACAGAACATCAAAATGAACTACCCAGAATAATAGAACAATCTTATGCAGAATTAGGCAGAGATAGTTTGGGTGGAAAACCTTTGAAACCAAAACTATCTGAAAGTCCTGAAGGACTCTATTAAACAAACTCCTACATCTTCTAAAAAGAAGTGGGAAACTAATAAACAAAATTCAAACGAGACACGTTCTCAATCCCGAGGTAGGTCTCCTCAAAAGGAGCCCTCTGAAAGGAGGTATAACCTCAGGAATAGGGATAATTTAAGAAAACCTGACAGGTATCAAGATACTGATACACGTTCCTCTCGTACCTTTCAGATATCGTCACAGACATCGGAAAGAAGAGGACGGTCAGAACATAGAGAAGAACGCGTGAAATCCAAAGACGATAAACACGTTCAGAAAAATAAATCAAAACCTCAATTCACAAAAAAGAAGGTAGCAGGTCTGAAGATCAGACATGCCGAGAATACTGAGAACACAGCTCAAGAACGGAGAATGGGCTCAGACAATGCTGGACAGTGCAGCAGAAGTCACAATAGCTCGCCAGAACCTGAAGGAACTTCTGGAGATAGTGGACTTGAATGAGTACATCACAGTAGAAACTGTAGACACCAGGGTTAGTACTCCACAAAAGTTATATGAAATAACACTCCGAATGGAGGGAGACATACCAAGAAAAGTGAAAATACTCTTTTGGGAGAAACTTTCAAGGGGTTATGATATACTTCTAGCAGAAAAAGACTGGCCACCACACTTTGTCAGGGAGTGCCCACATGGCGAGGACATCATTATGCCAGCCTTCTCCAACCATATTCCAATTCACCTAAAATATACTTATGCCAGGAAATGGGCGGTTGCCCAGGCCCCAGCATTATATAAAAATCATGTAAGATGGGATGAGGACTCACCTCACCACAAAATACATCTAAAAATGAACCTACTGCACAAAGGCAGTACCCAATTTGTTTATTTGTTTATTTGAAAAGTTTTATATAGCGCTGGCTAAACCCGGAGGTATCAGAGCGCTTTACATGGGGAGGTACAATTGCATCAAAACATAGTTACATAGTTACAACAGTTTCAGGTACGTAGTTACTGGAGATACAAGAGTTACAAAGGGATGGCTCAGGTATGGGGAGGGAAAGGCCGGCAGGGGAGAGAGATTCAGTGAAGAGAGGGAGGGAATAGAAGAGGAAGATAGTTTGGGCTGTTTTTTTGTCAAGTTTGTCCATGTTGCTTGATGCGTCTATATTTTGCACCCTGGGGAGAATGAGTGCGGGAGTTTATCTTTGTGTATTGGGCTAATTAAGGGGCCCGATGAGTGTTGCCCTGGTGCCACCCTTCAGATCCAACCAGTCTGTTTCACTGGGGTTGCAGTGGTATAATGGGGGTTGTCATTAGCCGTGCGTAGCAATGTGAGATCTGGTGATTAGGTATTTTGTTTTCGGGCTCATGCGGGTACTTTGCTTCTCCTCAGTGGTGCCGTGCCCTGTTTGCCCGCGTATTGTGGAGGTATTATTCGTCTATTCAGGCAGCCTCATGGGATCATGGGTGTGCAGTTCGTGCATTGGAGCAGACGGGCAGTTACGGTGGGGACTCAGTAGGATGCCACCAGGTATTAGCGCTATTTCAAATAGGTGCCACAGCAGCGCGGGTGTTCAGTGCGTGGGGTTGCGCATCGTCCCGCGTATTTTTACAATATTGTGCCCCACTCTCAGTCTATATGGTGTCCCTAGCATACCGCGGGGTATGGAAGTTATTGCCAATTTGCGGCGGCATACTCACGGCACTGCAGGGTTCAACAGCTTTCAGTGCGGCTGTGATGAGCAGCGTCTCAAAGTTTTACTTATCTCCGCACAGCCATTTGCTTTTGCCCGGAAGCGCGAGTCGCGCCACAGTGGTACACACGATAAACGGCGATGTGGCACAAGGTGAATCACCGCAGTTATCTTTTGTAAGCTCCGCTTTCCTCGCACATATTCACTTCTGCGTAAATAGCAGTCAGGATCTTGCCTGCAAGTGATTTCTCCGATGTTCGGTCAGGAATACTGGCGGCCGCCATCTTCGTTCGCATTGCAGCTTCCGTGTCCACCAGCTTCAAAGTTCGAGTTCCAACCTGGCAGGCTCCAGGAGACTGCTCACGCCGACACACCGCCGCTCAAATCCAGGCGGTCATCAGTCTGGCGTGAGGAAAGGAGCAAGCCTCAACATGTTCCAGCGGGCAGTCCTGGCCGTCATAGAATGGTCCCGGGTTCCTGCACGTCCCACGAACTCCCAAGAAGCTAAAAAACAGGTCAGGGAGATCTTAGATCAACTTGAATACCAAGGGGTGATTGAAACATGCAACTCCTCAATGAACAATCCTTTGTTTCCTGTATCCAAACCAGACAATACATATCGTCTAGTTTTGGATTACAGACTACTGAACACTTGATTCCAAAACATTTGCAGTGCAAATGCACATAGTACAGCATTAATGAATAACATTGTGCGCAGAAAAATATAAAGCGACATTGGATATTTCAAATGGTTTCGTTTGTCAAAAATCAAGCACCTGACCAGCAGGTACTTAACAGCTTTCTAATATAGTGGGGACCAGGTAGTCTAATTTGCATGGTATAGACTCCACAAGGATTCTAATAACTGCCCGGGTTATTCTCACGCGTGTAGTAATAGACGTTACTACAGATTCTATGACAATGAGGCATTGTCATATGTCGATGACATCTATCTGACAGACGATGACCTAGATAGGCACTTGAACAGGGTGAGTACCATTATATTGGGCTTCGCCTCTGAGGGCTATAAATTCAACTTTAAAAAATCCAGAATTGCCCATCTCAATGTCCTTTTCCTAGGATATGAGCTTTCAAGTGAAGGCAAGAGCCTGGCAGCTAACTTTCTAGAAAAGTGCTGAAAAATTTACAATCTATCTTGGGTTTCCTAAATTTTGGAAGAACTTACATTCTAAATTACGCAGAAAGGGTTAAACCTCTCTATGAATTAATCAAACCTGATTTTTCAACAAAACATTGGACACAGGAACACACAGAAATCCTGCGTTCACTCCAAGCTAACATGTTAGCAACAAATCACTTACAAACACGCGTAAATACAGGCAATTTAGTTATCCGAATAATTTCGGGTCAATGCGGATTCACCTATTTAACATTTAATGAGGGTGAAAAAGTACAAATAGCATACAAATCACATTTGTATACACAAGCAGAAATGCGCTTCACTTCAACAGAAAAAATACTGACAGCAGTTCAAACCGCTGTAGCAAAAGAAAGAGCTCTAGCCCAAGGGAAACGCATTATTGTCGTAACCCCAGTACCAGCCTTAGAGGCGGTTACAAAAGCGAGCATTCCGAATGCAAAAGCTTTACATCCTAGATGGATAAAATGGGTTAATTCTCTTGCTGCAACAGATGTTGAATATGTTTTTGATCCTGATTTAAAAACACAACCGTTCCTGCAATATGAACATGAATGTCCTCTGCCCACTGAAATTATGCCTCTAGATCAGTACGAATTTATAATTTACACTGACGGATCAGCACAACCCGCTACAGGGAGTAAGCAAGCTTACAGTGCAGCGTGCGCAATCGTTAAAGGTCGCATGCAAGATGGTAACTTCAGACCAATGGTCACTAAAACTCAATCTCTAGGAGATTGTACAGCTCAGCGAGCTGAACTACAAGCATTCAAACTGGCACTTGAAAATACAGATTGCGAATTCCCCACACTTATAGTGTGCGATTCTTTTTACTGTGTTCAGTCGTATAATGAATATATACAAAATTGGCTTGAAAACGGGTTCAAAGATGCAAAAGGTGGCACAATAAAGCATAAAGCGCTTTGGGAACAAGTAGTTCAGTTGAGAAAGCGAACTACCAAAGGCTCACGTGATACACACGCTGAGTCATCAACGTGATGGCGTTCACGTTGCAGGGAATTCATTGGCTGATGAAGCCGCAAAGGGGGCTGTTCAGACGGCTTCCGTAGCTGCGATCACTCGTTCAAAAACGAGAATAGACAGTGAGATATTGTTGGCTGTCAATGCTTCAAGCAAAGGCAGTGGTGCAGCGTTACCAAAGAAATTTCCACTCAAGTACTCTTATGTAATTGATGCGAACAACGTTCCTTTTGCTCGAATCCCTGGAGTGGGGATAGGGTAATTCCAAACATGGAACGTAGAGCAGCTTTGATTTATGAAGCACATCTGGGGAGGGTCTGTCACATCAAGGGATCTCTAAAACAATATTAACATTAAAAGAGATGTACTGGTGGCCTGGAATGAATACACAGATTCACATCTTCATCGATGACTGCATAGACTGTAATATACAGCGTGATGCAGAACGCCATCAGACACCAGACTACAAAGTAGCCTGCCCAGTACAGACACCATTGTTAGACAGCATTAGACTATCTACGCGCAGGCGTCCTTATGGACAAATTCAATCCCACAAATACTAAGTCAAGGTTCCTATGGATATGGCCTCAGCGCTCGGCTGACGCTCGAACTGTTATAAAAGATTTGCGAGTCTTTATCGGCACATACGCAATAGGCACACTACATTCTGACCAGGGCCCTGCGTTTAGCTCTCGGGCTTACAAAGAAGCCATGGCCAGTTTGGGCGTAGCATTGCAGTACTCCTCTCCGTTTCATCCTGAGGGAAATTCTGTTGTGGAAAGGAAAAACCGGGACATAAAGCAGTCTATAACAGCTAGAGTATTAGGTTCGGGTGATGGGTGGGTCAAACATCTTTATGGGGTCCAACGCTCATTAAATAATTTGCCAAGAAGTTCTCTAGGGGGTCACTCCATATGAGGTCCTATTTGGGACAAGAATGTGGGTTCCTGATCTTGAATGTAAAGGCACAGTGGTGGAAAATAAACCCTTTGATATCAAAGATCGTTTGGCTGTTTTACAGGATCTAAATGAACTAAGATCGAAACAAAGCAACGTGTTCCTGAAGCCAACCACCACTGGGGAAACACCGGCAGTCCCAGCAAGGCCTGTCTGGATCCCAAAAGTTGGGGATCTAGTCAGAGAGAAGATTGCGGACAAGAAGGAATTTGGACCTTCTTACAGACAACCAGTACCTGTCCTAGCCGTCCACGGAACAAGAACAGTACTTCTGCCGCCCCTTGCTGGAAAAAGGAGAAAAGATTTGTGTCAATCGACCTCATCAAACCACAGTATGTGGCCAATACTAAATAGTAGGCCTCGTGGACTCCGACCTAGTAGCAGACGCACTCCTCTCGCTACTATCCAAGAGGTTCAGACTGAAAGACTCATAACCATCGAGAATTCAGCAGTAACAGATGAAGGACTAAGCAACAATGCTATGGAACTCATCCCTCTTGAAACTCAAGTAACAGTTCGTCCAAATACACCTGTCTACACCAACGTAACACGTGATCAACTGGTTCCCGCGATTTCAACAAATCCTGATGCGATTTCAACAATTGACCGAACTGCTTCTGGCTATTTCATTAACTTTGATACGTTTTCTGAGGATCCGAGTGAACCTGAAACGACGCCAGCATCAAAAACTTTCAAGCAACAAGTACAAGACCTTTTTCATTTCCTGAAAGAGACTTATCTGGTTTCACCATGGATTGAACTATGGATTATTTCTGGAATATTTTTCTTTCTGCTTTGGCTAGCTTTGGTTATGACTATCAGCATGCTTATAAATGGCAGATACATCCATATGGACACTGAAAGTAAAAATGTGAACTTACTTTTGAAACCACACAAATCATCCCATCGTGAAGCAAGAGACTTGTCAGCAGTGAACATCACAGCCGTTCCTATACAGGATGGTATAGTGTGGGACAAAACCGATTTCGACATATTCGGCCCGACTGAACTTTTGAACATTCCACATTTATTTAAAATTTCATTAAGTGATTTTATTACCTCCAGTACCTATTCTGATGATTGGGACTTTGAGACTGTAAATGATATGATGTCTGATCTAGAAAGGTCTGCTGCGTTCTCTAACAATGAATACTTAGAGGGTTCATCAGACTATGAACAGCTTTATTGTTATAACCACTATGGTCATCATTTCTTGCATAAATCTGCAACACCTAGAAATGTGTTTATGTTTAACCAATGGGAACATTGTCCTACACCACCAAAAGGTAGTTCAAAAACGTTTGCAAATAAGTTTCCATATTTTTCAGGGTACAATACATCTGATCCAGAAACATTTTTCTATAAGAATGTAAACAAAACAGGACAGAAAATTATGTTAACTAATACAAAACAGATTTATTCTGCAGCCTTTATTACCCACCTGTCTAGAGAAGGATTTGACTTTTGGAAAGACACAATAGACACAAAATCTGTCTGGGGTTCTAAAGATTGGCAAGTGCAGGGGATAGAAGCTTTGTTTAGAGCATGTATCATCCCACATCAAATAATGTTTTTGAATGACACTGTGCAGCAAACGTCTTGCCTTGGTTTAGCCAAGATCAAAGACATGAACACACCTTCTGTACCAACACCTGCAAGTAATAGCACTACACAGGGAGCGGTCACAGTAGACACAATACTACAAACCAACAGAACAGATCCTTATTGGAGAAAATGGTTACTCTGGCCCACAGACACAAACATCTGTCAAGAAAGATTCCTGAATAGAATACAGGGCTTTACTATCCATAGGCCAGACCCACGATATGTTCAACGACAACATCCGGGGGTAGTAACAACATACAGTGTAGGAAAATTGTGCCTCGACTGGTTACAAAAATCTACACTTGAGGATGTGAAACAACACTTATCTTTACTTAAAGAAGACACAGACCGTAGGGAATTCTTGCTAGGACCAAGAAAACCGCATCAAAAACGTTTCATATATGCCGGCATTTATGCTGCTTATAATGAAATATGGAAGGTTTCACAGGCAGAGGCTGCAGAAAGAATACGTGAACTTGATCGTATTAACTTAGAGAAATCTCTCTCTGTGGTCGACAATGGGTTAACAACTTTGTCATCCAGAATTTATTCATTGGACAACATTGTATCCTCTGCTATTGACATACTGGAACAAGATTTAGCCATGTTACAACAAGGCAAATCTCAGTTACGTTCTATTATGTTATTAGGCTGGACGCTGCAATCTTTGCGTGCAGGCTATGTGCCTTGGCGTTTTATCAACACGTCGTCTCTGTTTGCAGAATACAATCTAACTGATAAACAGATCGAACTGGCACAAAGGGGAGCAAAGTATACAGTGCTGAGCATTGAAAAACTGGAAAAATTACCATTTACGGTAGCAGAAAAACCAGCTACAGAATGGCTTATCCATGGCAAAATAACTCTGCCTGTCACTACTTTTCAGTTTCAGTATTGCCTCAAACAAATGCAAGCAGGCAAATATGAAAGGTTGGGTAAGGAGTACATTAAGACATCCTGGGATTTACCTTACGAATACAGATGTTGGAGTGGGGATCGTGAAGTGTTTCTAAGTGGTACACACTGTGAAAATGCACTAAGCGGTTCACTCATATGTCAGGACATTTCTTTACACGGGGCTTGTAATGGTTCTGTGGCAAACTTGTCCTGCCACCAGCAGGGTACACCGGCTGCTGTGATTAATCCAACGTTTGGCCAACTTTCTAATGGGAGTTACCTCATGTTGAATGATCAGAGTTGCTGTGGCATGTTGCCAGGCATCCCATATCTGGTAACGGTCGGCTCCAGGGTTACTTGTTGTATGCAAGTATTGTTCCCCCCAAACATAGACAGTCAAGGAGTCGCCTCTATGGCCTTCATTGAATGTTTCTTTTATACATTTTGATACTTTAAGCAGAATGAAAGCCATGCTTCTGCAACAGACCGTGCCTTTGACCTCGGCCAAAGAAATCTCTGATTTACAAATTGCAAGGACTTCGGCTGAGATACATGCTTTAATTCGTACAAACTGCCCTATACATTTCGAAGAAATGATGGGACGTATCTTAAACATGTCTGATACGAGCGGGATTGTACATGTATTTAAGACCATCTGTTCAGGACTGTTAGCACCTTTTCAGGCAGTCCTCGGAATCATTCCAAACTTCGCACATTCGGTGTTTGGTGGTGTGCCATTAATTCTAGCACTTGTTGCAGGAATCCTATTTCTATTCCTACTACTACGCTATGGCAAGCCTATCCACCAGACATCACTCCGAGCGATGTGGAGAAAGCTCTCCTAGAACGGAAGTGCCGTGAGCGCATAGTGCAACTTTTGGGCATACCTCGTCTACAGGAACTTAATACAACATGGTTTCTGTCATTTAGACCAATCTGGCAAGATTGCATCTTACCTGTTCTACGCTGCCTGCTTTGCGGTGAAGAATGCGTGCTAGACACCTGTCTAACACTCCCATCAGTTATGCCAACGGATATCGATACTCTGCTGGACCCGATAACGGCCCATGCTCTGTGTTGTCCTCAATGGCTACCAATCCTGATGACGGCATTCATTGAGATCTCACAGACGCTTCCTGCTGCTGCTGAGGAACGAGATGGATCAACAGGCACACAGGTAACAACGGAGGCAAACATTGCTGCGGCATCCTATGCTGAAGGCGATGCTTCACATCTCTGTGCAGTTAACCTTCTAAATGAGGTATTCCAACTGTCACCGACATCGGTAGACGATCTTTTGTCTACAGAAATAGATGATTTCATGTTTACACCAGACCCATACACTGACTTTGATTCGGCTCGCAGTGTACCAGGGACGCAATGAATTTGGCCTCCATATTTTCAAAACAGAACAAAACTTGTAACTCTTCCTAAAATTGAACTTTTTCTTTTTCTCTATTTTTTGAAAAATACATGGCAATTCAATCTGCTTACAGTAGAACTATTCATATAAAACGGACTTCTTTGAATACTTCCAGGGACACATTGTCACCTTATTTACCACAATTTCATTTAGTACCATGATATGCAATGGCTTTGATTTTTGAAAACTTGTCAACCATTTCGTCATATGTATATATTTCTGTTTATTCATTCATGTTGCATTTATTTCCAATATATGCTTAGAATGAAATGAAAAATGCTTTAAAATGTACAGTACCTATTGCATTCAACAGTTTATTTTAAACTTCTTTTAATATGCTTTTAGAAATGTTTTTAGCAACATGTGGTACTCAGTTTAATGTTTAGCATTTAATGTTTAGCATTTAGTATTATCGTTCATTCGAAAGTGGAGTGGGTGTTGTATTCCGCTTTAGGTGTCCGTATATAGGTTTTCCTGAAACATGTCCTTATATAGGCACAATTCGCATTGCCCTTATATAGGCATAAGATCCCAGTCCTTATTTAGGCATTAGCCATGCTATCCAAATACAGGCATGGTCACATACATCCGTCCACCCTAACGTCACAACGAGTTCTTAGAAACCAGACCCTTAAGCTCTTGGGAGTTCCCCTAGCACAGGATTATTGATTTCTCCAAGAACTCATTTATTATGCATGAACCGCTATACCTTAAGGGTTCATTCCTGACGTCTTCCTCTGCCCGACTTTACGTCAATGCTAACATTCAAGGCACCTACCAGGTATAAATATACCTTCCCTTGCCCAAGCAAGTAGGAGGAGACCTCGACTTTAGAGGAGCCCGTGTCCCGGCCTGACGCACTGACAAGAGACGCTGTCATCCCTGCTCGCAGAGAATCCAGCTCCCAGTGTTCTGACTCCCTTCGCAGGGTGTTAGAGTTCGAGATCCGGAAGGAGATTCCCACCTCTCTCATTCTCAAGGTATGGAGCTGACTAGAACCTAGAGGGACTCTTGGCATACTAGACTTGGCATACTAGACTTGGCATACTAGACTATAGCATACCATACTATAGAATACTTCACCTACTTCTTACCTTGCACTACACTTAGGTTAGGTACACTGGGGTAGAACTAGCTTAGAGAAGCATCTTATGAGTACTCGCATTTTTAGCTCATGTTATTTATGTATATGAATATATGTGTGATAGCTAAAAGATAATGCTAGCGCAGTATTATTTCTTTCTACTGCTTACGCTGTACATTATATATCTCGCATACTGTCTTGTGATCATAACAGCTCATATCTCTTACAGGAGAAACAAGACTGTTCAATAAATCCTTTTTATTGTAACGCATGCTTAGTTTCTTCAGAGTTACACAGAAACTCTGAAGAAACTAAGCATGCATGATTAGCTGAGTGAAACTGTTATCTATTGTTTCCACGATTCTGAGAGTGTTCAGATTCTAAAGGGAAACAAAGTTGTCATGTTTATGCGGTTGCCAGAAACTACTCCCTTCTTGTTTACAAGGAGTTTCTAGTGGCCTCTGAGTTAGCTGGCACAAAGTAATTAAGTTTAATATACTCGATAGGGACATACTGACCTCAGTTCTATGTCGAATCTATAGGGTATATTATTCCAATGCGCAGAGCCTATTAGGGAAATAGGAACTACACTACAATGCCATTACAATGCACAATGGGGTGTGGGGTTGAACGCAGGGCCTGGCATGGCATTGTGCTGCCTCCACCCAAGCCTGCTGCTCCTGTCCCCTCCTCCTTGCCATTCATAGTCCAAGTCCATGACCCTGCTCCCTCATTACAGCCATGTTTGGTGTTTTTTTGCCACATTTCCTTCCCGCCTGCCCTGAACAGTTAGCTTGCTGCCCCATACACCTCCTCCCTACACTCTGTTGTCCGAGTCCATGCACCAGCCCCCTCCATCCTGCCCTGCATCGTCTGATGTGCTGCTGCTACCCTCCGTTTAGCTTGATGTTCCTGCCCACTTCTCCTGCCCTCCGTTGCCCAGTTCTATGCCCCATCATTGCCCACCTGCTTAGCCTCTGTGCTCAGCTAGCTGCCCCTACTCTCCTTCCTCCTGCCCTCTGATGTCTGTGTGCATTCCCCTGTTCCCTCCTTTTTGTCCACCATACTCCATGGACCTGCCACCCTCCTATCTGCTTTGAGTGTTCTGTTGAGGTACCACTTCCCCTCCCACCTACCTAGCATGGCCAGATGGTTGATGCCTATCTCTGCCATCTCCACCCTTCCTGTCCATGTTCCATGCCCCTATACCCTCCCTCTTGCCCACCAGGGCTGTTGTGCTGCCACTAATCCTCCTGCTTGCAATGCATGATCTTCTGTGCTGCCACAGCCCCTCCCACCTGCCCTGTGTGGTCAGCTTGCTGCCCCTGACCCCCTCCCACCTTCCCTCCATCTGTCTGTTAGTCATTATAGTCTCAATGTTCCCCTCCATGGTGTGTTGTGCTTCCAGTCTCCATCTAGCCCACCATCCATGGTCAGCTTGCTACTCCTGCACTGCCCCTTGCAGCCTGCCCCCCGTTTTCTTTGTGCAGACCCCTATCCCCTCTCTCCTATCTTGTCTGCTCCATTGTTGTGCCCCTGCTCCCTCCCTCCCTCCTTCCCTTCATGGCCTATTATGCTGCTACGTCCCTCCTGTCTGTACGGTATGGTCAGCTTGCTGCCCTTGCCTCTTTCCCCTCTGCTCTCTGCTGTTCTAGTGCATGGCTCTGTCCCTTCCCTATTGCTTGCCATGGTTTTTTGTGCTGCACGCCCGTCCCGCTTACCATGTGTGGTGTATTGTGCTTCTGCAACCCATGACACCTGCCCTGTAAGGTCAGTTTGGTGCCCCTGCCCATCTCCCTCCTGCCCTCTGTTATCCGAGTCCATGTCCCTACCTCATTCCTCCTGCCCACCTTGATCCTTACTTGCCAGCATTTTGAAAAAAAACTGGGAATTAATTTTTCTCATTGACTTCCATTGTAAAAGAGGAGATGTTAGGCCGGAGAGAGATAAAATAAAGCCATTTTGGGCTTGAAAAACATCGGGATTCTCCTGCCTGAATCGGGTCCGTATGGTTGTACTGCCACTGCCTCTTCCTTCTGCCCTCAATGGGCTTTTATATTGCCACAGCCTTTCTTGCCTCTACTGCATGGTTGGTTTGTTGTCCCTGACCCGCCTCCCCCTGCCCTCCATGGCCTGCTGTGCTGCCACTGCCTCTCCTTCCTGCCCAGCGTAGTGAACTTGTGGCCTCTGCACCCTCCTCTATGAGAGGGTCTTGTTCCCATAGAAATTATGGTTTGTGCTCTAAATAACTAAAATGAGGACATATTATCTGAGTTCTCAAATAGCGACAAAGCACTTTTAAATATTTTGCTATCTTTATGCAGTTGATCACTTGATTCAGTTTTAACACTTAAGCGAGAGGATGTGGCAATACGGCGAGAACTGCGGACGTTGCAACTGGGGAAACAGGTTCGAGTTTTAGAGTCAGCTCGACATCCTGTGATTCTGGACAAATCACTTAATCTTTCCATGCCCAAAACCAAAATGAACCTGTCCCTGTGTAATGTAACTGATGCTCATGTAAAGCACTCCAATACCATCGGGTCAAGTCTGCACTATATAAAATTGCAACAAAAAAAAATTTAAGTGTTTTGCACACTTTTGCCATTGGGCTACATTTGGGTAATATTTGTGCTATATTTGGGTTATTTTTCTCTGGGAGAGTTATTTGTTATGAAGCTCCCTAATTTCCTCATTTACTGCAGTATCCTCAGTAGACAATTCTTTCAGTTTTCCACTTTGATTCCACCAAGATGGTGTTCAGATGTGCCACACTTTTGGCATAAATTCAGAATGTTAGTGCTCCAGTTGCTCATTAGAACACTTTAGTAAAGCTGCGGATCACCAGGGAGGTAACTGGCAGTCTGCTTCTGGTGTTGAAAGTGCAATTTTCGGTCTGCATGTCAGAATGTTTTAATGAAACAGAAGAGGAAGATATTTGAGAACTCACTTAAAATGTGTCCTATTTTTTCTTTCTACAGCACTAACCATAATTTCTGTGACAAACTGAACCCCCTCATTTTTTTCCTTTCTAAATTAAATGTTTTAAGTTTTACCAGTTTGATTCAATCAACATGGCTTCAGGTGTGCCATACTTTCGTCATAAGTAACACTGTTGGTGCTCTAGTTGTTCTTTAGAACACTCCTGGAGGCTGCAGTATTACACAAGGGAATCAGCTGACAGGCTGCTCATGTTGAAAGTACATGGTTTACTGAGAATGTCAGACTTCATTTTCATATGGCTGAGAAAGACAGTGTAAATTTATAGAAAATATGCTCTCATTTTTGCTTCTGGAGCACCTTCCATAACCTCTATAGGAAAATCATGAGAAAACAGTTTTCTCTCAAACATGATTCATGAAATCCCAGCAGAAGGCTTTTTCACAGGGTAAAATAACCTTAGAACACTCTGCAATTCCTAAAATTAGTATGGTACCATCAACAAATGATTTATATTGTATCTAAAATATGTTATCACCCTTTAGACATTCTCCTTTTATGACCCTTAAAACATGCCATTCACTAGTCAAGTCAAGTCAAGTCCATCTTTATTCGAATGTGTAAAAAACATCCATAAAAGCATATCAAACGTCAAAGCAGCATTATACAGTACTTATCCAATAGTAAAAAATGATCTGACATAATCAATTAAAATACATAAATGATGGCAAAATGTAAAAAGACCATTTATATTGGGTTTCTGTGCTTAAGTGCAAAGTCTAATCCACTATAGGTGGCACTCTAATGGCATACCTGGCCCTAGTTTGTAAAGTGCCTCTGTGCTAAAGTTAAAAACGGGTAAAAAATATGGCTATAAAATTATTATGTTACACAATCCTGGGTTCCGCCAGGTATTAATTTTGATAATTCTAAGACAATTGAGCATTTAATACTACAGAATTTAGCCCAATCATGATATTAAAACCATAGTCTTTCTAGTGTTAAAAACTGACCATAAAAATGAACCCAGTCTGCAACATATTTCTAAAGTAGGAAGTGTTTGCAAGTATACGTAAGCAGGGCGACATTGGGTAAAGCTGTGCTGTTTTAGTATTGGTAGAATGTATCTTTTCCGTAAACGAGTATAAAACTTGCAAAAGAAGACCACATGCATTGTATCCTGGGGCAGCAGTTTGTCGCACGGACAGTAAATCATATTTTGTGCCCAATCATTCATTTTTGAAAAACTGACAAGTCGATGGAAAATCACTCCTCTTATTATTAATCAACGTGGGAAGGAAGTCTTCCGGGTTAATCTTAGACCAACGCAGAGAGTAGTCATTACTCCTAGCTAACTCAACTTCATTTATCTGTTTAAATATTTTACCACGTCTCTGCTTGGAGAATAGCACCATATTCATTTGTATACTCAATGGATAATGATCACTGAGTGGTATTGAATGGGTAGAAAACTTAAAAAGATAACCTAAACACCAATATGAGAGTAGGACGTGGTCAATGATGCTCTGGCTATCCCTTCCATAGAAGGTTGTTTTACGAGCCACATATGGGGATGCGATTTCATTTGCAAAAACCAAATCAAGTTTTAACATTGTGTTATTGAGCTTGTCCCCATAACACCCATGACTAAAATGGGGCTGGTCATCACCTTCTTGTTCTTCCATACCACAGATGTTATCCATCTGCGTGGGGCATTGTTGCAGATTAAAATCGCCACCCAGTAAATGATAGTTTGACTGTTACTGTCTGAAATAATATGTTCCACTTCCATACTCAGGCTATTAACAGTCTCAATAATTTCCTTGTTGTGGTGTTATTGTAGAAGTTGATTAATACCAGTCTTGAGGCCCCATGAGACTCACATAATAGTAGTTGATAATATGGGTTATGGCTAACCATTTTGATGTTAGTAAATTGGACCATGTTAGACACAAAGATACATAATCCCCCCTTCGCCCGCCCATGGGTTGATTGCATGGCTGATGTGAAGTACGTCCTAAAACCATTAATGTGAACAGGCTCAGTGAGCCATGTCTCCTGCAGTGCAATGATTTGGTAATCTCTCACAAACTCCATCCATTCTGTGTTATCTCTCAATCTCTTCAATCCAGCAACGTTCCAGTTTAGGAATCCTAATGACTCGCAGTCGTCCTCCATATGCTTTTTACTGCCAACCGTATCTACCATACTTCTGAGATCAAGCTCACTGCCTTACTTGCCAAAGATGAACATTTACCCATTATTACTTTGTCTATAGGGCAGGATTTTGTAAACTTCTCTGTGCTACCTATAGGAGGATGATCTTCAAGTCAATCCAAACCATCTAGGGAAGATAAGCATTGGAAACGGTTATAGTTTTGAACCGGGTACCTATGGTCTGTCATCGTTCTCTGTACAGGTATTGCCATTGGTCTGGTCTCATTGATGTAGGATTTTGGTTGGTTAAAATATCCTAGCGGGACGGTAGCAATTTTTTCTGTAGGTATGTTAAAGGTTAAAACAATACAATCACCAGGTAAGGTTTTTTGCCCACTCCCCACCCATTTGACCCTTCTTGCCATTTTAAATTCAATGAATAGATGTTTTGTCAACCCTGTTCTAGCACCCAGCCAGTTCAGTGACTTGTTTCTTAATGAGATCCAGTTTTCTCTACTGTCCCTGGGTAATGGCGGGACGTTCGTTATTACTACCACATATGGTGTAGCCGCAGGTGGTAGATCCAAGCGATCTGATTTGTGCACTATGTGGTCGATTTGTTGGTCCATTAGGGTTGGAATCGTTACGCCTGGACCACTATTGTGTCCTCCTCTATCTTCAGGATGGGATAAATATCCGGTTGTGGTCACCTTACCCGCTATTCAATCGTTTAGTGTGCCTGCTTGGTTAGGATGATGTAAACCTGGCCCATTAGGCAGAATTTTATTTGCTTCGGTGTTAGTTTGTATTGGGACATCAAGGGAAGATAGACATGTCGTACTATCCCGGGCTTTGGGTGCATGATCGGTAGCAACAATATTCAGTAGCTCCAAACATGAGTTGGTTCTAGTCTCTACCTTCGCTAGGCGGGTTTGTATGGAGCCCAGGATATTATTAACATGTTGATCTAATAATTTAAGGGATACAGCTAAGTTGTCTAACTTATCAATTATTAACGTACATGAATCTCTATTTGTATAAGCCGGAATGGGGACCGCTTGTTCTTTAACATGAGGTTGACTAATCACTAGCTTGGGTCGCGCTGCTTCTCGAGTTATGCTGGTCCCAGGGGGGTTGGTTCGTGGCTTTCTGACCCGCTTCGGGGGGGGGGGGGGGGAGTTGGACTTTGATGGAGAAATAGTTTCAGAGGGAAATTGAATACAGCCATTTGCCTTGCTACTAGTACTTTTGTTGTTTTCCTTTCTAAGACCCATGTCTTTACTAGTATTATCGGTGTGGCTAGTGTATTTCTCAGGTGTATGATCAGGAGCTTGTAAGTTGTGGTGCTCATGAGGAACGGTTGTCAAGACAGAATCACAGTCATTAGTATGTAATGCCTCCTCCACCATTGATATTTGCTTTAATGTATTTCAAGAGCGTAATTTGAGACTTATTAGGGGTACGATTTTTACCAACAGAGGCTATATGCTTTCTCTTACCCATACTAGTAGATAATTTATACTGTAGTAAGTTGCAAGAAATGAACAGAGTAGGAGGGAAGGGGATATAAAACCAATCTTGGATTCGCAGTTCACAGCACAGCTATTATTATGTATTTAACAAATATCAGTCAATTGATTGCCAAGTGTAAAGTTCAGCATTCAACACAATTTAGCAGTTAATTAGTACTTTAAGGTCCACGGTCCCGGGTTCCACACAAAAGAGTTAATTGTCCTCGCCGGACGTTCCTCATGTATACATGTTAATCCACAATTGCAAAATAGCGGGAGACAAAAAGTGGCTTAGTTATTTTTTTAGAGACAGTACCTTGTATTGTAAAGATGGAAAGAAGGAAAATTTTAGCCTTTACTGATGTGTTAAAAGTATAATCTGGAGGTCCTCTCGTTGTAGCACAGCCCCCGTTATGATCCACAGGCCAGTTTGCTTCCAATTTTGCCCGGGCAGGAAATCCCAATCGGTGAATTCAATGGGGGTGGCCCGCCTCCTTCTGGCGCCGACGGGCGCATGATGGGCCCACCCTTGGCCCAGGCTTCGCCCGGGCGGGGCCTGCGCGCATCCCGCGCCGCGGGGGTTGAGGCAGCGCTTTATAGTGCAAGGTCACGCCTCCCCCCTCGGCAGCTGTAACCTGTTACGGGCATTGCACCTTGGGACACCGAGTCCCACCAAGGTGTCCAGACAGTGAGGGTCCGCTTCTGTCCAGAGCAAAGGCAAAGTACAAATGAGAATCCCGCGCCGCGGGGGTCGAGGCAGCGCTTTATAGCGTGATGGTCACGCCTCCCTCCTCGGCAGCTGTAACCTGTTACGGGCGTTGCACCTTGGGACACCGAGTCCCACCAAGGTTTCCAGACAGCGAGGGTCCGCTTCTGTGCAGGACAAAGGCAAAGTACAAATGAGAATCCCGCACCGCGGGGTCGAGGCAGCGCTTTATAGCGCGATGGTCACGCCTCCCCCCTCGACAGCTCTAACCTGTTACGGGCGTTGCACCTTGGGACACCGAGTCCCACCAAGGTGTCCAGACAGCGAGGGTCTGCCTCTGTGCAGGGCAAAGGCAAAGAGCAAATGAGAATCCCCATTCACTATGTTGTGTATCGTAGCGGTATCGTCAATGAAGCTCGTAGACAATCCAGTTCAAGACTTTAATGTAGTACGCTGCACAAAACGGGAACAGGTCTGCACAGCTCGCTAGTCCCCACTAACTGTCCCCCGAGTACTCAATCCTAGAACCTCGACACATTCTAATGGAGCGAGGCCTGAGGAGCGAGTACTTCATAACATAGCACCCTACAATGCATTTCAATGGGGTGCTATCATGTATACTGGGCCCAAGATGGCTTCCAACACTTCCTGGTTGAAGTGTTGGCAGCTAATCAGATCCCATCATAATATCTGTGCTTAGGCTCTGCCGAGATATACAAATTTGGTTTTCCTTTAATATCTCGTCGAAAACTACTGAATGGATTTACACCAAATAACAAACAACATGACCTCCTGAAGAAAATCTACCTTTCTGCCAAATTTGGTGTAATTCCGTCCACAAAATACCACAATGATTGACATTTATAAGCACTACAGACAATAGGCGTCATGATTATCCAAAATATGGTACTCAACTAATCAACCTTGCAAAGCTGAAAGTTTGAGTTGGTCTTGCCAGGGCTGACTTAATAGTTATACCTTACACAACTGCAAGGGGCAGAGTTAGTTTGCAGGTTTGCCCAGGAGACAACAATGTTGTCCAGCTTCAGCCATGAGTAACTCACCAAGACCAACTTATTTGCTTTGCGTTCTGGTAAGAGAACTCTAGCAGTTTTAATGGAGAAAAAATCTATAAGCACCACAGGGCATAGAAAATAAAGACAGGACTGGGTGAACTACTCACCCCTGGAATGAGACAAAATGAGATCTCTGGGAAAGCTCTCAGATAATACATTTAATTATATATTTACACCTTCCACTATAAACTGAATTCATTGTAGACATTCCTAAATGTATGGCAGATAATGGATCTGGCAGTGATACATATCCAGTCTTTGGCTGAGGTCACACAATTTGATCAAATGAGAAGCTGGGATCTCAGTGTAGGTTTTCAGATTGCAGAATTTGCAACTTATTATTGGCTAGAGGTCATGTCCTCTCAAAATACCCTCCCATTCTAACATTAATATGGGGGGAACTATTAACACTCAATGCTCAAGCCTGGGACCTTTGAAAATTCACAGAAAGATCTCTACAAAAGGTGTTTTTTTTAAATTTTCTAAGGGCTTCCCAAGTCAGAAGCAACTTCTGCAAAATACACGGAAATTCCAAAATGATGGATTTTCTAAAATTCTGGTAAGTCTGAATATTTAACAGTAAATATTAATCTAAGTAGTTGTTTTCATTTTTCTCAATATATGCTTTTTATTTTTTAATTGAGCAATTGTTCCCTTGAAAGATGAGCATAATGTGTAAGGGGAAACACAGAGGGGCCGATTCCGATCTCGGCCGGTAGGGCTCCGAATCGGATTCGGCTAACCGGATCCGATTCGGAGCCCTATTTCCTGACCGATTCGTACGCGCGTCCGGGCGAGCGAGTACGATCGCGAAATCGCCGACCGACTCGTCACGGGCGTCCCGACCGCTCCGACCGACTCGTTCCTCGGGTCTAACCGCACCGACCGACTCGCTTGAACTCGACTCGCACCGCGCTAATGGAGACGTTCCCGGCCGGGTAAGTACGATGTGCGCCGCGAGCAGTCCGACCGAGCCGTGCACTCCGGCTCGAAAGAGCAGTCAGAGCAGTACTTTGGGGGTCCGTGTCGGACCCCCTGTCGCGCATAGCTGCGCGAGTCGCACACAGGGGGACCCATGGGTCCCCCTACCTGTGCGTGTACGGCGCGAGTCGCTCGCCGCGACACGCTGTAGGAGCGCCTTGTCCGCCTCGCACCCATTGAGTCAATGGGAGCCCGCGTACGTGTTGTAGCGACCGGCTCCCATTGACTTCAATGGGAGTCCGACCGACTCGAGTCCGATGGCATACGTGCGCATCGTACTGCTCGGTCGAGCAGCACAGGTCCGATTCGGTCGGAAATCTCTCCGGGTCCGGGTCGGTCGGAGAGATTTCCGGCCCGAATCAGAATCGGCCCCAGAGCTGTGAAAGTGCGACTATTTCGACACTTGGAAAATGGGATGTTTTAAATGCTTTTAAGCAAAGTAATATAAGAGGGAACAGTGGTGCCTGCGCACAATGTGTATAATAAATGATAATCGTTAAGCTCAATGGCAATATTTATGGGTTAAAGATGTTGGAGGGAGAAACAAATTTATATACAACAAGGAGTTCATCAATAGTTGCTGTTTATATGTTATGTAGTGCATCTAATCAAACAAATAGGTGCTCAGTGTCCCAAGTGAAGTTAGAACCTATATTTCAAAGTGACAGTTTGAGACATACTTTAGGTTTAAAATTATACAAAAAACGACCATCAAATCTGAATATATTATATCTTAACAGGCTCCTAATACAATAGTCGGGGCTGAGAAGTGGTTAGTTTTATTAGCGTGTCGACGGCGTTTCGACCCCATAGACAGTAGGGGGTCTCATCCGGACCTAACAATGAGACACACCTGGAAAAAAATAAACACAAGGTGTATGAGTCTACTGATAACAGAGAGAAACTTTTATCAGGAACTTATAATTGCCGGGAAGGTTTTTACCTGAAGAGATAACAATTGACTGTCAGGGTGCTGAAGTGCACACCATTAATATAAGTGGTTCAAGACGGAGTGTTAAGGAGAAAAGATACTCATATGGGGCCCAGCTGGGAACTAGTGGGATAAGAGGAATAGTTATTAGAGAAATTACTTGATGCATTGCGTGGAAAGTAAACTGAATTGTCTGATTCATACATGTTACTCACCCCTGTGAGGGGAGGGGGGACTGACAGTCTTTGAGGCGTGGTAAAGGTATGCGTCTGTATTTCATAAGTTAAACAAACGACAATCCGTTGTTTCAATTACAATCTAAAAATAAAGAAGTACTTGTGAGGAAAAACCAAGCTGCACCGTGGAATGCTTGCCATCTGGGTAAAAGTGCTCAATTAGCAAGCCGATTTGAGTATACAATGTACTCACCGAAATGTAAAAACAAGAGAAAATTAATCTCGTGTCAGTTCTTCTGAGTGCAGCCGCCGTAGTCAGCCAATACTGCGGGAAGCAATCAACCCATTTAGTTAGAGACCGTCTCCGATCAGCCTCGTTCCGTAGAATGGCAGAAAGCCACGTGCGGCTCCCGTAACTAATTAAGGATTGGAGCCGCGCCTGCGGGCCTTGTGTGGTGCAACGTGGCAGGCATTGCTGAGGACACAAGAGAGCACACGGAACCGCTAGGCGGAACTCCGTGAAGCGCCCCAAAAACTTTGCTGTGCTACGCGGAGTTCCACAAGTGGCAGACTGTGTTACGTTGCGCTACTCACGCTTATTTTTTGGCGCCAGGTGATTACTCCGCGCTGTAAAACCAGCGCAAATGGCACCAGACACTGCGCAAGAGGGCGCTGCTTCTTTTAGCAGCTTTAGTAGATGTTCTACTCATGCGGCAGCTTCCTCAACGTGAGCGGAAAGTTTCTCAACACAAGCGGTAGCTACCTGCCGCGACTGCCCAGATTGAGAAATCTCGCTGGGAGGTAGTCTGAAGTACGATTTTCCTCACTTGGGAACATAGCATTGGCGAACTGCGCAAGAGAAACAACTTTGCACGAGTACGTGGAGTTTTTCGGAACTCCGCATTCTACACGGAGTGGGAAAAACTCCTCAAGCGGAGTGGAATTTTACGCCCAGGCCTAGTAGTGATCAGTGGTAACAAACTGGACCTTTTTACCATGTATCACTAGAGTGAGGCCTGCAGGCTGACTTCGCTGCTGTGTGCTTAACTCACCTCTTGACTACCCTTAGGTAAGTTGTGGAGTGTTGTACAGTGAAAGATTACTGACTCTGCGTTAGTTGTATGTGTGCCTAGGAAGGCTACCGCACAAGGATGGAGCAGTACTGTGCAGTGCATGCGTGGTTAGTACATGTGCTAGGTGTATGTATTCCTGAGAGGAGTACATTACATGAGAGATGTAGTGCTGTGCCATGTGTGCATAGGGACATCATGTGCTGGGTGTATGTGTGCTTGCGTGAAGTACAATACATGAAGGGTGAAGAGTTGTGAGAGTGTACATGGGAGTATGTGTGTTGGCAGTGCATGTGTTTTGAAATTACACACCCTGGTTATAGATAGAAAAGCTTCAGTCCTGAACAGTCCACACAGACTGAGAGTGTGTGTGCTGAATGCATGTACGCATGTAAGAGTACAAAGCATAGGAGTAACAGTGCTGGACCCAAAGTGTGCTGTGAAAGAACACTGAGTGAGTGTGCTTGTAATGGTACATTGTATGGAGGCTCCTGGGTTCCATTTGGGAAGCCGAGGCCTGCCTGGTAAAGACACGAAGAGGAGAGGAATCCCCCGGACAGATTGTGTATTGCTGCTTTCCTGGATGGGAACACACTGGAAGGAAAAGGAAGAGACTACCTTTACATTTCTAAAGACTGCTCCTTGATTCAGTGATAGTCACAAGAAAGAGGCCTAGACACATCTCAGGAAGGGAGGTGGGGATGATAAGAGAATCATAAAGAGTAGGGCTGGGGGTTTTGGGGTTAACCTTTAGATGCACATATCACTGTGGCTGACATCCACGTGTAAACTCTGGTCACTCCCATGAATTGTGCTGTGGACAATCAGCTTCAGAGTCATGCCTGCTGTGGCAGACCTCTTTCATGAAGGAAGATGAAAAGGAGCAGAACCCAAACATAAAAGTTCAAAGGCCCAGACACTACATCACATTTGGTGTCTGGAAAAGGACTATGAGAAGGGGAGGTTGAATCCCCAAAAATTTGTCATTTGCCAAGTAGCCTAACAGGCTGTGTGAGAAGGGGAAGCTCTGCAAGACTAGTGCATGTGACCAGGACTGGGGGCCAAGGCCTGCAAGTCTCCCTGCTTGGTGACGGGACATCACCCAGAGAAACCAAGAGTACCTGTTCTGGAGCCTGGAGCACCAACGCTGCCTGCATGCCAAGATTAGTATGTCCTGTGAGGAAGAGGAAAGTGTTGGCGGGAGAGAGGTCCAGTGGGGAGCCCTACCGTATCGGCTCCCTGTGTGAGGTGTGAGGTTTCAGCTGTGCATTGATCGGGTCGAAGCCCTTGCACAAGACTGTTTTGGGTAGCCTCGTTGCGGTGACCCTGTATGCCAGAGAGGGCCGCCATGAAGAAATTGTGTGACATGCCAGGACTCATGAATGCCTAAGCAGCGACCTCCTATGCTAGGAGGAGGTGCAGTAGTGCAGGCAATTGCACCTGAGGAGTCTACATTGCATTTGGAAGGTACTGAAGCACTCCCGTATGACGAGGGGGGCTGCCGGGACCTAATCATCAAAGACCCGTCGCCCAGGTTTGAAGTGAGGCTGTGACCGGCTGACCTAGCCACACCATAGTATCTGCCCTAACTAACCCCCATGGACCAGGAGGATTCCAAGGAGGACAACGTGCCCTTGCGGGACTCCAGTGGGGAGCCTGAGTGACTGAATTCCCCTACTGGGGACAACTCGACTTAACACATAACTGTGAACTGGAAGCTGCTCAGATTACTGGGGGAGAGTGACTACACCACTCCGGAGAGTTATTCTGCACCCGATCAGAGGTGCAGTGTATACCGCAAGCAGCCTGACTTCTCCGAGCAGAATCAGATCTCGTGAGTGTCTACGCTGAGGGCACCCACTGTAAAACTTCCGTGCTGCAGGAGTAGGTAAGACTTGAACTAGGGCCTTTGGGGCCCTTAGGGATTCTAAAGGTGCTGCTGCACCATAAACACTTTTGAGTGAAATCCTGAAGAGTTAAAAGGGAACTCTTGAGTACGTGCTAATAGTTTACATTCCCTGATGCGGCCACCAGTGAATAGGGAATAACCCTGAACACGTTAACCAAAGGATGATGGGACACAGATTCACCTGTTGGCCACTAGAGCCCTGGCCTCAAGGGGGATTGTGTTGTTGCATATGAATGTTGCATCTCTTTGCATGTTTTAGAGTTAGAAATAAAATGCTACTTTTCTTATAACAAGCATTTGCAATGCAATAGGTCTCGCATTTACGCAAGTTTGAGCTATTGACATTGCAAATAACAATTCCTTTTATTTTTGTTTTCTTTTTTAAAACATAAATAAAAGGCGTTATCATTTACAATGCCAATAGCTTAAACTTGCGTAAATGCGAGACCTATTGCATTGCAAATGCTTGTTCTTTTTACAACTGGACTGCTCAGAGCTTCAGCACATTGGTTTGAGTGACAGAGTTTTCAGGATCAGAAGTTAAGCCACCAAGTGAGGTGCACAGACTGCCATAAACTAGTAACACGTACTAAGGACAACACACGTCCACCTGCCTTACGTCGAGTCCTCTCCATAAAAATAGACATCAAGTTCTACTGACCAGGCTGTGGTGCTCTCAGGAAACTCACACCCCAACCAGCTGCAGCAACCAGGACTTCGAGCAAGCACAGTCCACGGTGGCTACCATTTCGGGACAGAAAACATGCGGCTATGTTACTGCAGCGTCACTGTACTGGGACGGCTGAATGTACACCAACATGTACCAGCAGGATGTCTTGGGTCTTGGGAGGGAGGGAAAGTGAAAGCGCGCAATGCGCGCGTTGTGCTGAAACGCCGCAAGCCGTAGCGAGCCGTACACGTGCACATCGCCTGTCCGGGCGCATGCACATCTCCTGTCCCCCTTCGGAAGCTAAATCGACAACAATAGATCTCGCCAAAGCGAGCAGCGCATGCGCTGCATCGCTAGGCGAGACCTAAAAATCAGGTAAGTGTGCCTACAAGGGAATTTGTTTACAAAATATCTTATTGATTCAAAGAGCTATATCTAAACACTAGGCCTGGGCATCCAATTCCGCTCCGCTCGCGGAATTTGCGGAATTTAGGCAATTTCGCGTTCCGCGGAGAATGCGGAATTGCCAACAATTCCGCGATCCGCGGCGTAGCGGAATTATTTTCTTGTCGCGCTTTAAAAATGCGTTCTAGCATGCGCGATAGCGACTTACCGGGATTCCTGCGTTCGCCAACGGGTTTTCCTATCCGTTCGCGTGCGCCACAAGATTTCGGTAGCCGGCCGCGTTATCCCGCGAGAGTTTGCGATCGCGAACACGTCATTCGCTGCGCCTTCAGACAACGCGAGAGTGTGCGATCGCGAACACGTCATTCGCCGCGCCATCGTGCACCGCGAGAGAGATTGCGACCGCGAACACGTCATTCAGGCGCGCCATCGGACATCCGGCGATATTTTTGTACAGCTCGCGATCCCGAACACGCAAAATTTTCAATCTGGAGAACAATAACATCGCAAGCAGCATCAAACCTTCTATAAATTGATGATTTGGATGAAAAAAAACCTCAGATTGATATTTGGCTGTCCTTTTTGGTCAAAGTTTTTGGGGGGAGAGGGAGGAAGTGCCACAGAGTCTCCTACTTCCTGTTCCTGTCCAGCATGCTCCTCCCAGTGCTTTGTCCATCTCCTGTTCATTTTTCACTTGGATTTGAGCTGGAAGGATCACTCTTTGTGTCTGCTGCATCATTATCATTGGATTTGAGGATTTTGGGATTTGAGATTTTACAAGTAAGTTGGTGTTGTTTGATTGGGGCATTGCAGTTGCTGCAACTTCATTTTTGGTACTTTTCATCATTTTTAAAAATAAATCGTTGTGGTTAGCCAGTAGGTCCAGAGCTAGTCATGGGTCATGGATTGCTGTGTGATGTATTTATTAATTTCAAACATCATTTAGGGGGCATGGATGGCATTGGATTGAATTGGAAAATGTGTTTTTTTGGGGTGTATTTCAGTTTTTTGGGTTGTGTGTTAAATACATGCCTTAGTTGTGTGTGGTGTGCTGCAGGCTTTGTTTAGCCCTGTGAATTTTCGTTTTTGCATTTTATTGCATTACAGGCAAAGCAAAAGCAGGGTGGTTTACCATGCAGCCTTTGCCTGGCTATTATAGGCCTGTTTTCAGTACATTGTTTTCCAGGCCTCCTGCTTGTTGCTTGTGATTTGTGAGTGTCCATGTGGCTGGTAGCCATTTCTGGTGGGAGTTACAAGTGTGCTGCTTTAGCCATATACTAAGGCCTGCATGTGTTTCCCTTTGTGGCCTAGGCTTCTTGTTGTGGGCCTGGCCATGAGGCTGGCGGCCATTTAGAAGCCAGGCAGTGTGCTTTTTGCCATAGGCCTGCATTGTCTGTCTTCAGTTTCTTGTTGTTGTGTGCCTGGCCATGAGGCTGGCGGCCATTTTGAAGCCAGGAAGTGTGCTTTTTGCCATAGGCCTGCATTGTCTGTCTTCAGTTTCTTGTTGTTGTGGGCCTGGCCATGAGGCTGGCGGCCATTTTGAAGCCAGGCAGTGTGCTTTTTGCCATAGGCCTGCATTGTCTGTCTTTAGTTTCTTGTTGTTGTGGGCCTGGCCATGAGGCTGGCGGCCATTTTGAAGCCAGGCAGTGTGCTTTTTGCCATAGGCCTGCACTGTCTGTCTTCAGTTTCTTGTTTTTGTGGGCCTGGCCATGAGGCTGGTGGCCATTTTGAAGCCAGGCAGTGTGCTTTTTGCCATTGTCCTGCATTGTCTGTCTTCAGTATCTTGTTGTTGTGGGCCTGGCCATGAGGCTGGCGGCCATTTTGAAGCCAGGCAGTGTGCTTTTTGCCATAGGCAAGCATTGTGTGTCTTCAGTTTCTTGTTGTTGTGGGCCTGGCCATGAGGCTGGTGGCCATTTTGAAGCCAGGCAGTGTGCTTTTTGCCATAGGCCTGCATTGTCTGTCTTTAGTTTCTTGTTGTTGTGGGCCTGGCCATGAGGCCGGTGGCCATTTTGAAGCCAGGCAGTGTGCTTTTTGCCATAGGCCTGCATAGTCTGTCTTTAGTTTCTTGTTGCTGTGGGCCTGGCCATGAGGCTGGCGGCCATTTTGAAGCCAGGCAGTGTGCTTTTTGCCATAGGCCTGCATTGTGTGTCTTCAGTTTCTTGTTGTTGTGGGCCTGGCCATGAGGCTGGCGGCCATTTTGAAGGCCGGTAGTGTGCTTTTATCCATAGGCCTGCAAGCTTGTAGCCTAGTCTGCCAACAGGCCTTTCATCCAGTGGGCCCAGAGGTAGTCAGGGGTGCATGAAACAACTGTTTCTGTGTGTTCTGTTGAATTTAAACATCATTTAGGGCACATGGATGGCATTGGATTGAATTGCAAAATGTGGATTTTTGGGTGTATTTCAGTTTTTGGGGTGTGTTAAATACATGCCTTAGTTGTGTGTGGTGTGTTGCAGGCCTTGTTTAGCCCTGTGTATTTTCGTTTTTGCATTTTATTGCATTACAGGCAAAGCAGTGTGGTTTACCATGCAGCCTTTGCCTGGCTATCGTAGGCATGTTTTCAGTACATTGTTTTCCAGGCCTCATGCTTGTTGCTTGTGATTTGTGAGTGTCTATGTGGCTGGTGGCCATTTCTGGTGGGAGTTATAACTAAGTGTGCTGCTTTTGCCATTTAGGCCAGCATGGTTTTCCTTTTGGCTTACTGCTTGCATCCATCCCCTTTGCCAGCTGCAGCTCCCTGAATGATGTGATGAGCAAATAATTTAATGCCAAACAGGGTCCACTTCTATTACATTTGTATTTTGGTTGTTGTTCCTCTTCTTTCCTATCCTTCCTGACAGTGTACACAGTATACCATGAAAGCCCTTGTTGACAGTCTCACAAATGGCTACACTAATTTATATCTTTTATTTGTTTGTTTGTACTGCTAGTAATTGAACCACAACAACAAATGCAACATTTCACTGATGTTCTTCTCCTGGCTTCTTTGCTTTTAGGTGCACAAAAAGACAGAGGAGGTGTCATCATCACCCGATGTACTGCCAGGCAGACGTCCTGCTGCGCGTCACGTCCACGTGTGACCACAGACATCTCTGCAACTTGTGCACCTGCGTCCTGCTGACATCTGAAGAAGATGGCCCCAAAGAAAGGTACCAGGTCCTCCAGTACCAAGAAAGTTGCCAGTGAGAAGAAGGGACAGAAGAAGGAAGTGGCACTTGCCAAGACTGGTGTGCCGGCCGATGTGTTTTTTGGTAAAAAAAAACTTACGCCTGCAGCAGCGGTGTCCAGCGGGGACCAAGCTGGGAGCAGCACCTCTGCATCAGTGGGCCCACCCCAGCAACCTAGGCCCAAGCCCATGACTGTGGCAGAGGTAGCCAGTCTACTAACGACCAGTGATGTTGAAATGTCATTATCGCAAAGTAGTACCCAATCCACGCACTCGCAGGCGGAAACTCAGCAGATAAGTGGGCAACCCCAGCCGCAACCCCAGCCGCAACCCCAGCCGCAGCCAGAGCCGCAGCCGGAACCGCAACCACAGCCGCAACCACAGCCGCAACCACAGCCGCAACCACAGCCGCAGCCGGAACCACAGCCGGAACCACAGCCCACAATAGTAGTTGTTCCACCTGAAGTAGGGGCAGTTCAGGAAATCGAGCTTTTTGCAGACGAAGAGGAGCAAGCCACTGTTCCAGAAGATCCATTGTCTTCCATACCCCCAGCAAGGAAAAGGAGGGTTAGTCCATCAACTTCTTCTACAAGCCCCGCTTCTGATGATCTAGATGCCACTTGGAAGCCACCAGCTCAGCCTGAGAGTGATGCACGCCACAAGACAAGGCTAGTGAAAAGGAAGGTTCCAGAAAGCCTTACAGTTATGGAGGTAGATGTAGACGAGGGGGGTGATGATGATGATAAAGAGCCAGTCATCACGAACATCACTCCTGGGCCTGCGGAGATGGAGACCAACATTATTAGACTATCCCAAATTGCTGCGAGGGATGTAGCACTGATACCACCAACACAGGTAACGCCAACACGACCTCTTAGCTTCCATATTTGCCTTTGCAAAGGCCCGGCAGGGACCTACATCCAGCTCAACCACCACCTCAGTAGGTGGTGGTAATGTAAGTGCACAGAGTCAAATTCCATGCACACCCTCCATTTCATCTGGTATTGAAAGTGGCACCTTCAGCAGCGCCAGAAAGTTCTCCTCCCCAGTTTGGGACTTCTTTTCGGTTAGCAGTAAGGAGGAGAACATTGCTATATGCTCAATTTGTCGGCAGGCTGTTAGGCGGGGTAAGCTTGGTACAAACTATGGTACCGGAGGACAAACAAGTCATCTCAAAAAACACCACACTATCAGGTGGGAGGCTCACCTACTTCACTTAGAAAAAGGAAAACTGGACCCATTGCTGTTGTTGGGGATGAAGAAGTAAGGGAAGATATGATCGCGGTGGAAGGTCAACAAGAGGGAGACATTTCTAGCCCTACCCCCAGCAGTGTACTGGTAACGCCCACATCCTCAGCAACATCTGAGTGGCACCGTAGTAAGAGTCAACATGAGACACCAAGGCAACCGGGCACTGCAATGAGCAAAAGTGCAGCGTCGTTGAGCCTAGCTGGGTTCAAGAAGAAAGGTGCACCACAAAGGAAAATATTCCAGCCTACCATTGACAGCATGCTTAGGTCGGAGGGGCAGTACCAACGCAACCACCCAACGGCACGGTTGTACAATGCGAAGCTGGCTAAAATGTTAGCGCTGGACCTTCTCCCTTTTTCATTTGTGGAAGGGGTGGGTTTCCTTGAATTTGTGTCAGCCATCTGCCCTAAATGGAAGGTTCCCAGCCGGTCTTATTTCGCCCGAGTTGCTGTTCCAGCACTACATCACGATGTGCTGGAATTGGTTGGACAAGCTTTGCAGCAGAGTGCTGTTCACAAAATCCACCTGACAACAGACATGTGGACCAGTTGCCAAGCCACTGATTACATGTGCATCACTGCACACTGGGTCTCTTTTGTGGGGGTTAGAGACAAGCTATCTGAAGTAGGTGCTGTTGACACAGCTGCAATTTTTAATGCTTCTCGGAAACATGCAACTGTAGCCATGTTCGCCATGGAGAAATCTCATACTGCTGAAAACATTTTGGAAGAGTGCTTCACATTGGTTTTGTTGCCACGGATAATGGCAGTAATATACTTAAGGCCATGACTCTTGGTGAGTATTTCAGGGTCCCGTGTTTGGCGCACTGCATTAACATTATAGTTCAAGACTTTCTGAAAAAAGAACCCATAGTCAGCAACTTACTGACCACCTGCCGCAGAATATGCACGCATTTCAGCCATTCTTTTAAAGCCCGGAAGCAGCTGAGGATCATTCAACGTGACTATAGAATGACAGTCAAAGCACTCATCCAGGAGGTGGCAACACGTTGGAACTCAACGTATTACATGCTTGACCGTCTGTTTGAGCAGGACAGACCAATCAATGAATATGTCATGCGAAGGGCGGATGCTACTGTGAAAGGCATGACCCTTCAGATGGACCAATGGTGCCTAGTTAAATCTCTTACAGAGATGCTTCTTCCGTTCGAGGTCTTCACACGTGAAGTCAGCAAGGAGGACTGTACTATGGGCCAAGCTATCCCATTGTTGCACATGCTAGAGCAACAGCTGAAGGGGGTGTGTGAAGCGTACAAAGGTGTGGAGGAAAAAAAGAAGCATATGAGTTGGTGGAGAGCTTATCATGTCGCTTAAGTGAAAATGCAAGGGTGCAAAATAAGATTCTGTCACAACAACATTACATTTGTGCCACAATTCTGGATCCACGGTACAAATCGGCACTGCACAGTAAGACATTACTCCCTTTTTCAGAAGTGGATGTTGCCCGGTACAAAACATGGATAGCTGAGGCAGCCAGTACATTGGAAAAAGAACGGCTGGTAATTAAAGGCCTCAAACCCACGTCAAGTACTGCAGCAGAGCATCCGGCGTCAAGTTCAACTTCAGAGCCTGTGGGCAGTGCATTTGGTTCACAGCTGTCACCAACACTATCGACAACAGCAAGAACCGGATCATCAGCCCCAGTACAAACGGCACAGGATTGGTATTTACAGCAAGGACTTGCTAGGTCCAGTGCTGATGCAAAGACAAAAGAAGCCGCACTAAGTTTAGCACCCCTGAACATTGACAGAATGGTCCAGGCCTACCTGGATGACCCAACAGAGGTCTACATTGATCAAAACCCATTGCGGTATTGGTATGGCAAAAGGGGCCAATGGCCAGTGCTCAGCAGGCTGGCGATAAACTATCTGGCTTGCCCTGTCGCAAGTGTTTCTTCTGAACGTGTTTTCAGTGCTGCTGGTTCCATTGTAACAGTGAAAAGGACCAGTCTCTCACCCAAAAACGTTGAGAGGTTAACCATGATCAAAATGAATCAGCAATTTATACCACCGAATTGCACAATACATGAATCAACGCAGGAAGATGAGGACAGCGGCTCAGGTGACGGAAGTAGCGTGTTGGATGCTGATTACCTACTTCTGGTTGAACCTCCAGAGTTTGAGGAAGAGCTATACTTCCCTGACAACTAGGCTTCCACTTCTTACTGTGGTTCTCCCTTATTTACTTCTATTTGTGTGTCTGTCTTTTTGTTTGGAAACTTCAAATCACAACAAATCCATCACCACCGTCTTCGTATTTTATTGCCTTATATGAGTTTCAGCTCTCTGCATTTCAGTCCACTCCTCCGAGTCCTGCTCCTCCTGAATCGACCTAAATCTATTGCCCTCAAGCCAGATGATAATTGGATGTAGCATAATCGAAGAAAAACTAAAATCTTGCCTCGTTGAGTCTCTCCAAAAGAAGTGGAACATGATGATGACTACTATAGCTATCCTCCTTTCCGAGCCGATACAGACTGCCCATTAACTGAAGATGAGAAGGAACAGGTAATGAATGATGACATGCATTGGACGCTGACTGAGTGATTTGTGTTGTTGTTGTTTGTAGTGCATGAAGGTAATTCATTGTGTACTATTATCTAATCTACACACTAAAAGTAACTCAATGCAATGTTTGTTTCCATTCTTGTTTTTCAATAACAATTTTCTACTTCTACTGCAGGCCGATCCATTGCATTTTGAATATGGAAAGGGGACTCAATCTGTACACTACTGCACACTGAGTTGGACAACACACCATGATGATGACCACAGTGACATTATCTCTTCGCAGTCACTCAGTACGATCATAGATGATTGATGGAATAACTAAGTGCTTTTCATGAGTGCATTAAAAGGTAACCAAGTCAACAACAACCACTGCAGACCTACATGCCTGTGTAGTGGTGGAGTCGAGTGTGGTGGTATGACTGACAGCGGGGCATTGATTTAGTCACTTAATTTGTAAAATGCTATGTTGCTGTATATCTGCTTTGTCTGCCTCTGTCAAAAAGGTACGCTAAATGGAGGATGTGTCATGGGTGCCGTGGGCCTGCTCTGTCCTGTTGTTGTTGGAGGTTAATGCTGGAAACAGACTAGAGTAGACATGATGTATCCAAATCCATGCCGCCTCTGAAAGTGTTCTTGTTGCACTCCACCGTAATTTAGGCATTTTTTTCTACTTGATTTTTCAATATCCCTTTTGTTTTCCCATCTGCAATTACAGGCCGGCCCTTACCCTGTGCTACACTGGGAAAAACAACTCTCACTTACCTTACCAATGAATCTACATCTGCCAGGCAGGCAGTGGCGCAACCCAAGATTGATGGCCGCAGCGTCCATGGAAGGGAGGACCAAGACGAATGCCGAGATGCAACTCCACATTTTGACCAGGATAACATACAGTAACAGTATCAACTTTCATCATCTTTTAAATTTGATTCATTTTTTGTCTTCAATCATTACTACTGTGTGTTGTTGTTGTTAATTTTGCTCTCTGCTTATAATTCAATTCATCCCTACAGCAATTTTTGGCTTTTCTTTGCTATCTTTAAGCCCGGGCCGGTACAACAGAACAGAAACTGTATGTAATTCGGGTCTCTCTGAGGGCAGACAGGCAAGGCAAATTGCATAATATACTGCTGCCCTGTACTGTCTAATTGTCTAGTAGTAGTAGTTAGTAAGTACTATCATTAACCATCAAGTTATCATCATCATGCATGCATTTCCTTTTTCTCCCTTAACTGATTTATGGATATGGTTGTCTGCCAAGATTGTGTTTTGTTGTTGTCCATGCGTACTGTTTTTCTTTGTCAAACCTTTCCCAAAACCCCCTTCCCAACCATTCATCAAACCCTAACCCTCTTCCCCGGGCTGTGTGACTTATTGAGGTGTGACTAAATTAAATGTACACCAATAATTTATCACACGCTTGCTGGGGCGGATGTGGCTAAAGCAACAAAAATGCATTTTCAAGGCAGGGCGCGGATCTTCTTCTGCTTGCCCACCCTCCTATGAGCAGTATATTTGCGATTTTTTTACCAAAGGAACCTAATCCATCAGCATTAATTGCCGGCATAGATTGGATTTCTTGTCATCCTCCGAAACAGCACTAACGGTTACGCTTGTGTCGAGTCACGGTGTACTGTAGGCCTAGTCGAGTGACTCGACACAGCTAGAGTTTGTAACTCTATGTACTAGGCTATCCCCACAACCATTATGTTTCCTTGTATTTGGCATATTATTGTTTGGCAGTAAGTTCCGTACTGTACTTCGTTCTACTACTCCTCCCACAGTCTCTCTCAGGCGATTGACTGTCTCATTTTCTTTTATTTGCAAGTGCTACTGCCAGGGTCTACTACTACTACCACCACAACCATGGCATGTTGGGAAAGAAAACCATCATCACCATGCAGCCATCGCCGTGCCCAAGTTAAACATCAAGCACAGGTAAGAGAAGAAGTTTGGGGGAGGCATAATTAATAACTGAATTTTTTCATTAATTCTATTTCACACACCCCTTTGAGTCCAGTTGCAGAATGCATAGATTAGGAGGAGAGACTGACAGTACTAGTAGGACAAGTCCCTCAGTGAGGGGTACCGCATCTGTCTGTTTGTGTCTTAGTAACTCAGCCAATTATTTAAATCAAACACTGGCTGTGGCACTGTACCAGCAAGGAAACCGTGTGACGTAAAACAGTAACCCCACCCACAAAACATTAACCACATCGTATATAAAGTCTAAATATGTAATTTAATACCCTAACAAAAATAAACTATGTAAAAAAAAACCCACAACACCTGACCCACCCCTCTCCCTAACCCCAACCAATGTTCATGTCCCGGAACGAAAAAGTCCAACAAATGTCCAAAAGTCCAAAACCCAACGCCCGATTCCCACCCACCAAAAGAAGCTATAAAAAGGGGCAATAAATAAACGGGGTCTCAGCGGGCTCGCCTCTCCAGGACACGGATGCGCTCCTCTAGGCGGGCCACGCGGTGCTTCAGCGCGCGGCAGTTGCATCCACAGGGGGGGGGCAGCAGTGCTTCTTGCTGTGTGGCGGCAGGCGGCTGACAGGCGGTGGCGCCGTAACACTGTAGGGGGTGTCTGGGGCCCGGGGCATTGGAGGAGGCTGCAGCTGCTGCTGCCTGCCTCCTCCTCCTCCTCCTCCTCTAGAAGAACCAGCCGCTGGTATTCGGCCTGTATGGCCTCCAGCTTCCGGCGCCGGGCCTTGGCTGCCAACTCCTTCCTGTCGACTTTACCTTTGGAAGGAGTCGCTATATCAAGAAGAAAAAACAAGACTATTGTAAAATATACTCTTAGCAAAGCAGTCAGACAAATTCATTCTACACATAGTGGCACAGTAGCACTAGCAAGCACAGTACGTAACATTTGTGGTATGTATCTATCCTCCCACTACCTCGGCCTCGAACATTTGTGGGAGTTTCAGGCATTCCACCACCCATGCATCTGATTCATATCACAAACCTATGCATGCATCCCACGTATCTTTCTCTGCCAGTCATAAATATAAAATCTCGCCCGTCCTTCCTCCTTCCACCCTTCTTTCCCTTTTCGTTCAACCCATCCATCAAGGTCATCTGATCAGACTTTTAGTCTTCTCCATGAAAATTTCACAGCTGAGTTGAAGTCCAATAGAAGAGGCCATTGGTTACTCTCAGTACACTCCCGTCGCTAATGCTATTGCTAATGCTAAGTAAAGGGTGTCTTCTTCAACCGTTCACAACAACTTCTTACTTAAGTCTCAACAGTACAGTATACATTACACCCTTGCAGCGAGTGTAATGTCAATAAGTAAGGATTAGGAATATAACTTACCACCGCCCGCCACTGCTGCTGGCTCACCCCTGCAGCTCCTCCAACTGCCGCATCGCCTGCACCCTCAGCGGCCGCGTCACCTTCGCCGCTGGCCCCGGTACTGGTGGTCGGTAGTACGCCTAGAAAAACATTACACATTTTTCAGATGCCATATACACCTCCCCTATTTTTGACTAGCAAGAATGAAAAAAAGGTTAATACATACATAATACATATACAACATACATCACTAGTATAAATCAGGTAGTAGAGTAGACACTGGTAGTGTTATATGGTCCCTAGGGTCATTCTAGTCTTTGCTAAGCTACCCCGAGCCATGCAACCATTTTAGCTCTGTCTTTTATTTTTGCTCAAGTTACCTCGCAGCTTGTTGTGAAAGACGCCTTTAAGCCCACATGAGCTCATACTGCTACTGTCTGAGCGCTGCGTACAAGGTCGAAAAACAACCGACTTTGTTATGGAGTTCTGGTGTTAGTCCATATTGCTTATCCATAAAAAAAACTGCACTTTTTGGCACGACTGAGAAATGCTTGCACTATACTAACGCGCACCATTTTTCTCATTACAGACGGAAGATTCCCTTATACGAAGAACCAGAGCTTTGCAGACCTTATGATGTAACCAGTACTAGGTTCTTCTAAGGTGAGGGCTCCCCAGAATTCTCACATCTCCTTTTATAATTTTATATAAACTAGATTCCTACCAAGGGAAGGGTAGTTCTTACACCACTGTTCAGTTATCATGATCTCGCCTTTTGGCTTCTATGGACTTGTAGTTGTAAGTAACTTGTAAGTCTAACTAAGTGTAACAATGTTTATTGTTTTAATCTTATGCATTTTGCTGTTGCTGCTGCATTATACAACGTACAGAGCTTGTCAGTTGGAAATAAAAATAAACCTTTTGAACTTACATAGACTCGGTGGTATTTGGTGTGGACTTACACGAGAGAGTGAGCAAAAGGGTGTGCATTGCTTCCGCGACAGAGGTTGGGAGTGTTATGTTGTCTGGGTTGTCTACTCATTGGGTATTTTGGGGGGCGTTTGGAGTAATGAGACACTATAACTAGTTGGTCAGGGGATTGTGGTGGCTTCTGATTGAGGTGTGAGGAAGGTCCAACCTCCCATCACCAACGTCCTATTTTCTTGTGCAAAGTTCTGTATGTGCAGAATCCCTACAACAGTAGTAGTATGTCCTATCCTATCTAAAATTCTAAAATGTGGTTGGGCATTTTCTTGGTGGGAATTGTCGAAAAGCCTCAAGAATAAGAAGACTAGAAGTAGTAGAAGAGGACAACCCAAAGGACTGGACTCAATGGCTAGAGCTATTGGTGAATCTGAGTTTTATTTAAAATATTTTAAATAAAGAGTGGGCAACTGGGCAAGCTTAGCTACAGACAGACTAATAGTAGTAGTACAGAGAGTCATAGCAGACGCAGTTAGAGGCAGGGATAACAAGAATTTAGAAACAGATAGTATAGAGCAAAGAAGATTTTGTCAAAATTCGAATTAGGAGGATACCGAAATAATAGTTCGGAAAAAATAAGGTGCAGGAAAAGTTTGGGAAATATAATTAATAATATTAACCACTGGAGGACTTACTGGGGCCAGCAGCAGAGCCCTCGATAGAGGAGCGGTCCTGTCCCTGGGAGGCATCTTGTAGATCTTCTTGGCCCACCGCCTGCGACCCCGTCTTCTTGCCCCTGGGTGCTGCTGATCATGTAAGATTTCATAAAGAAAGAGACAAAAATTAAAGTTTAGTGTGAAATAAATAAAATATTTTAAAATACGCACAAAAAACTTTTTGGGTAACAACAATTGCAATAAAATTGACCTATCTGATCGACTGGTAGTATTGCGAGATTCACGGACCGTCTAGCAAGCCTAACTACCACCTGACCTAGCCCACCTATTCCAATCCAGACGGGCCAATTGTTCAGTAAGTCTGCATTTCCATTTATTTTAGTCCTCAAAAATGCATAGATGGAGGACACATGCATACATTTTTGCATACACCAAATTGTTGGCTGGTTGCTGCTGATGTTCTGCTAGTGATGATATAAGCCTATTAACACTCAGAAAACAAACTACAAAAGGTTCTGCGAAGGACTGGGGTAAGCAGCACTCAGCAGCACGTGACATGACAGAGGATGCGTCACGCACACCACTTACAAATTACCAACTAATAAGTAACTAAACCTATCAATCCACCACTATCCCTTAGTGGCAGGAGGACAAAGGAAGGACTACTCTCTCTAGCATTACATCACTTAAGTTCTCTAAAGTAAACTCTTACATAATCATCAGGCCAAGCGAGCGCAAAGTTGCAAACAAGTAAGATTAGTAGCGCCGAGCGCCTGTGTCATAACAATCACAGATTTGTAAACGTAATTTACCTGCAATGTAAGCAGCAGCATTCTTGCTGGTCGGAAAAATATATATATTCGCAATATATAACACAGAGCAGAACACAAAGTAGTAATATTAAATAGCTACTCACCAAGCCCCGGGACCTCCACTCCTAGCAGGTCCAGCAGGTCCTGCTCCCGGTCCAGAATATCGGACCACCGGTGCGTCAGCTGATTATTGGTGCGCCGGACACCAGAGCAGCGAAACACTGCCCGACGCACCTTGCCCCACCGCTGCCGACGCTCCCGGAGCCCGTACCCGGACCCAGGCCTGCCGCCTGCTGCCAGGGTTAAGGGGAGGTGGCGCTGAACAAAAAAACCAGAGCGGCCACCTCCGACTCATTGAATAAGGCCCGTGCCTGCACCCCTCTTTGGCGCCGCCTTCCGCAAGGAAGGCGGTCGCGGCTCTGGCTCCGACTTCGAGCCCTGTGGCTGTGGCCCTTTGCCATGGTTCTGGGTAGGCGGGGGACGGAAAAGAAAAGGTAGGAATTAAAAAAAGTAAGTAAAAGAAATGAAAAAGCAGGTAATAGAAAAAGTGTGAAAAAGTAGTTAAAAACACACAAAAAGTAGAAAAAAACTCAAAATATAGAATCAGGAAAATAGAGAGATAGATAATAAATAAAAAGACCCAAAAAAAGTTTACAGAAACAAAGGATTGAAAAGATAGAGGGAGGATTGAAAAGCAGGCCCAGAACCATAGCAATAGACTGAAAAACAAGATGGCCGCGCCCATTGCGACCGCATGGGCAAGTTCGCGCGATATTTCCCCCGAGCACGCAAAAGCGTCGCAAACACGTAATGCGCGTTCTCGAACAGGAAACCCTTATCGCGAACGGGCGGAAGCATGCAATACGTGACCCGGAACTGGAAATAAGCATCGCGAGCGGGCGGGAGCATGCAATACGCGACCCGGAACAGGAAATACCATCGCGAGCGGGCGGGACAAGTGAAAACAAGATGGCTGCGCCCGTTAGCGACCGCATGGGCAAGTTAGCGATATATTTCCCCGCGAGCACGCAAAAACACATCGCGAACGGACGGGACCAGCAATTCCGCGGTTTCGCGGAATTTCCGCGTGCTCGCGGAATTTTTTAGCAATTTCGCGGAGATTTGCGTAACGCGACTACGCAAATTCCGCCCACCCCTACTAAGCACCCCTAGCTAGTGACTTCAACAAACAAAATTGGCAGAGTAAATCATATTCATTCAAAACGAATGTATCAGGAAAGAAAGAGCAGGACGGGTGTATACTTTTTAGAAAAATACAAATTTATATAGAAAAATTCATTTGAAAGTTAGGGTACAAAATGCAAATCACGTGAATACAAAAGTGAATGAGATGGATTGTTTATACATCAACTGGTTTCTCATATACACTCTTGTTGTCATCCATTTCAAACATTTTCCAGCAAGGAGAACATCATTGAGACTGCAATGAACATTTCCAAAGAGTTTTTTTAAAGCATGAAAATGGGTAGAGTTGTCGACGTTTCGGTGTGGGACACCCCTATGGAAATCCTAGGGGTGGTGTCAAGGCGGACTATTGAAATGATTTAGTCACTATTGAGGTTTCGCCTTATCGGGATGCCGTCACGGATCGGGTCTCGAGTGAATCAATTGCGGCTAACGTTACCTGTGCATCAGTTGTGCAGATTAGATGAAGTCATCTGCTCCTAATCATTAAAAACCATCAATTAAACCATCAGATTGCATTTATTCAACAATTCAGGATCTTCAGTTCACATATGAACATTCCGTCCTGAAGATGGTCTTATAGATGAGAACATACAACAAGACCGAAACGTTGACAACTCTACCCATTTTCATGCTTTAAAAAACTCTTTGGAAATGTTCATTAGAGTCTCAATGATGTTGGCCTTGCTGGAAAATGTTTGAAAGGGGTGACAACAATAGTGTCCCCTACCACCCCTAAATTCAGCATTTAGGGGAGCCCCTGGCACAAGGAAAGGAGATCCTGCTGACCTGAAGAAAGTAAACAGATGTGAAGAGTCACACAGCAAGAACAAATGACCCAGCAACTGGCTTGGCGCCAACCCTGCCGGCCTGCCTTCACCAATTGCACCAAAGGTTGACTTGTCCTGCAGCTGCCGAGTATCCAAAGCCCGGGAGACCTGCCAGCACTTCGCCCAGGAACAAAGACCTACTGAGGGACAGTGGAACTGTCTCATGCATCCTGCAGAGAGCAAAAAAGAACCGCGAGGACTCCAGAACCACCAAAACCCGCCGCCGCCAAGCACCACTGCACCCGAGCCCCCCAGCCTGTGTCAGAGTGGGCCAACAGTGTCAGCATGGTCCCCAAGCCCTCCAGGTACTGAGTCCACTGTGGAGTGCCTCCTCGTGAACTCCCCGACATTGGGTTTCCCTCCTCCCTCCCTCCTTGTGCAGCCTGACAACTAGCAGCTCCATGGCAAGGTCAAAAAAGATTAGGGACAGCGAACACCCTGCTCAGGACCTTTAGGATAGTTATGGTTTTCAAGGCACCCAGTTTGGACCCTCACTGCTGGAACAGTATAGAGGAATTTCCTCATATATTAATTGTGTGTCTGCCCAACCCATAACGGTCAACCAGCAGGAAAAGGTACATCCAGTCCAAACAATCATACACCTTCACCAAGACCCTGCAGGCCACCCAGGACCATGTCCCTGAAGAGCCGATGTATATTCAGTGACATGTTCTGTCGAGGTATGAAGCCGTCCTGGTCCCGGTGAACCAGGTGAAGTATTAGAGGCAGCATCTGGTCAGCTAGGATCATGCCAAGGAATTTGTAGTCCGTTTTGAGGATCGCTACCTGCCCATTGGCGGAGATGTCCGTTGTATCTTGGTAACATGGTCACCATATGATGATTCTTCACTAAAAATAGTACCAATTACCTGAACTTCATGTGTCATTTATTTACTTGGAGGATTTTGGAGAAACATTACTAATGTCTTGCTGTATGTGACTATTTTTGTAGGAAATTGTGGGCCCGATCCATAAAGGTAAAGATAGACTAAAAGTCTAACTTAGACCAAAAGTATAACTTTTTCGCTTTTTGGTATTCACAAAGGGACTTATGAGTAGTATCTTTATGCCTGCAGAGGTTCCACACTCTGGATCGAGGTTCTGCCCTCAGGGCGAAATCTCCGTCCAGAGTGCAGAATTTCCGTACTCGGTGCAGAATCTCCTCAATGCAGGAAAGTGTAATTACATACACCTGCAGACAATTAATGCCACCAGCGACCCATGCGGTGCAAAAAAAAAAAAAAGCAGGACACATCCAAGGCTCTGTTTTTTCCAAACACATACTTCACCTGGCTGCTCTGCACCTTGCCTTGCCAGAGATGCCCGAAATCAGCCGCAGTAAAGGCCACAGGCCCTTCCGTGTTAATATGTTTTTTTTTTCTTTTCTTGGCGGGGCAGGGGCATTTCCCTTTGTTTCACCTCATTTTTCTCCTGTATTATACGTCCTCAAGTGTCTCGGGTGGGCTAGCGCCAGACCTGGCTTTTACTAAAACCTTGTCTTGCGCCTGGAGGCCTTGTACAGCAGCGATTGCCCTCCTTCCCTCTGGGGGTGGTACTTACAGGCGGAAGTGAAAATGAGGCACAGCATTTGGTGAAGGAGTAGCGTGCATGGGCTTGGGAATGGCAAGAACGCGTACATGTCACGCGCACTGTTGTTTCCCTCTCTCTTTGGGACGTTCAGACTGAATGCTCGCCTAGAGGCTGTGGACCGCGCCACCAGCCATTCTAATGGGGGTGGGTTGTTTCCGGACTGTTTGTGGGGGCATGTAACGATTCCTTCACTTACCTCTAATACATGTTGCTGGAGGCTTTATAATGTGGTCCTGTGACATGGCCCTTCAAATGTGCTTGTATTCTTTGATTGTTGCTAACATAAAACGATGTCTCACCGGGTAATAGTTGCGCAATTAATTCTTAACGTATAACCAGATTGTAAGGATGTCATAAGGTTTCTGCACATACACAGAGCTATGCACAGGATAATGGGACCCCGGAATACAGTGGTTTGCCTACCATATACCGTAGCACCCAAAAACCCCAACCCAACTAGCTTAGCATCCCATTAGCACCCAAGTACCAATGATTGGACAACCCAGAACACGGTATCTTTATCTCAGGACTCGCAGAAGCAAGAACACTCTTTCGTCACTCACTCGTACTTGTCCACAAGGTGCGTAGGAAGAGACACTGGATAGGTTAAAATGTTTATTCCAACTTACGTGCTCTAAGGTACAGTACACGTGTCAGTACTAATAGCATAATGCATATGAATAATATAAGCAGCATGGTTACAATTCCATAGAATACAAACGGGGAAAGCATTTCATAACTCAGTGGATAAATGTCTAAATAACATTACCACCCTCCCGTGCAGTAAGATAGTTTATTATAAAAATAGAAGACCTCTGGGCTTTGACTAGCGAACCCCATACCTCAGTCTCTAGATGCAGAATTACATCAGCAGGACATCATAGCTCTTCTCACTGAAAAGGATTTCTCCAAGTGTGTCCAGCGCCAGTAAAAACCCCAGTATTAAAGGCACACAAAGTTTCATGTCATTTGCGCCTAATGTTATGTCTGGGTGCGCGAGACTGGCCATATCAGGAAGAACCGAAATACATTGTTATGCGACCTTGTACATGTTGTGCAGTCTGAGCCCAAATCGAACAAGAGAAAAGGTGAAAGACAGAAAGTGCAGACAGCGCAAAAGAACTTGGCAAGAGCAAAGGGCGAGGGAGGGAGCCCTGGCTCAGTGTAACGTGCGCAAAGAAAAGCAGCATGGCAGCTAGTCCTAGGCCAACATAACAAGGCAGGCAACAAACCACAAGACACCCTCCCCTGGTCAGTCCGGCGTCCAAGACAGAGGGCAAACAAAAAATTTCAGCAGAGCACAGGGAGCGCCCAAACGGCGAAGAACAAGTCAATCCATGAAAGTGTAAGTGCAGAAAAAAGCCATACCCTCCAAAAGGGCATCATTGGAATCGTCAAAAACATAGATGCCATCCAATCCATGAGATCAAAGAGCAGGAATGCTCCTCAGCAGAGGGAGCATCCAAAAGCAATGCGGGACAACTTGCGTGATAAACGAAACAGCTTTGTTGTAGGAGATCCTGGGCAGCCGCCCAGATATCCCATTGCGCCAAAATCCCCAGTGCAGCCGCACGCGCCATATAGCCGGCAACGGAACAGTCCTGCTCATGGGCCTCTAAGGGACCCATCAACTGAACAAAATCCGGAACAGACAATGACGAATTGGAGAGGCAATAATCCAAGGTCCAAGTGAAAGGACAGCGGATGCAAGTCATTACAGGTTGCACGCAAGTGAAATACGCAAAGCGAAAGGAAAGAGTATATGACACACTCAGTGTCGCCAATGGCAAGACACCAAAACCAGCCAAAAGGCGCTCACGAAGCAGCTGGAGGCGTTCTGGATCGAGCAGGTCCCATCGGGAGCAGCCATTGCGCATAAAACAAATTAATAACAGGACACCAGCCGCCAAGGCGATGATCAACGGAAACCGCCAAAGACGCTGGAAAAATAGAATGAATAAACGCCGGGATGACACCAAATATAGTTTGGAAGGAGGACACCAAACCAGACCCCACGACTTTAAAAAAGTGTACCAGACCTTCTGTGTTAGATGCGTTAAAAATACGATGAATTAACTCCCCAAAATGTTGGGGGAGATTAGTGTTCAAAAGGGCCTGTATTTCACTGTGGGTACTCGCCACCTGGAGAATGAATGTCTCCCGGGCGGACGTGAGCATAACTTCCTCGTTTAATAATAGTGCCTTTATTCTGCTCAGTCTATTGAAATCTGCCTCCATGGTAGGGATGGAAGGCCAAATAGAGATATCAACCTTGCCATGAGGGGGAGGAAAAAGCACATTTTTGCAGCAGACAACCCTGTGCGAAACTGTTACAATGTAAGGAATGCCAGCCTGCAGGCCACAACAGTTTTCGTTATTTAAAAGTAAATAACTACCATTGGAAAGGAGAGTGAAAGTAGGAGAAATAACAGGAGCAGGAATACCTTTCAGCACACAAGCAAGATTAGGAGCGGAAACGCTACATGAGCCATGCAATTTAATGTGTTTACAAATAAGCGAATGACCCATAGTCGAGTCGCAGTACTCCCCGTGAGAAAGACTTCCTTGCCGTCCCGAAGGCATTTATACATGAAAGGCAAGGACCAGAGTTCATGCAGGAAAGCACTGCCCAAGGGCCGGTAACGGCCCACAGGATAATGTTTCATGCACGAGTCAAATTCAAACAAGGAAAAAGGTAAAGCGATAACCCCATGAACTAGCCACACAGCAGAATCGAGTTCTGCAACAGAGAACGGCAAAGGATCCATCTTTTCGATATGTAATAGAGTGTAAGTTGCATCTTTCATGGACATAAATTGCTGTTTGTCAGTTAAGTTAAAAGGTAGAAACAAGGCAGAGGTGTTCAAAAAATGCCAAGGAACTTTACCTAACTTGAGCGTTTGCAAAGTCCATGCAAACTGCATAACTGAACGCAATTGATTCTGACCATGATATAACACAGAAACATCATCTTGTACAATATCAACAACAGAGGACACAATATTCTCTAAAGTATAAATGCGAGAAGACAGGGTATTAATACTATTATCAACAACAGCAAGCACCTTTTTCCAAATTTGCTTGATCTATTTCCCGAAGACGGGAAGCAGCTTCCATTTGTGATAGCTTCCAGAGTTCATTATATGTCTCATAAATGAATCTTTTAGGTCGGGGACCACGAGGTCCCAAAACAAAGTCGGACAGATCAATATTGCCTGAAAGGAGGGACAAATGTTGTTTAACAGAATCAAGGGACGAATGTTGCAGCCATTGTTTGCATAATTTACCAACAGAATATGTAGTGACAGTACGAGAAGCAGTAAATCTCGGATCAGGTCTATCCTGTGTGTATCTAGTACCTGAGTCGTGAAAACGCATTTGACATGCATTAGATGATATAGGCCATACCAACCAGGGTGACTGATCCAGTTCGGAAACATTAAATGAATTATTCTGTAATAGAGCCTGTAGGGTCGTCAGGGACAGGTTAAAACGTGAGCTATCATTGGGAAAACTCGACAGGGATGGAATTGAGGGCGAGTTCAATTGTTTAGTGGTAGCTAAGCCCCAACACGTAGTTTGATAGATGGAAGCATTTAGGAACATAATTTGGGTAGGGATGAGGCAAGCACGATGCAACGCCTCGGTTCCCTGTACCTGCCATGGCTTGGAGCCCCAAATAGATTTCAAATCTATTGTATCCTCCCAGTACTCATAACCACCCACTGTTAGGGCACTTAAAAAGGAACCCGAATAAAGCAACTTAGTGTGTGTTAACATAATTTTCTGAGTTGATGTGGTATTAAGTCTAAAATAATAGGATGCAGGGTTCGACCGATTAAAATCAGTAAAATAGGTAAACTTATTTCGAAGTGTTTGTGAGCTACCTGGCAAGGGGTTTGGACAATGTTCCCATTGGGTGTAGTTAACAGAACTACGCAGGGCACTTGGCTTATGGAGAAAATGATTACCCCAATGTTGGTAACAATACAAATCGGCATAATTCGCAGAATTCATATATAAATCTTCAGCATTAAAAGATGCATAATATTTTAAATCGGCAAACAATGCTTCAACGGCATGCACATCCCAATCATCAGATTGAATATTATTTTGTACTACATCACCCATTGAAACACGAAGGACATTAGGTACATTAATAATTTCCGTCGGACCATGGATTTGATAGTTCACTGCATCCCATACGATGCCATCAGCAACTGGAAAAGCTGAAATGTTCACAAATGTGTGGTCACGCTTCATGATGTGAGACGAGGAATGAGGAGCCAAAGTTCCAGAAACATAGTCTACAGCAGAGCGTTCAGGTAAATAGTGACCATTAATTAGTAGAAAAAACACTGTGACAAAGCCAATGGACATGAACAAAAAAATCAAGAAAAGTACCAACCAGATGTATGTCCAGGGTGGAATCAAAAAATTGTCTCTAAACCAGGATACAAAATTACTGAACTTGGATGTGACTTTTGAAGAGGTGGAATCCGAATCAAAGGAATAACGAGTCGGGCCAAGTGGCGTTATTGGTTGATGTGCCACCGATTCAGATGCAGGATAAGTATACTCGTCCTCGTCGATATTGGTGGAGAGTTGGGGATCAATTGTAGTTTCAGGCAAGTCAACCATCTCAATTACAGTATCAGCGACCGTTCGTGTAGATGGGCCACGAACATATGTCCGATAAATGGCAGGACAAGAGACCGCTGGTGTGACACTATTCAGGATCGGCCAGGCGCTGTAGCTTGACATTTTCCACTGAGATGTATCTGTTCTCCTTGCGACCAGGAAGCGGTGGTAAAATGACTGTACGTGTTCCCTTCAAGCCCAGAACTGGAACCGGTGCACGAAAAGAGGGGCCGAATTCTTTTTGTTTTCAACCTTCTCCCGAACCAGTTCTCCAACCTTTGGAAGCCAGCCGGCTACCGGAATCTGCAACGCAGGATCTGTGGCTGAAGGCAAATGTGTAGTTGCAAGTTTGTCTCGGGCTTCTTGTAAGTCCTGTAACATAGCAGAATGGTTATCTACATCAAACTTGGCGGATTGCGCCGCGATGTCTGGACCCTCAAGGTCAGGCACAAACATTCTTATGCCAAAGAGCATTTCGTATGGGGTCCGCCCACCCAGAGGTCTTCTAGGGAGATTATTAAGTGCACGTTGAACGGTATACAAGTGGGCCAGCCAGTTCCTGCCAGTACCTATAACTCTAGCTGTTAAGGATTGCTTTAAGTCACGGTTCATTCGTTCAACGATAGAGTTGCCCTCAGGCCTATACGGAGACGAAAATTTCACCCGCACCCCAAGCGAAGCCATTGCATCCTTGTAAGCCCTAGAGGCAAACGCCGGACCTTGGTCCGAATGGAAGGTGCCGCATGCGAAAATTCCCACAAAGACACGCAAATCCCTGATTACATTTCGAGCGTCAGCACTACGTTGTGGCCAGACCCAGAGGAACCGTGTGCACGAGTCCACTGCTACTAAGATATATTTATAGGCAGTGTCTGATGAGAATGGACCGCAGTGATCCAAGTAAACACACCCAAAGGGTCTGTTAGCAATGCAGAGCAGGGTCTGTGGAGGGCGTGTTACCGTGGAAGGCTTAATCTGTTGACAAACGTCGCAGGAAAGCACGAAAGCACGGGTGTCTTTATACAATCCACGCCACCAATAACGCTGCTGCAAGATGGAAACTGTAGCTGACACACCTGCATGAGCAGAAGCCATGCCTTCGTGTGCAGCTGATATCAAGGCACTCCTGCGGTCCGCGTTGGGGATCAGCCGATCTCCAACGTCAGGTATTGTTACATAAGGAACCTGATCGGGACATAATTTGTAAGAATACTTGGAAGGGAACCCTGTAGGGTAATTATCACCTTCCTTGGTTGCAGCAATAGCTGCTAGAATAACAGAGTCAATTTTAGACATGGACCTGGTAACCGCTGCTACTGAACACGTGACTACTGCTGAACGGGCAGCCTCATCTGCCAGATCGTTACCAATAGCGTGTGCGCCCACCCGCTGATGGCCTAAGGTGTGAACCACCTGTGTGAGGGGCAGACGTTGTTGCAATTCTGCCACTCGAACCCAAAGCATTTTATGCTTAATTGTGCTCCCTTTGCGTCCTTGTAGTCATTTTTCGACCAGAAAAACAGATTGTCATTGTAAGACTGTACACAGTAGAAGGAATCACATACAATAAGAGTTGTCTCATCCTGAGAAGCGAACTCAAGTGCAAGTAGCAATGCATGCAGCTCGGCCAATTGTGCGGTACTATCTCTAAGTGTGCGAGTGTGCACTACAGAGGATTTGAACGTTCCATTCACAAAGGAACCCGCAACAATAGCACATGCAGCTGAATAAGCGTGCTTGGACCCCGTGGCCGGTTGCGCCGAACCATCGGTGTAGATCACACATTTGTAATCCTCAAGCGGTAGTAAAAACAAAGGAGGAGGATGAACGAATTCATACTGCAAAACTCCTGAGTCTGAAGAGAAGAATCAAAACAAAAGTGACGTCCGAAGACGTCAAGGATGTAGCCCATTGTATCCAACGGGGATGCATTGCTTTTGAGTTCGGTACACTTGCCTTTGTTACTGCCTCTAGGGCAGGACAGGGTGTTACCACCAGAATTCGCTTTCCTGTGCCAGTGCGCGTTCTTTTAGAATCGCCATTTGCACTGCAGTTAGAACTTTTTCGACAGATGTAAAGCGCAATTCAGCGGAAGTGTACAGATGTGACTTGTATGCGATGGGTACTGTGTCACCTTCATTAAAGGTTAAGTATGTGAATCCCACCGCCCCCGGAATTATTCTAATCACCAGGTTTGTGTGGTTATCACGAGTCAAAAGATATTTAGACTCCAATAGGTCTATCTGCAAAGACTGCAAAATTGAGGTATGCTCAGGCAGCCAGCAAGACCTGGAATAAGTAGGTTGTATCAAAGCATACAAAGGCTTGATACGCTGGGCATATTCGGGAATGTAAGTACGCCCGAAATTCAGGAAACCCAGCAAAGACTGAAGTTTCTTCAGAGTATTTGGGGGCACAAATGTGCACATTTTTCCAAGAAATGGGGGCTAAGCCCTTACCTTCGTTATTGAGCTCATAGCCCAAGAACAGAACGGTAAATTCAGCAATGTGTGACTTAGCAAAGTTAAATTTGTAACCCTGCTCCGCAAATTCAAGAATAATGCGGTCCACACGGGACAGATGCTGATATAACTCGTCGTCTGTCAGATAGATGTCATCTACGTATGAACATGCGTCTTGATCAATGTCATTTAACAAAGAAACAACACGGGCGGCGAATATACCCGGACTATTTTTGTAGCCCATGGGTAAACGCCGGAACTGGAATAATTTACCACCGGAAGTGAATGCGGTCCATTGACCACTCTCCGGGGCTAGGTTGTGCGTGTAGAAACCGTTTGAAAGGTCAAGTGTCGTTTTATATTTTTTACGAACAAGACTGTCTACAAGCGCAGAACTATGTGTATTCTGTACCGCAAAGTTCCGACAATGGGAATTTAAATGCCGGTAATCCAAAACTAAGCGGTACGATCCATCGGGTTTAGAAACCACGAAAAGGGGATTGTTCATAGGTGATACGCATGGTTCGATTACTCCCTGATATTCCAACTGTGTCAGAATTTCGGAGACGGGGCCTTTTGCCTGCCGTTTGATGGGATATTGGGGTTGTGGCTGCGGTAGTGACCGCAAAGGTATTGCATGAGGAGGTGATTCTTCATCCCATCCCACATGGTTGCGGTATAACGCTGGTGCCAGGTACACAGCCCACTCAGCTGCAAGTGCTTCAGCTTTGTCTTTTGGGACATGCCTTGAAAAGCTTGGAAGGATTACCTCCTCTCCTTTATGTGCAGCTAAAACGAATGGGGGTGGCCAATCCACCTCTGCTAACAAAATGTCATATGAAGAGGTTAGATTTTCCCAAAAATCCCTTTATTTCACGCGGTATGTCACCTTCAATTTGGATGACTATGTTGTAAAGTCTGTCAGGGGTGCCACTCCGTGTCAGCTGTCTCTACAGTAACGAATGTTTCAGTTGCTGTCGCCTCCATATGAGGACGTAGCGCCTCCCGCACTATGGTAACTTCGCGGCGCTGTCTAGGAGGGTCACTGCCCACGTCCAATTCTGGAGTCTCGTTCTCACGGTCTGTGGCATATTTCGCTGTTACAGCGGCAACTTTTTTCTTCTGAAATTGCGGTCGAGGAAGGTGAAAGTCTTCTGCTTTCCTCTGAGTTGTTGTCGAGGTTGGTCTCGCTCCTGGGGAGCCTCTCGGCCCCTTCCTCTATCTTGCCGTCCTCCTCCACCAGCCTGTGACGAAGTCTGGGCCTGTGAAGAACGAGGAGAACGCGTATCAGAGCTCTGAAACCTTTCTGGTGATTTAATTCTCGACCTATCACGTAAATCATAAGTACGTTCAGAAGAAACCGAAACTGGGGAAGCGCCTCTCGACCCCGGCTTCTTTTGTTGCTTACCCTGTTTTTTCTGTCTCCAACTCTTTTAGTGAAGACCGGTCTATCATCTTTCTCAGATGTACTTTTTGTTTGTGTAACCTGTGTTTGCGATTGAGTTTGCATTTTTACAAAAGGCTTGTTGCCTAGGCTGTTTCTTCCAATTGTTTTATAAGCCCAGGCTATAATTTTCGGTAATTCGCGGGGCCTGTCCAACTCTGGGACTAAAGCCAAAGCATTCGCTACTTGAAAGTTCATTGCATCGCCCTTGACATTTCCAAGGATCAGTTCAGCTACTACATCAAACACTCCCACTAGTCTCATCCCTAATTCCACAGCCGCTTCAGGGCTATGCTCATCCTGTACTTTTTTAATTACAGAGGGTAGAACCGTCATGGAAGGAGTACCAAAACATTTTGAATAAACTGCTGCGAATACCTTACCCCAGTTTTCACATGATGTCAAATCGGGGATTAAGTCTTTTGGCAAACTTATCGTAAGGATGCGGTGTTTATCCACCGGGATGTATGTGGAAACACCGCTTCTATCTGATCGAACTTTTCTGCAAGCCAGTAAGGATAATCGTCCTTATTTTGTGGACGTTTGCCCATCACAGAATTTACCATGACAGGACTTATGGTCACTCCAGCTGCAATAGCTGGTTGGCCAGCGACTACAGGGGCAGCTCCATGTAGGCTACCTGTAACGTATGTCACTAAGGCTCGATGCACTCGCACCAGTTCGGTATGCATAGTGCGCAGTTCCGCAATCGGTATTGCCAGATAATTTGGATGCGGGGTATACCCGGCCAATACAGGCCAAGTGGCCCCCTCAATGGATAAGGGGCCTAAACGAACTGCGGTATTTGGTTGGGGGAGGGCGCCATTAAACCAAACACGGTGCTGCCAAGCCGTGAGAGGCACTTCAAGATTAGTATAGGGTCGATAGGCAGCAGGAATAGCGGTGAGTTTATATTCATGAAACAGATTATCACCTGCATCCACCGCCTCAAATGTGATCCAAGTGTAAAACACTTCAAAGTGATAGGCCGGATCGGCTTGAACCACAAAGACCAACTCGACCCTCAGTATCGGGCACTCCGTATACACCTAGGTGTTCTCGGAGTGGTCTCGGCTATGTGCAGCTATCGCCACACCAGCCATAACTAAACAATTGTATTCGACAACCTAACAGGGAGCACAAAATGGGTTTTTTATGTAACCTTTTTAATAACTTCAAGCTTGAAAGAACCTATAAAACGTTCAATATAGGAGGTATCACCGTCACTTACGCCTCCGGAAGCGTACGTGAGGGTTTTGTGGACAAGCACAAGTACTACTCAAGCGTCTCGCAGATAAGCAGCCCCACGTTGGGCGCCATGTCATAAGGTTTCTGCACATACACAGAGCTATGCACAGGATAATGGGACCCCGGAATACAGTGGTTTGCCTACCATATACCGTAGCACCCAAAAACCCCAACCCAACTAGCTTAGCATCCCATTAGCACCCAAGTACCAATGATTGGACAACCCAGAACACGGTATCTTTATCTCAGGACTCGCAGAAGCAAGAACACTCTTTCGTCACTCACTCGTACTTGTCCACAAGGTGCGTAGGAAGAGACACTGGATAGGTTAAAATGTTTATTCCAACTTACGTGCTCTAAGGTACAGTACACGTGTCAGTACTAATAGCATAATGCATATGAATAATATAAGCAGCATGGTTACAATTCCATAGAATACAAACGGGGAAAGCATTTCATAACTCAGTGGATAAATGTCTAAATAACATTACCACCCTCCCCGTGCAGTAAGATAGTTTATTATAAAAATAGAAGACCTCTGGGCTTTGACTAGCGAACCCCCATACCTCAGTCTCTAGATGCAGAATTACATCAGCAGGACATCATAGCTCTTCTCACTGAAAAGGATTTCTCCAAGTGTGTCCAGCGCCAGTAAAAACCCCAGTATTAAAGGCACACAAAGTTTCATGTCATTTGCGCCTAATGTTATGTCTGGGTGCGCGAGACTGGCCATATCAGGAAGAACCGAAATACATTGTTATGCGACCTTGTACATGTTGTGCAGTCTGAGCCCAAATCGAACAAGAGAAAAGGTGAAAGACAGAAAGTGCAGACAGCGCAAAAGAACTTGGCAAGAGCAAAGGGCGAGGGAGGGAGCCCTGGCTCAGTGTAACGTGCGCAAAGAAAAGCAGCATGGCAGCTAGTCCTAGGCCAACATAACAAGGCAGGCAACAAACCACAAGACAAGGAAAACGACAATAGCTTCAACGATTGTGGTTATGTTTTCAGAGATGCGCGACAAAGAGCTTAGAAGCCGCATCAACAATAATTAAACACTGCATAAAGTACGCAGTGAACACACATAGTGCTCGTGGAGGAACACTGAACGGCACACGTGAAACATGTATTTCTGCGGATCAAGGCTGAGGACTAGATGTGGAAACGTGCTCTACATTTACATGAATTTACTTTCATATTTCACTATACTAATTCACCACTAATCCTTTATGGGTTCCGGAGTAACGTGCTACTCGCTGAAAAAAACGCTTCAACACCCCATCAGGGGTAGCAAGCGCGATATAAATGCAAACCTTTTTCCCTCTTCTATCCCTCCGCTATTCTTCTGAATCCAAATAACTGACTAACATATCCTCCACTCAAATTACTTTCATATTTCACCATAGTAATTCACCACTAATCCTTTATGGGTACCGGAGAAGCATGCTGCTCACTGAAAAAGCACTTCAACGCCTCATATGGGGTAGTAAGAGCTATATAAATGCAATTACAATACAATACAATACAATCTGCCAAGTCACAGCATGTTTAATATCAGGAGGAAGAAAAACTTCGCAGAGGAGTAGACCAAGATGATAGTCAAATTTATAATGTAGAACTACAAAAAACTACATGGTCTTATGGTCTACCTCCATACCTCAGCAGTGCAATGCAGAAGTCTGCCCTCTGGCTGCAGCTGGCTAATGCAGTCAGTGCATTGGGAGAGGATGTCTGGACTATCACCAAAATCAAAAAAGAAGTGTCAGGATGAGAAAAGACAGGTGAAGGAGAATTTCACCAAAACAGTGGTGGCCATAACTCTCCCTGGTGGACTAACTGAAACCAATCCCTGTCTCACACCACCTAAGAAGGATGTCCTCTCCACCATGCACCCCCACCAGCAGCATGGGCTGCCTATGACTATCCACCTTATTGCGGTGCCAGGTAGCATGTGATGGTTAAACAATGACTTTATTAGAAAAATGTTTAATATGAAGTGCAAATGTGACTATGAAACTCACTTCAAGATTGTGCAAATATTCATGGTGAATTCTACTCTCATGTGTTTTGTTTTGTTTATCAATCTACAAGTCCCAGAATCATAAGTACTGCAAATGTTGACCTCCAATTTCTTCTTCACAAACAGTTGATCATCTCTGCAGGTGATTTCACTGAAGTCTTGTAACTGCCACATGACATTGTGCATGAATTAGTAGTCATAGTTGCATTGTAAATGCAATGAATTAACTATGTTAAAAGTTGTACATAATCATCATTTGTTGTATTTGTCTGTTGCCTTTTTCATTTAATTTCCACATACAGCCAGAGTAGATCCACCCACTGGAGCAGAGGTTCCTACGCTTGCAGGAAGGAAAGGTTATGGGGCAGATCAACCACTACCACTGGCACAAACTGGTACATAAATATACCCAGAAGTGGGTCCCATGTACTACATTATTATCAGACAGCCTATAGATATTTTTCTTAAACTCCATCATTTGTTTGGCACATGTGATCTTAACTAGTATATGTTGGTTTCAACATGTGTCAACTAGAATGATGCTGAAATTATATTCATCATTTTAGGCCCTGTGGCGCTGGCCAGGGCAAAACACACTACAGTGACCTCTGCTCCACGTACAGGGTGCAGACCCTGGTAAGGTTAGTTACATATAACCTTATATAAAGCTCATAGTCTAATATAGTGGATGACATGCTAGCAGTATGTGGTGTGTGTCAAATATCCAAGTCATCACCCATCTTCACATGTTCAGATATGGTTCATAAGAGTTCACTACTTCATAACATATTGGCTAATGAAAGTAGGACTCTACATTTAAATAAAGTATGTACCTAATTGCTTATATTGTCTCATCTAAAGAGGAGCAGCACTAACTGTGTTGAAAGTGTATTCTAATGACACATACATGTAAAATAGTACACATCATCCTTTGTATTGAAATATGGATATGTTTGTTTCATTACAGCTGCTGTCAGGAGTACCTCAGTCATACAAAGTACCTTACCCAGGGATTTGGGAGACATTCTGGCCTCAGCAGTCAGACCCACCTGCATCTGTCCGTCAGGTAAGTATGCCATATGATGTTCACAATAACCAATTCATTGTGAAAGTAATTTTGCAGATATAGTCACTTTTTCTAAGCATCTAATGGTGTGTGGTATGTTCCCAACATATTCAGTGATGTCTGTGTTTATTTAGCATATTCAATTATTTTTTATGCTGAACATTAATTACGGTGTCACTTCCTTCTGAAGCTACTGTATCAAGGATCATGTCTTCTGCCAAACAATCAAGGAGCCAGGTTCAGAAGCTGGCATCATGGGGGATCTCAATGCCACAAAGATCTGTGGCTTTAGCTGGTGAGTGTGATTTTTCATTGCAGATCTTCATTGAACACCTCAATGACAGTGTGAGCTGTCACATGTAGGTTTACACAAACTCACATGTGGAACTTCAGGTAGATGCAATGAAAAATGGTTCAAACGCTTGTGATGTAGCACATGATATACTATGGCAATACTTTATATGTTGCCACCTCTGTCTTTCAGTTGGTGCTGGGGACAATGAGTAGCTTGATGTAGCTGAACAATTCACCAGCTGAGGGTGGCCGGCAGTCTGAAGAGAGAACCCGATCTTCCTTCAAGCAGCAATGTCAGCGGCCAGCACAGCTCAAAAAGACGAAAAAGAGGAGGAAGAAAATGAGTAGGTGTTGGTCGTGGAGGAGGACATGGATGAGGGGGAGTGCATTATTGCCCCACTGGCCAAATGACTGAAGGCAACATCAGGTCCAGCCAGCATAGTACCTCCCACTTCCCTTCTGAGGATTGCCCATTCCCTGCAGTCAGCCAACCAACCACAGAGTTCACCTCTCCCCCAACACAACCATCACCTCCTCACAGCCCTCACATCCAAGGTTGATGTGTTGCTTCACCTACACACTCCTCCCAAGACAGTGCATTGCAGGCCTTCTCTCAAGCATCTGAAGGACATAATGCCCCTGGTGAGGAGCTGGTATGCCTTAGGCATGAATCTCTCCCCCACAGCCTCCCACATGACACTTCTCCTCATGCTGGTGGACCTGACGGTCATATCATATGGCACCCCATGAGGAAGGGGATGGCAGATGCTCATGTTGGCCAGTGGGAGAAAAATGTTTTCCAACATCAGTCTGATATGATGCAGAACATTTGCGCAATAGGGGCTACTTTGTGTGACATTTCAGACTCACCACAGAAAATCCCTCAGATGATTGACAGAGAGACCCATGTCTTGGACAGTATTGTGAAATCTTGCTAAGACATGTCAAAGATGCACCATGACCAAATATCAATCTATAGGGAAGAGAGGGCAAGACACCATGCCTTGGCCACGAAGATGATGGAGGACATGTTGAAAATGTTTCAAAGTCTTCCTTCACTGTCAATGCCTAGTGGGTACCGAATACAACAATCTTCCCCCCACCCAATCACCTGTACCACCACCTGGACAGGCACCCCATGTGCAAAGGCACTAAGGGTGGGTGGCGAACTCCGCTCCCCCAGCAGAGTTTGCGGAGTTTTGCCAACTCCGCGCTCCGTGGGAGTGCGAAGTTTGGCTAAAAACTCTGATTCTGCCGCTTGGCGCAGTTTGCCCCCCCGCCCCCTGCCCACCCCACCACTTTACCTGGATCTCGGAGATGGAAAGCCATGGCTGTCATCCGCAATGTTTCTTTACCTTCAACTAATGAAACCCCTTTCTTGCAGGACTCGCGAGGACTGCGCATGCACGTGCATGGAGAGTGGAGTCCGAGTTAAGGTCTCCACTAGGCCTGGGCGGTGACCTTCGCTCCATTTGCGGAGTTTGCGGAGTTTTCTGCACTCCGCACTCCGCGGAGCTTGCGGAGTGCAGAAAACTCCGCTTCGCGATGTGCAGCAGAGTTTTTCCCGCTCGCGATCGCGAACGGTAAGTTGGCGATCGTGAGCAGGTAAGTTCATGAGCGCGAACTGCCACTCGGTAGATTTCTACCCGAGCGGCAGGAATACCAGCACAAACTGCAGTTCGCACTGCACTCTGCCACTCGCAGAACTTCGCTGGTTTTTTTTGTAACTTCGTGGAGTTCCGCGTAGCAAAACTACACCCAGGCCTGGTCTCCACTCTCCATGCTCGCGCATCTTCAGTCCTTGAGAGTTCTGCAAGGAAGGTATTTCATAGCTACAGGTCAGTCTGTACAAGAAGCACCGCGGATCACTGCCATGGTGGCAGGAGGAGTGCCCGGTGCAGAAGAGCAGCACCTAGGCGGGCCAAGAGGTAAGCTGGTGGGATGCAGGCAGTCTGCTGCTGTGGACCCAGGGGGCAATCAACGACAGGGAGGTGGGGGGAGAAAGAGGCGGGGAGTGGGAGGGGGTTTCGGAACACACAATCCACCTACCTCAGTAGGCTTTCAGAGTCAGAGGCCGCAGGAGCTGAGCCAGAACCCGGGAGCGGCAGTGTGGAGGCCATTAAAATCCTTCCACGTGGCCTCTTTCCAAATGGCAGTGGTGGCAGCTGGTTGTGTAGGGCGGAGCCGAACTCTGTGGAATTCCACAGAGTTTTTAGGCAGCTCCGCGGAATTCCTCATAGTGTCACTCAGCCAACTCCGCCCATCCCTGAAAGGCACCCCCCATATGCACAGGCACCCCCACATTCAGAGGCCCCCCCACCTGCACAGGCACACGCCCCTTTAACAGGCTCCCCTGTACAGGTGCATCCCCCCTCTGTACAGTGCTCCCGCCACCTGCACAGGCACCCTCCCCCATGTACAGGCACCCCTCCACCTATACAGGCACTCTCCCCACCTGTACAGGCACCCTCCCCCCGTACAGGCAACCCCAACCTGTGCGGGCACCCTCTCCCCTATACAGGCACCCCCACCAACTGTACAGGCACCGCCCTCCTCAGCTCTGCGAACTAGCCCACCTGCACAGGCAGATGCTTCACACCCATCCATGCATTGGAACCAACCCAGACTGCGCACTTACTCACCACCACATTTGCGAAGTCGCAAGCGAGATTCCCCCTGACCACTGTGAATATATACATACTCAAAAGATATGTAAATAAAATGACTATTTAGCACAAATACTTCTATCCTGACTTTATTAATATTGAAATATGTTCAAATAGTTGCTCTGGTTATAGGACATATATGTGACTATAAATTTGTGTGAGTAAGACATGTTGATTTGTAGGACCATTCGTGTTACAAGGTATCATGTTGAAAGCATAGCAAAACACACTGGATGCCATCTTTATCTCCAGCTACAGAATCAAATTCACCCACATCACAGAACTCACCTTGACAGACCACGCCACAGTTCACTTTACCATCTCTGACACCCAGCACTCCACCGCCAGATGGGGCAAGGTAACCGAGACCCTATGGACACAAGCTCTCTGCACCACGCAACTTGAAACTTCAGCAGACCTCGACCAGGCCGGTCAGAACATCTCCGCCTGGATCAACAAATGCGCCAACAGAGTCGCCCCACTTAAACCAGCGAAAACCAACAATACCTCGAAACAAGCCATATGGTGCACCCGGGGCTTAGAACCATCAGGCACAACTGCACCCGACTCGAGAAGCACTGATGCGCCACAAATTATGCCCGGACAGATCCGCCCACAAAACAGCCCTCAGCAACTACCACCTACGGATAAAGGAAGCCAAGGGACCAGCCATCATCGCCCACATCGACACCGCAGCCAACCACACAAAGGAAGTTTTCAAAATTGTCAAGGAATATTCCAACCCTACAGCCACAGATAACAACATCCATCCCTCCTAGGAATTCTGCTACTCTCTCTCAGATTACTTCCACTGCAAGATTGTCACCATCTACAACAATTTCAACACCCAACACCCCACTCTCAGCCTCAAGATCCTCAACCATCCAGCGAACACCAGCCGAACAATAACCATCAGGGCTCCTCTCACTTCCTAGGCCAGCACAGCCATCATGTTGTCCATCCACTCCGGGTGCCCAACAACCCCTGCCCCCACTATCTCTTCAACCTCTGAGCCAACCCAATCTGCGTGGAACTCACCAGCATCCTCATTACCTCCATCTTCACAGTAACCTTCCCAGACCTATGGAAACACACAGTGGTCAAACCCTACTAAAGAAGCCCTCAGTCGACCTCAGTGACCTAAAAAATATACTGACGATCTCCCTGCTCCCCTATCCAGCCAAAGTACTTAAGAAAGCCATCAACCAACAGCTCACCGAATACCTGGATCAAGACCACCTACTCGACGCCTCACAATCAGGATTCCGTGCCAACCACAGCACTGAGACAGTGCTGATCGCCGCCACAGATGACATCAGGACACTCTCCTCACTCACTGAGAAACTGTGGCCCTGATCCTCCTTGACATATCTTCTGCATTCAATACCGTTTCCCACCACACCCTCATCGACAGACTCCACAGCTTAGGGATACAACAGGACGCCCTCAAGTGGATCGCTTCTTTTCTTTCAGGACGCACTCAGAGCATCCAACTGCCCCCCTTCACCTACTCACCCAAGAACATCATTTGCGGTGTACCCCAAGGCTCAGCCCCACCCTGTTCAACATCTACATGTCCCCCCCCCCGCAGACATCATCAGATCCCATGGACTCAACATAATCTCCTACGCTGACGACACTCAAATAATCATCTCGCTCACCAAGGACCCATCCAACACCAAAACCAACTTCTGCAACACTATGACCGGCGTGCCAAAATGGATGAGAGACAGCTGCCTCAAACTCAACTCCGACAAAGCAGAAGTACTGAAACACCTCCGTATGGGACCACAGCATCTACTCAGGAAATTTCTGACGTGGACCTCATGTCTTCATGTGAATGTCTGGAGTGTTTTCTCATCAGAATCCATAGAAGCAAAAAGGAGACATGCCTGCAGTGAACTGAAATGCACAGTAACTGTTTGGAGTATCTTTCTCATCAGAATCAATAAAAGTAGAGAGGAGACCTGCACTGTACTGACATGCACAGGATCTATCTGAGTGTAAACAAAGATCTCCGTTATCATCATCACGTGCCAGCATTTAAACTGCTCCCTGACAAGTTTTAACAAGTTTAAAGTTCTTACCTACAACTTATCTGCTCAGCAAGTCTAGCTAGCAAAGTCATATGTACTGCTTAGTAATTCAAAATTAGAATGGAACAAGTAAACAAATCAACAATATAAATTTTGTGTATCAAGTATGATATCGGGGTAAGAGCAAAGTACTGATTACTACAATTACATGCTTTATGTAGATATACTTATTGCAATTTGGCTGTATAATAGGATATATTAGAATTGGAATTGTATGAGAAACTACAGGTGTTTGGTACTTGCATGTGAGTGATATGAATGGAAAAGTAAATCTATCCTGCCTATTTTGGTGTTGTTTATATAATGACTATTTTCACAACATAAAATATAAGCCCATCACATTTTTACTATTTTCCCTTGGGGAACCTCCTATAAAATTGGGTGAATGGAATAAAGTATTCATGCACTATGAAGGGTTTGTTGTACTAACCTTAGTGTAATAAGAACATAATCTGTGGTCATGCATTGCTTTGGTCCAGAAGGACAAGAAACGTATGACCATCTTCCAGAACTAACTGTACAGGAGTCAGAAGGACTCAAGGAGTTTAAGGTCACATTAACCCCTTGCGTGCAGTGCGAATTTTCGCGCTGTGCGGGGATTCTAAAGAGTGGGCGGGATTCGGACGGCCAGGGGCGGGATTCGGACGGCCAGGGGCCGTCCTGCGCACACGCCCACCATGACGCGTGACGGCTCCCGGCCGTCATGAGCATGCAAGGGGTTAAAGAAACTTGGCATACATTTTCTTAAATGGATACCCTCATGGATGATAAGCAGAACTCTACAAAGTCCAAACTGATTGATTGGAAGGAAGCCCAATCTTAGAGAGATTTCTTGTTGGGAAAAATAGAGAGAGAAGGTGAGGCAATTGAAGAATAGAGTACACAATTGAGGAAAATAGCTACTGACTGTAGGTCTGGAGACAAGTTACAGGAACAACTGAGGGATCAGTTTATTCCTGGATGTAGTTTGGAATAAGTTTGGAATGAACTTTCGCTGAATTATGATCCTAAGTTAATTGAAGTCATACAATTAGCTAAGAGAATTGAAAACAGTCAAGCTTGCTTAGATGAAATTAAGAAGAAGATTGGAGACAGAGGTAAAATACATGTAGTTTTAAATAAAGGTAAGAATGATATGATGTATGAAAATAAGAGTGGGTTGAAATGTTTCATGTCTTAATATATGACATCTAGACAATGCAAGGAATGCCCTGTTAGAAAGATTGTTTGCAAACATGTGGGGAAAAAGTTCAAAATATGAAGATATGCAAGTCAATGAAAGCAAATGAAGCTGTAAGAGAAGTGCATCATGAAGTGGAAGAAATTTTTACAAACTGGTATAATGAAAGATAGCCCAGTAGACAATGTGAAAATTGATGACCATGAAATGGAAATGTAATTTGGTTGGGGGCCTAAAATCACATCGATCTCTGAAAAATTATATTGCAAATTCTTTTAAGGAAAAATATAAATAACAAAGCCAAATATTAAACCCACAGGTTATGGAGGTTTGCCAATAAAATTGCTAAGATATTATGTCTTGTGTTTTTAAAACAAAGAGATTGTCACTGGGAAACTCAACATTTCGATGAGGGGTGATTGTATGTTCAGTAAATTGCTTCAAAAGTACATGAACCTAATGTTAGATCATAATATATCATCCAACATCATATTGAAAGAAGTTTGTGAAGTGCATGTGGGAGGCAGCAGATGAAATAACAGTGACAAGTTCAGAGCAGAATTTTCAGAAGTGTCAGAGAAAAAGCTAGGTTGTCTGAAATGGTATGTTCATAAAATAAAAGTGAAATAAGGGAGTCTACTAGTGATTTGTAACGTGAGGAGCATACCTTTCACAGTCAGAGATGATATAGCAACAAGATTAGACAGGTTAAGTTGTGGAGTTTTATTGAAAAGTAGAAGCCTCTGAATGGTTATCAATGATTGTCATGGCACAAAAACAATGGGGTGAGATAAAACTCTGCATAGACCTTTGTGAACTTTGTAAATGTGTTTTAATTCATCAATATCCCCTCCCTAACATTACAGAGATGATTTAGCAATAGGGCAATGCTAAGACATTTTGCACTTTAAATATGATATCAGCGTATCAGCAGATTAAACTCCATGATGATTCAAAAAATCTATTGGAATTTATATCTCCAATAGGTACATACTGATTCATTTCCATGCCTTTTGGTTTTGTCTCAGCGGCTTCAATCTTCCAGCAGCCTATGGCAGTTGTACTGTCCGACATCTAAGGAGCCAAGGTTTATCAGGATAACATATGAGTTTATGGTGATGATGAAGAGGAATATGATAGCAGCCTGAGCCTAGTTCTTAAGAAGTTACAAGAGAGTGGTCTTTCACATAAGGCAAGTAAATGCAAATTTAGTCAGTCAGTACTCAATTCTTGGGTCACAAATTGACTAAGAGGGGAATCCAACCAAAGTGTGAACTATTAAGGACCATTATGGAACTTGAACTCCCACCTCCTAAGAGGGAAGAAATAGGCACTTTTCTTGGAATTTCAAAATGTAATTGTAAATGTATTCTGAATTTTGAAAGCAAAAATATGTGTAGACTTTTGAAAAAGAAAGTTGAGTTTGATTGGGATCTGGTGTGTATGGGAGTGTTTGCAGAGGTAAAGAAGGATTTAGAAGAGGCGATCTCTTTAAAAAGCTTTAACCCATAAATGAAGAGCATCGTAATGGAAACCAGAAGTTAAAAAAGAAGACACTCTTCAAGACATTGTAAATAAAATAACACTCTGGTCAATAAATGATGAATTAGTGGAAAGCAAAGGTGTATTAGACAGATTTACTAGCCTTTTCCCACCTTCTAGCGTACAAGAAACATTAATCAATATGGCTCATTAGGGACTTTTCGGAATTAGCAAGACCAAAGAAAGGTTACAGCAAGATAATTGGTGGCCTGCATTAGATCTTCAAATTGAGAGGAAAGTGAGCAAATGTGTTTTAAGAGTAAAACTCATCCGTCATTAATAAATACAGGGTTGCATGTCAAAATATAAAGGTCAAGAATATCGACCCATCCCAATATCACTAACACAATATCGACTTCTAACATATTGCCAAGATAAGAATGCATTGACAGTACAATTTTAACATTGCAACTCCACATCTATCTTTATGCAGAGCTCACAGCAAGAGCTGTTTTTGCATTTTTCATTCCCCCCTGGGGCCCAAGGCGGTAGCTTACCTGGCTGATTGTCAAGATTCAGAAATTTGTGTGTGTGGTATTGTGGATGGGTAAGTGAATGCCAAGAGGTGGATAAATAGCTCCATGAGCGGAAGAATGAATGCATGGATAATGAATGGTTCAATGGATTGACAAATGGATGAGTGAATGAGGTGTTATGTTATGTTATGCTATGCTATGCTATGTCATGTCATGTCATGGTATGTCATGTTATTCAGATTTTTAGAGCACACTGTCACCTTGGAGGGTACCCTGGTGCTGAGAAGCTGTGAGTCTAGCCAAACCTAGGGCCTAGTGGAACTACTTCAAAAGCCAAGTCTTCAGCTTCTTGCGGCATTCAGGAAGTGAATAGGAGGCTCTTATGTGTAGTGGAAGGTAGTTCCATGCTTTAGGAGTGATGTAGAACAAGGCTCGACCCGGATCTGATTTTCTGTGTGCGTGGGACTTGTGCAAGTAGGAGTAAGGATGAGCAAAGGTGTTTGGAAGGTTTGAAATAGCAGATGCAATTGTTGCGATATGCTGTGTTTGAGGGAACCCAGGGAGTTTGCACAGGAGGTGATCCAAATGTTGAAATTCTTGATGGCTTTGGGGAAGGCTGTTTCTGTGTTCGGGTTGGTGGGTGTTGAGAGCAGTGTTCTAGTCTTTGTCAGTGATGATGTTCCAGTTTTGGCAGGCTGGTCTGGTCTGGTGGTGGTGTGTGTGTCGGACTGAGACAGAGATGTTGAGCTTGACAAGGGCATGGCATGTCCAGGAGACTAGTATGGGCTTGACAACTCTGATGTTGTTGAAAGTGATGAAAATAAGGTCCAGGAAGTGTCCAGTGATGTGTGTAGGTCCCTTTACCATACCATACCATACCAAAACATTTATAAAGCGCAGGGCTACCACCAACGGCGGTGTCCCGGCGCTAAGAAGAGACAAAGAGAAAAGGAGAAAGAAAAAGAGACAAACTAAGGCAGATCAAAAAGCCAGGTTTTCAAGGCACTCCTAAAAATAGATTCAGATTCAGCTTTGCGTAAGTAGAGAGGCATAGCATTCCAAAGGGCGGCTGTTCTTACAGCAAAGGCGCGCCCTCCAATCCTGGCTTTATGGTAAGAAGGAGAGCAGAGAAGTAGCTGTGAATTTGAGCGCAAGGTCCTGTTCTGATGGTATTTCTGAGCGTCTTAGCCTCAGATAATCCCGGTCCGCTGTCTCTGGTAGCTCTAAAGGCAAGAGACAGGGCCTTGAATTCGATTCTCCTTTTCACCGGAAGCCAGTGAAGACTACGCAAATTGGGGGAAATGTGATGCCGGAGAGGCACATTTCTGAGAAACATAGCAGCGGCATTCTGGACTGTCTGGAGCCTTTGAATGAGATAGGCAGGAAGGCCCAGATACAAGCTGTTAGCATAGTCCAACTGGGATGTAATCAAGGCGTGGATTATAGTGGCCCGACAGTCCATCGGTAGTAGGTGAAGAAATCTGCGCAAAGTTTTGAGCTTCCAAAAACACGCTCTGGAAACTTGGCCAATCTAGGCCTTCACCGACAATTCTGAGTCAAATTTAAAACCTAAATTTCTGACAGATATGACCGGGGTGGGAGGGGGATTCAACTGCATCGGCCACCATAGATCAGCCAATGGAGGTGATGGTTGGTTAAAAACATCACCTCAGTTTTATCGGTGTTCAGCTTGAGGCGATTATCTGTCATCCAAGAAACGATTTTAATTAGGCAATGCCTAAAGCTGTCAAAAGCAGCCTTCTCGGTGTCTTTAAATGAGAACACCAGCTGCGTGTCATCAGCGTATGAAATTATACGCATGCCACAATGCTCAACTAATGATGCCAGAGGGGCAAGATAGATATTAAACAGGGTCGGGCTTAACGCCGAACCCTGAGGAACTCCACAGCCCATGGAACAGGAGGAGGAGACATGTGGGCGAAGGAGGACCTGCTGGGACCGCCCATCCAGAAAGGATTGGAACCAATTTAAGATGGTACCCGAGATACCCAGCTGTGTCAGTCGGTCTAAGAGAATCGAATGAGAGACCGTATCAAAGGCTGCAGATAAATCTAACAGGCACGAGCATGGCACAGCTGCCATGGTCTAGGGATTCTCGGATGGTTTCCGCCACTTCCAACAGAGCAGTCTCAGTGCTATAGCCCTTCCTAAAGCCCGATTGGGAGTCGTGGAAGGAGATTATTAGACTCCAGATAGTTAGAAAGCTGTCTCTGAACCTCCTTCTCCAAGATTTTAGCAGGGGCAGGAAGGAGCCGAAATAGGCCTAAAATTCTTAAGTATGCTCGGATCTGCATCTTTCCTTTTGAGGATTGGCAAGACCAAGGCCTTTTTCCACACTGAGGGGAAACTACCTAACCTTAGAGAAGTATTCCAAATGACATTTAAATGGAAATTAAGGAGGGGAGCCAGCAAGTTAAAAAATCTAGCTGGACACGGATCCAGGGGCGAGCCTGACTTAATTCTGACAAGGTCTCTCAAGGACAGAAAGGCTGAAATTCAGTCCAGAGACAGGGAGGAGCAGGAGCCACAGATGTGGTTAGCCTATCTCCGGACACCAAGAAAGAGGAGTATATAGATTGAATTTTTTCCTGGAAAAAAGTTGACAAATCCCTACATAGGACGGCTGTTCTCGTAATCATGCTCAAGGTGGCCTCAGGTTTCATAAAATCTTGAACGATCTTAAATATTTCTTTAGGAGAATTATCCGATTCTTTAATTTGATTGGCTATGTGATTCTTAATAGCCAGGCGTTTGAGAGCATGACATTTTTTTTGTGCAGTTTTATAAGTACTCTTCGCATCTGGATTATAAGTTTTCCGCCAGAAACGCTCCAACTCGTTGGATGTGGTCCAGGATTCCAAGTTCCTTAATGAGTGCTTTTGACATGGTGTCAGCGTGGTCATCCTGGTTGAAATTCAAGTTTCCGAGTAGTATGTAATTGCTAGCATCGGGGGAGAGTGGTGTGACAAAGTCCATGATGGTGTCAGTGAAGTTGATGCATGTATCAGTGGTCTGTAGATGAGAGTGGCACTTAGGGTGAAATTACCCATGACGTGGAGCTTGAACAACAGGTATTCCATGTTGGAGGATGTAGTGTTCTTGGAGGTGGTGCAGCTGATGCTCTTCTTGTGGATGATGGAGATTCCGCCTCCGCGCTCCTGAAGTCTGTCTTGCCTGGCAATCTTGTAGCCGAGGGGGGTGGCTGTGGAGATGTCAGGTGCCAATGCGGGTCTGTAGGAAAAATTAGGTCCTGGGCATTGCCGTGCAGCAGGTCCTATATCTTTGTGGCACATTTGGTAAGTGAGCAGATTTGAGGAGCATGAATGTGAGTGCGGATTTTTGTGTGGGTGGTTGCAGTACTGTGTGAGTGAGAGAGAGAGGGGCATTGAGTGCTTTCAGCACGGTTGCAGTGCATTTTGGGTGAGGGTAAGAGCATGAAAAGTTTCAGCAAGCGCAGGAGAATGCTCCCTCAGTTTTATGTGGTGTAGCGAGGCAGAAGCATGTGGAGTGGCTTCCGGGGCTGACGGCCCAGAGGGTCCCAGCAGTGTGTCAGCTGAAGGGGGGAGGACCAGTATTCCTGGTGCTGGGTACTGTTCAGGCACAGATGGGATTGTCTTCGCGGCCCAATGGATGTGCGCGCTTCTGGCCACCATTATGTAGGTCCTTGGAGTACGGAGGAGTGATGTCACTTCCTGTCTGAGCAGATGGAAGCATGGAGACACATTCATTTATAATCCAGAACTGATGGCTTTGTTGGGAACAATGTTTGAGTTAAATATGGTATGCTATTTGCAGTGATTAGGGCTTAGTGTGTGGACACATTTACTTACTAGCTTGGGGCGACATCAGTATTATGTTGTGTTCTGCTGTCAAACATGTCAATTGTATGAATGCGTATCTAGAAGGAATGCAAATTAACTTGTTTCGAGCTGTCAGTGATGAGTTTCTTGAGGAGTATGTGGCTGGATCTAGTAGATCAGGATGCTGAAGGATAGGATAATGGAACACCTAAAAGCGGTCAAACAGGGGGACCCGAAATATCCCTTTGCCTTCCACACACTCACATGTGAAGAACAAACAAAATATAGGACCTTTGATTACCATGGGCTGGAAATGATTCCCCGCGGGGAAAGAGGTGGCAATCGAGAATTGCAGCCGAGACGTAAAGAGGCAATTTAGATTTTGCGCTTGAAAGCGGTTGATTATGGTCTGAACATTGACCGAGAATTGCACCACTTTCTAGGGGAATGAATTTTACAGGGTAGCTAATATTTCCTGTATCATAGAGAGGCTACTGTTTACTAATGATTGTAAATTAAGTAAAAAGATGGTGTCAACAATGGAAAATCAATTGTATTAGAGCATGTATGTACATTCCTTTGATGATGAATTAATATGCCATTGAATTGTAAGTGCTATTTGTCCACAACATTGAAATAAAGAATATAGTAGAGTAAGACAAGCACCATCCCAATGCTATCTAGGAGATAATGCAGAATCTTACTAGAGTGAAGGACATTATAATGACATATTACATTTGATACGCTTTAATGATTGGATATGCCTGACTTTTGGTATAATGATAACTACGAGAGGATGTCAAGATAAGATGTTTACTAAAGAGAGCTCAGGATGAATTATGTTGTCTGACCATAGTCAGTCCTATTGCACCTTTTTCACTTTCTTTTATAACTTTAATGCATGGATTGGTTTTGGTATTCTTTCTGCTATCCCCTCTTTATACTCCTTCTGATGGCTGCAACGTTTGGAAGAAGTGTGACAACCTTATGGAGAGGCAGCGCATTTAATAGCGCTTTCAAGGTAACTAATGTGGCAGTTTCACTCGTATTGTCATACTTACAGGATCATTTGCTCGCATGAACTTGAATTTTTATAGAGCCATGGATATGGATCACAGGAATTCGATTTTGGATATGCTAGAATAGATGCCATGGTCTTTTTGATTGACTGTGCACCTGACCATTTCTTCACTCATATTTATACACTATTATACACTACTTTGGCCACTCTAAGATGGCCGCCGCATTCTTTCCGGTCTTTTTGCACGTTGTGACGCAATGGACGTTAATTTGGGACAATATAAGAGAACTTCAAGATGGCGCCTATCGTCCACGCCTAGTAGTCGCCGCTACTCGGGCGGACGACGGAGCATACCACGCTTCATTGCCAGCTACAAACAGTAAGTGTTGGGCGTATATTTAAGAGAGATTTAGTGCAGGTGTGACTGAACGGCTTTTCTCCTGACTGTGGAGATTTTGAGCCCGTGTATATGACTAGTATGTTGCATTACTTTTTGAATAGTTGGCGCACATTTAGGGAACTTCTCTGAGTGTTTTGTACTCAGCGGTAATTGACTGAGTGGTTCTTTCTTTATTACCCCAGGTTAATATAGGGTTTAAATCTCATGAGCAGATCTCGGACTACTATGGTTTTTTATTACACTAGTTTTAAATAATACCGCTCATTAACTTCATGTTTGACGATTACCGAGTTGTACATGCTACAAAGATATGTTATTTGTATTTACTTATCCTAGGTGACCTAAGGAAGTCACACTTTCGGAGGACGCCCCGAAGAGTTTAGGACTTTTCAATCGAAATTAGGATAATTATATCCCCTCTACGCCCTTTAACATTATGTGTCCTCACATATTGACTGAAATATGGGAAGCGGTCCAACTATTAACTTTGGGTACATGTTGGAATACTTTATTAGTTATTGTGATACCTTTGGACATCTGCTCTAGAACTTTATTTATTCTTTTTAGATCTCTTGGATTTGGACTTTTTTTTTTTTTTTTTAGTTTTATATAGCGCGAACTAGACCCGAGACATCGGGTATCAGAGCGCTTTACATGAGTACCAGTTTCGCTACAGAAGGACACATTCATTTTTGTTAGGCACTGGGAGATTAAGTGATTTGCCCAGAATCACAGGATGTTGAGCGTCGTTGCCGAGACTCAAACCCAGTTCCCCAGCTTCGAAATCAACCGCTCTAGCCGTAAGGCTACATCCTCTCCCCAAGACCGACTTAGACTTAGACCGACAGGTAAACTTCTGACTTTTAGAACACTTTTTTTAAAATTATTATTATCTAACTGAAGTGTAAGCCTTATAAGGTCCTCTTATTGACATTGATTCACAGAATTTAATTCTATGCCGATTTGTATAATTTGGACCAGATGGTACTGACGCTATTTGATTTAGTGAGTACCAATCTTCTAGCTTCCCACCTCTCTTAATATTAATGGACTTTTTGGTACTGCATGGATGCACCTTTCACACAACATATCTATAATGTTAGGTATAAGGGAATTTGTTTCCACTAGACCTCTGCTTATACTACCTTCAACCCTAATAACACGCTTTGGAGCAATGGCTTTCCTGAGACACTTTCGGGTGAACTTTCTTGGTCACATGAATGTGGTGATGGTTACTTGAGAAGAAAACTTTAGATTGCTCCTCCTGATCATAAAATGCTTATATTGTAGATATATTGCCCTGATGAAGTCTGCTGTAACTGTCAGCTATAGACGAAACACGCGTTGGCAAAAGGGCATCTGTAAAGACAGTGAAATAAATAACCTCTGAAACCACAACCTCAGCTTGGAAGACTCTGTGTGCTTGGAGTAATTGAGGGTCCAGTAGATCTGTATGGTTGTGGTGGAAAAGTTAATAGGTTATGTGTTACATTGCATTTCATTTCAGTGGAGAACGTTGGTATATAATTGCAACTTTGGTGGTGGTACAGAATGAATGGTTTTGGAGGGCAGAAACTTCTTGGTGTCTTGAAGAGTATTTTTGGCCACATTTTCTTGAAGAGTATTTTTGGTAACATTTTCTCTTTCTATGTGTGGAAGAGCTTTTATTGAATATGGCTTTTCTGCAAACATATTCTTACATATTTTTTATAAATGTATTTATTTACTTATTTATAAAGCACAACAGTCACAAAGAGACATCATGGCGCTCAGAATGATCGACAATGCTATATCACTAGGAAGGAGGTGCGCTAACAATGGTCGGGCTGGGTCACCTTCTCCCCTTCTGGGCAGGTGCCAGCCACACTCGGTGGTACAGAGGCAGTTGCAGCCCTTTTCTGTGCTGATGGTGTCACCGACAGGTGGGCTCTTTGATCACAGGAAGGCCTCCTCTTTCTAGAAAGATGAGTCTCGGAGTTAGTTGCTTCGCCCTCCATGGGATGAGGTGTTGATGCAGTCCTCTTGGGTCGGAAACTGGGTAGTTTTGAGGCACTTCTGGGCAGTGGCACCTGGACCCAAACTGGCACATTTTAGAATAGCACCACAGGCAGTAACTCAGTTGCTTTGGAACACATTGGCAAGTGCCTTGAAGCAGCAATGTAGACAGCTCAGGCACCCACAGGCAAGTGCCATAGGTATGAGGGCACACTTCAATAGAGCTGTGAATGCTTTGCTTAGGTTTCCATGACAGCCTCCAACTCAGGAGCACTCTCCTCACAAGTCTCTAGTGGACAGACCTGTAGCCACTGGGTCAACTGCTCTTGTCCACGCCGGTAGTCAGCTCCTTCAGCAGACATGGCTCGCTCCTTCCCCCCTCTTCCAGGCAGAACTTTCCAGACATTTTAGGACAGGGAAAGCAGTTGTTCCTCAAGATCAGACCCAGAGTGATGTCCCCTCACTTCTGTGAAGTTGTGCATTAGTCCTATGGGTCCTTTGTGGAAAATGATATCCGTGGTCAGAGAGAAGAACTGGAACAACTTGTGGGTCACCAGCTCCCACTTTTATAAAGGGGTGACAAACAGGGGATGTGTACTCTCTGTCTGAACTTTCAGAACTGTTTTGGGTCGGCTCTCCTTTCATGTACACTGCTCAGGCTGTCTTCCTTACTCAGCCTTTGTCTAGAGTGAAGCTCTTCACAGCAGGGTTGTCTCCACGTAGAGCGTCCACAACAAAGGCAGAAAGAGGTGTGAGCATTCTGCATCTGACTATCAACAGTCACACCTGACAGTGATCAGTAGAAGTGACAAGCAAGGAAAAGCTGTAAGCCATGGGCCTGTGCTACTCTGGCTCTCCCACTCAATAAATTAATATCAATATACATCTTTATTCGGCTATGAAATAGCCATAAAAGCACACAATAATGAGCTGTCTCAGTCATTTGGTGTGCAACAGGTTTAATGTGCAATATAAATATAGCCATGCACTCAGGATCTCGGTGCTGGGACCTGGGATCATCTGTAGTTGTGAAACTTCACACAAATTAGCCACTCTTGGAACATGGTTTTTTTCAAAGGGCAAGCCCAGGCCTTTTTGCACAAACTAGGCTAGTGTGAGCAGTGCTTAATTTGAGCCAATGGTTTCCAGTGCTCGGCAGTGACAATTTATTCCCAACACTGACAGCCTGCCACATAATGGCGCTGTTTGTCTAATTTTGTGAGGAGCACAGCAACAGTTGTTTAATAATAATTCAAAATTCATTAAAATGACTAAAGCCTTCCACCGAAAGCTATAAGAATGGCTTGGGCAACCGGTGTTTGTCATTTTTAATGTATATTGAAAGTCTGAGCTGTCCCACTTGCAGGAGTGTGATGGCTAGTTGTGTTGGTCCTGTCTTTGGCATCACTGGTGGGGACAATGGGTGGTGCAAGCTGTACTGCCCTCCTGACAAGGGCCCTGGTACTTATGTTTTTACAAATTAAGCACTGAGTGTGAGGCTGGGGCAAAAATCCCAAAACAGGGATACCAGATGCTGGTAGTTGGACACGCAGGGCAGAGTATACGACTGTTCACCGAACAACAGACATTCCCATCCCAACAATGTTCAAGGAACAGTAGGGAATGCTCTGTTGTTTCAGATGGGATGAATCATAGAGAAAGGTTTGTACAGATGAAATAGGCAGAATTTAATGGCTGGCGATTTTAAGGAGCTTCGTAGGTGCTGGGATCAACATAAACATATAAGGATGTTGTGTAGAACAGTCCCACTACAAACTGGCTGACGTCGTCTATTGATACATGCCTTCCTCTGACTAAAAAAAAAATGAACAATCATCGTCCTCCTGCCCCCTGGTTTTCTGACAAACTTAAAACAGAAAAAACTAAATGCAAAGCGCTGGAGAGACGTTGGAGGAAAAATTATGACCCGGCATCAAGACATACTTACAAACAGGCAATAAAATGTTATCATGCCCTGTGTAATGCCGCTCGTGCTGAGCATGCAAATAACACCATTTTGCTGTCTCATAACAGCCCTAAAATCTTGTTTAATGTGGTGAAAGAACTGTCAGGCGCAACTTGCCAACCTGAGCTTCCGGGGCTAACTGAAGTGCAATGCGAAGATCTGGCAGAGTTCTTTACAGATAAAATTGACAAAATCTATTCTGAATTCAATATTAATGGAGAATCGTTATCTAAGCCCATCGATTCACCACTAGACTCTGTTCCTCCGCCTGTGACACTGGACAAAAATGGTAGACCAGGTAATATGCTTGATAACTGGCTGCCTCTTGATACTCCTACCTTCTGTCGCATTTTAGCTAGTATCAAATCAGGCTCCCCTAAAGATCCCCTTCCCATCCCCGCCCTCCAAAAATTGGAATTACCAATTCTTAAACTCATTATGGAACTCCTCAATGCCTCACTACGCGAAGCAGTAGTACCAGCAGTGTGGAAACATGCCATGATCCTCCCCTTGCTAAAGAAAGCAAATGCTGATCCGGAAGTTTTATCTAACTTTCGTCCGATCTCATGGCTCCCGGCTTTCTCCAAAATTTTGGAAAAACATATCAACCTCCAGCTGACGCAATTTGTAGAATCCCAAAGTATCCTACACTCGTCTCAATCTGGCTTTAGAGCGGGCTTCTCCACCTAATCCACGCTCCTGGGAGTCACCGAAACTATTCGCCAACGGCTTGATATGGGAGATACTGTGACACTCATATTACTTGACTTGAGTGCCGCTTTCGACACTGTGTCCCACATGACTCTTCTTCAAGTCTTACATTCTAGGGGCATTGTCGGATCAGCACTTAAATGGCTGGCGAGCTTTTTGTCTAGCCAAACCTTTCAGGTTTTTCCTCGACGGCAAGTCTCTAAGTCCCATGTTTCCCCTCATGGAGTACCACAGGGCTCAATACTTAGCTCCTTACTTTTCAACATATATGTCAGCCTCTGGCGACTATAGCTGAAGAGGCTGGGCTAACTATATATTCATACGCTGATGACACCCAGCTTATCTTTTCCTTATCGACCAAAGAGACTTCCAATGTGTCCTCTCTCCAAACAGGTCTACTTGAGATAGCTGGCTGGATGCACACTAACAAGTTGAAATTAAATGGAGGAAAAACTGAACTCCTTATCTTCGGTGGAAACAAAACTCTCTGGGGCCCCCAACATTGGCCTCTTCAAATGGGTGACCTCCCCAACCGTCACAATCTGTCCGTAACCTCGGCATAATTATAGATGATCAACTATCTATGCGACAGCAAGCGGTTAAGGTTGCCTCAATCTGCTTTACAATTCTGAAATGGCTCAAAAAAATTCTTTGGATGCTGCCACCTTCGACTCAAAAAACTGTGGTCCAAGCCTTGATCATGTCCAGATTGGACTACGGCAATGTCCTGTATTTAGGCGCAAATAAGGAGGTGCTTCGGAAGCTGCAAGTAGTCCAAAACTCAGCGGCCAGACTTCTATGCCAGCTACCTCGAATGGCCTCCATTACAGGCCCTCTCCGTGACCTCCACTGGCTCAGGATAGAAAATCGTTCCAAATTCAAAGCCCTTTGCTACATGCACAGGATTAATGCCGGAACAGCACCACTTTATCTTAGGATCTTAGTTCACCCATACCTCCCTACGCGTCTTCTTCGATCATCCAATCAGGCTAAGTTTCAAGTTCCCAGGATCAAACGAGCACGCATGGGCGGACGGTCCTTTGCTTACTTGGCCCCGTCTCTATGGAACTCTCTCCCACTCCCACTCCGCCATGAACATAATTATCACAAGTTCCGTAAAGGCCTCAAAACGTGGTTATTTAACCTCTCTAGAGTCTGACCTTTCTTTTTTCTTCCAGCATGGGTCCCTAGGCGCCGGGAAACCTCCGGGTAGCTGTTGCGCCATATAAATTTAATAATAATAATGAGAATAATAATGCATAGACACACCTGACTCTTACTCCTATCAAGAACTGTTTGAATGTGCGGTGCTGCATTCTGTGATGTTGTTTTTGTCTATGGCATAGGGAGCAGGGATCACTTGCGGTATCAGATGCGTGTATAAATATTTTGTAGCGGCTTGCGTTGTTTAAAATGTTCAGCTTTTGTTGGAGTCCTTCTCTTTTACATTGCTAGCCAGCGTGCATGTACCCGGGCGGCACCACTGGCGACTACATCACTGGCAGGGAGTTTGCGGCTGTGAATTTCATACCTACTTTTCGTTTCAAAAAGACTGCCACTGATATTTATGGCTCAAGCTAATGACAAGGTGCAGAGGGGTATCATTCCCTCAGGACTACACATCGTGTCGAAAGAGGAAATACTATATTCAATGCAGTGGGTGTAATTGACATTGTTGGAACGTGGCCGGCGATAAGGGTGACTACAGCAGCGGAGCTTGCAATTGTTTTAAAGTAAGGACACAGCTCTGAGCAGCGTTCTTGCCTCTTGAGCACAGAAAAAAGCAGACATTATGACAATGTGGGCAAATAATATAAGATTAAACTCCAAATGGAATGCAAAATTAAAAACTCCCTAAGGGTATGCATATACATCCATTTGCTACCTTCTTAAAATATGTAAAAGAACAAAGACATTGCTTGAGTGATCTATGTAATTACTGTTTATGCAAATGAGTGCCAGAATGCTGAGCACAGCAAAAATCACCCAGTGTATACGGTACATACTGTACTGTCACCTCAGCTATCATTTCTGCAGATCTCCTTTGTGGTGTGTTTGCTTCTCCGCAGTGGAAATCCGAGAATTCGGCCTGCAATGGCTTTATAGCATTATTACACCTTACAAAACGGGTTTAATGAGTCCATTGTTTCAAAACAAAGGCTGATTTTATACCCTTTTCCTTTTGCAGTTCCCGTTGTAGTGAAGATTCTTCCACCAAATATTCTCAGCTATATTTTTTTGTGCATACATTTGACAACAACCGGTGAATGTTGTTTATTATAACACAGGATTACATAATATTAGGACAAAACCGGATTGAAACACAATCCAGATACATACATCACATATGTCAAGTTATTTCAGTGATAAACCACACCATTACATGTTGGTTTTAGATTACCTTGAAACTGGCAACAAAAACGGCTTAGTGTACAAACACTCTTTACTGTTTGCTCATTTTCCTGACTTCTGTGTGAATAGGACTCATCTCTCACTTATAGGTTATTCTCCTATGGTCCCAAAATATATGCACAAGATTTTTGATTTTAGTATTCCTGCCGTGGATGTGGTTCAGAAGCATCTTAAGAAATGTGTGATGCTGGACTTGCAATTTGAATGTTAGAATGAAATTTACTGCACTGAACTCACCAAAAGATGAGACTTTCCTTTTCACCTGTCCCGCGATCAATGTACAACCACAACATCAATAGAGAACGTAAAATATTCGAGGATTGTTATTAGCACCAGGAAACAAAAAGCCCGTTTTGACGTTGGTAACGTGCTTCAGTGGAGTTCCTACCGCATGAGGCCACCCTGCAGAATGTGATGAAGGGCCCCTGAGTCTCCAGCATCTCACAGACATTCAGATGACTTGGGCTGAATGGGGGCCCCCTGAAGAGTTAGGGTCCCTCCTGCCCTGCAGGGGCTGTAGGGGACTGCATTGCGCCCCTGACGTGCTTCAATGAATCAATCAATCAATCAATCACAAGATTTGTAAAGCGCACTACTTACCCGCGAGGGTCTCAAGGCGCTGAGGGAGAGGAGGGGGGGTGTTGCCGCTACTGGTCGAATAGCCAGGTCTTGAGTAGTCTCCTGAAGGTCAGCAGATCTTGGGTCTGTCGTAGGTTGAGGGGAAGGGTGTTCCATATCTTGGCGGCGCGGTGAGAGAAGGATCTTCCTCCGGTGGTGGTTCTCCGGATGCGCGGGACGGTGGCCAGGGAGAGGTCGGCGGAGCGGAGTTGACGGTTGGGAACGTAGAAGGAGAGTCGACTGTTGAGGTATGCTGGGCCGGTTTTGTGAAGTGCCTTGTGTGCGTGGATCAGGAGTTTGAAGGAGATTCTCTTGTCGACGGGGAGCCAGTGCAGGTTTTTCAGGTGGGGGGTGATATGGCTGTGGCGTGGAATGTCGAGGATCAGGCGTGCAGAGGCGTTTTGGATTCTTTGCAGTCGTTTGATGAGCTTGGTCGGGGCTCCTGCGTAGAGGGCGTTTCCGTAGTCGAGTCTGCTGCTGACGAGGGCCTGGGTGACTGTTCTTCTCGTGTCTGTCGGGATCCACCTGTAGATCTTGCGGAGCATGCGGAGGATGTTGAAGCAGGAGGAGGAGACTGCGTTGACTTGCTTGGTCATGATGAGCGTTGAGTCGAGGATGACTCCCAGGTTGCGTGCGTGGTCAGTTGGTGTCGGGGGTGCCCCTAGTGACGAGGGCCACCAGGAGTCGTCCCAGGCTGATGGGTTGGAGCCGAGGATGAGGATCTCCGTCTTGTCTGTGTTCAGCTTAAGTCGGCTGCACTTCATCCAGTCGGCGACGGCTTTCATTCCTTCGTGGAGGTTGGATTTGGTGGTGAGGGGGTCCTTGGTGAGGGAGAGGATCAGTTGAGTGTCGTCGGCATAGGAGATTATGTTGAGGTCGTGCTGTCGGGCGATGCGTGCGAGTGGAGAATGTAGATGTTGAACAGTGTCGGGCTGAGGGAAGATCCCTGGGGTACGCCGCAGATGATCTCGGAGGCTTCGGATCGGAATGGGGGAGGCGGACGCTCTGGGTTCTGCCGGAAAGGAAGGAGGTGGTCCAATCCAGGGCCTTGTCTCGGATCCCTGTGTCGTGGAGGCGTGTGCGTAGTGTGCGGTGGCAGACAGTGTCGAAGGCGGCGGAGAGGTCCAGGAGGATGAGGGCCGCCGTCTCGCCGTTGTCCAGCAGGATCCTGATGTCGTCTGTGGCGGCGATGAGGGCGGTCTCGGTGCTGTGGTTGCTGCGGAATCCTGACTGGGAGGGGTCCAGGATGCTGTTATCTTCGAGGTAGCGGGTGAGCTGTCTGTTGACGATCTTCTCGATGACCTTAGCTGGGAATGGAAGCAGGGAGATGGGCCGGAAGTTCTTGAGGTCGCTCGGGTCCGCCTTGGGTTTTTTGAGTAGGGCGTTGATCTCGGCGTGTTTCCAGCTCTCTGGGAAGGTCGCGGTCTCGAAGGAGAGGTTGATGACGTTGCGCAGGTGGGGTCCGATGGAGCTGCCGGCTTTGTTGAAGATGTGGTGTGGAAAAGGGTCTGATGGGGAGCCGGAGTGGATTGTGCCCATGGTCTTGATTGTGTCCTCGGTGTTCACGTTGACCCAGGCTGTCAGGGGGTCGTGGTCGATGGGGTGCGGCGGGTCTGATGTGCCGGGGCCTGTTGGGGTCGTCCGGGAGTCGAAGCTGTCGTGGATGTCGGCGATCTTGCGGTGGAAGAAGGTGGCGAGGGAATCACACAGGGCTTGCGATGGTGGGATGTCGTTGGCGTTGGAGCTGGGGTTGGAGAGTTCCTTCACGATGCTGAAGAGCTCCTTGCTGTTGTGTGCGTTGTTGTCGAGGCGGTCCTTGAAGGAGGTCCTCTTGGCGGACCTGATGAGGTGATGGTGGTTGCGGATGGCGTCTTTGTGGGCTGCGCGGCTGTCCGGCGTCTTCTCGTTGTGCCGTTTGTTCTCCAGTTTCCGGCAGGTGCGCTTGGATGCTAGGAGTTCCGGGGTGAACCAGCTGGCTCTCTTGCTGGTGTCTTTGTCGGTTGTTTTTTCAGCGGGGCTAAGGTGTTGGCTCAGTCGTCCATCCATCGTCTGAGATTGCGGGCGGCGGCGTCGGGGTTGGAGGGGTCGGTGGGTGGCCTGAGTGCGAGGTTTGTCTGGAGTTGGTCTTTGGTGACTTTGCTCCAGCATCTGCGGGGGATCTGTAGGGTGCGGTGGTGTGCGGCGGGTTTCCGGAAGGTGAAGTGGATGCAGTGGTGGTCGGTCCAGGTGAGTTCGGAGGTGTGGCTGAAGGAGACGTGGGAGCTTGAGGAGAAGATGGCGTCGAGCGTGTGTCCGGCGATGTGGGTCGGCGTCGTGACGAGCTGTTTCAGTCCGAGGTTGGCGAGGTTGTCGATCAGGGTGGAGGAGTTGCTGTCGTTGTTGTTCTCCAGGTGAAAGTTCAGGTCTCCAAGGAGGATGTAGTCAGTGGAGGTCAGGGCGTGCGTGCTGATGAAGTCGGCGATGGAGTCGCTGAACTGGGGTCGGGGTCCGGGGGGTCTGTAGATGAGGGTGCCTCTTACGGTGGTGTTGGGATCCGTGTGGATCTGGAAGTGCATGTGTTCGGCGGTGCTGAGAGTGTCGTCGGTGCTGTTCGAGACCTTGATGGTGTCTTTGTGGACGATGGCGATTCCTCCTCCGATTCCGTTGGTGCGGTCTCTGCGGGTGATCTTGTAGCCGTCGGGGATGGCTATGGCGATGTCGGGTGCGGAGGATTCGTTCATCCAGGTCTCTGTCAGGAAGGCGACGTCCGGTGATGAGGTGTCGAGTAGGTCCCAGAGCTCGACGGCGTGTTTGCGTGCGGAGCGGGTGTTTAGTAGGATGCACCGGAGATGGTTGAGGTCCTTCTTGGCGGGAGTCTCGGGCTCTCCGAGGCAGGTGAAGCTGCAGTTCCGGCAGGTGAAGGGACCATGGGTGCGTTTCGGGGCGGCCTTGAAGCAGGTGGAGGTCCGTCCTGGGTTGAGAGCGATGAGGGTGCTGGCGTCGTATCGGAGGTGGTCTTCGTGGCGGATGCGGGGGCCAGGGGTTCTGGCGCTGGGCGCGGTCCAGGCGCGGACGGGCGCAGACGGGCTTGCCTTAGGCGCGCCTTTGGCACGCCAGCGGCGCGGCCACGCAGCGGCCGCCATATTTGGGGAGGTGGGAGGGAGGAGCAGCTGGGAGGCGGGAGGCAGGGGCAGCGAGTGGTCAGCGAGGGGGGCGGGGCCGCAGGGGACACAGCGGCGGGAAACGGGAGGGCGAGGGGGTACAGAAATCAAAGGGGCACAGTGGGGGCACAGAACAAAAACAGTCACAGCAGTGGGGGCACAGAACGGAAGGGCAAAAACTGTGGAAAAACAGTGGGGGCACAGAACGAAAACAGTCACAGCAGTGGGGGCACAGAACGGAAGGGCAAAAACAGTGGAAAAACAGTGGGGGCACAGAACGAAAACAGTCACAGCAGTGGGGGCACAGAACGGAAGGGCAAAAACAGTGGAAAAACAGTGGGGGCACAAATATAGAGGGGAAAGACAGTAACAGTGACGCTCACAACGACAAGAACCTACCTACGGCCTACCACTGGCCACCAGGGATGAGGCGCAGGTGGTAGCCTGCGGGTGGAGGAGGGCCTCAGATCAGCAGCAGCAGGGAGCTGGACGCACATGTGGCGCTGTGCGGATGGGGGGCGACCTACCCAGATTATTATAATACTGTCTGCACGGTCCGCCCACCACACCAAAACACTCTGTTCACAATTAATGCAACATTTCCTTATTCGCACTCACTCCAAAAAACAGCTTTGTAACTTTACTGAATTCAAATTTTTTCTAAAAATCAAATGCAAAATAAAAAATTGTTAAATGTTCATTTTTCAGGAGATAAAAAAGCAGTTCTTTCTTCACCTAATAGCTTTTTCCTGCTTTTTCTTGAGAAAAAAAAGCAGGCCGTTTTTTTTGTGGGGAAATCATGCTCCAAAAAGGGTTTATATGATTTTGCAAAATTAATAATCGTACAAAAAATATAAATGAGCATGTTCCAGGAATGCAAAATTAGGAATTTTGCCTAAACCCTCTTTTAGAATTAAAATTTGCGTAAACCTTCAATACAAAATCAGGCAACCAGTCTGAGTTTAAATCCGAATTCCTGCATAAAAAGCCCCTAATTGGGGAGTGTGACCAACTGCTGATGAAGATGGCCCCTTGTTGAAGTGGCTCTGCGGCCCGAGCAGAAACATCCCCACCATCCGTCCACTAATCCATGCTCCCCTACATGCCCGGGTTGAGGAAGTGTTGCCGGATCCTGGAGGGAGCTTGATGTCGGGACCTGAGGTCCAGTGAGACCCCCGATTGATGTCCTGCAGTGAGTGGCCTACTCTAAGGAGAAAAGCTGCAGCCTCGGGGTTGCAGAGGCCTAACGAGGTGACGGACATGCGGCAAGTGGTGTGCGGCTCATCCGGGCCCCTTGGAAGCGGTAGGATTGTGAGGCCTCTACGACCGCCTTGTGGGAGGTGGCGCTGCTGTGCCCCCACCCTCCCGGCCATATTGGGGGGCAGTCACCATGGCTGGATTGCGGCGGTATAGTCTTTTGTTTCCTAACATAATCAGAGGAGACTCTTCTGGTGACTTCGAGGGGTCTCTGCATGCTGAAACGTTCACACAGCAGTTGACTGACATCTCCGTTAGCGGTGTCCAGTTCATGACCAAGACGGGGTCATACACTCTTGCCCACCAGGTAAAGGGGTTAGATCATCCAGACAAGGGTTTTCTTGGCAGATCATACATTCACACACTAGACACGTAGGTTTGGGTTAGCATCGGAGGGGTACACATGATTGCTGTAATCTTATATATGTATGCATTTATAACCTGTCTCAACAAGATGCGGGATCCACCTGTAGATCTTGCGGAGCATGCGGAGGGTGTTGAAGCAGGAGGAGGAGACTGCGTTGACTTGCTTGGTCATGATGAGCGTTGAGTCGAGGATGACTCCCAGGTTGCGTACGTGGTCAGTTGGTGTCGGGGGTGCCCCTAGTGACGAGGGCCACCAGGAGTCGTCCCAGGCTGATGGGTTGGAGCCGAGGATGAGGATCTCCGTCTTGTCTGTGTTCAGCTTAAGTCGGCTGCACTTCATCCAGTCGGCGACGGCTTTCATTCCTTCGTGGAGGTTGGATTTGGCGGTGAGGGGGTCCTTGGTGAGGGAGAGGATCAGTTGAGTGTCGTCGGCATAGGAGATTATGTTGAGGTCGTGCTGTCGGGCGATGCGTGCGAGTGGAGAATGTAGATGTTGAACAGTGTCGGGCTGAGGGAAGATCCCTGGGGTACGCCGCAGATGATCTCGGAGGCTTCGGATCGGAATGGGGGGAGGCGGACGCTCTGGGTTCTGCCGGAAAGAAAGGAGGTGGTCCAATCCAGGGCCTTGTCTCGGATCCCTGTGTCGTGGAGGCGTGTGCGTAGTGTGCGGTGGCAGACAGTGTCGAAGGCGGCGGAGAGGTCCAGGAGGATGAGGGCCGCCGTCTCGCCGTTGTCCAGCAGGATCCTGATGTCGTCTGTGGCGGCGATGAGGGCGGTCTCGGTGCTGTGGTTGCTGCGGAATCCTGACTGGGAGGGGTCCAGGATGCTGTTATCTTCGAGGTAGCGGGTGAGCTGTCTGTTGACGATCTTCTCGATGACCTTAGCTGGGAATGGAAGCAGGGAGATGGGCCGGAAGTTCTTGAGGTCGCTCGGGTCCGCCTTGGGTTTTTTGAGTAGGGCGTTGATCTCGGCGTGTTTCCAGCTCTCTGGGAAGGTCGCGGTCTCGAAGGAGAGGTTGATGACGTTGCGCAGGTGGGGTCCGATGGAGCTGCCGGCTTTGTTGAAGATGTGGTGTGGAAAAGGGTCTGATGGGGAGCCGGAGTGGATTGTGCCCATGGTCTTGATTGTGTCCTCGGTGTTCACGTTGACCCAGGCTGTCAGGGGGTCGTGGTCGATGGGGTGCGGCGGGTCTGATGTGCCGGGGCCTGTTGGGGTCGTCCGGGAGTCGAAGCTGTCGTGGATGTCGGCGATCTTGCGGTGGAAGAAGGTGGCGAGGGAATCACACAGGGCTTGCGATGGTGGGATGTCGTTGGCGTTGGAGCTGGGGTTGGAGAGTTCCTTCACGATGCTGAAGAGCTCCTTGCTGTTGTGTGCGTTGTTGTCGAGGCGGTCTTTGAAGGAGGTCCTCTTGGCGGACCTGATGAGGTGATGGTGGTTGCGGATGGCGTCTTTGTGGGCTGCGCGGCTGTCCGGCGTCTTCTCGTTGTGCCATTTGTTCTCCAGTTTCCGGCAGGTGCGCTTGGATGCTAGGAGTTCCGGGGTGAACCAGCTGGCTCTCTTGCTGGTGTCTTTGTCGGTTGTTTTTTTCAGCGGGGCTAAGGTGTTGGCGCAGTCGTCCATCCATCGTCTGAGATTGCGGGCGGCGGCGGCGGGGTTGGAGGGGTCGGTGGGTGGGCTGAGTGCGAGGTTTGTCTGGAGTTGGTCTTTGGTGACTTTGCTCCAGCATCTGCGGGGGATCTGTAGGGTGCGGTGGTGTGCGGCGGGTTTCCGGAAGGTGAAGTGGATGCAGTGGTGGTCGGTCCAGGTGAGTTCGGAGGTGTGGCTGAAGGAGACGTGGGAGCTTGAGGAGAAGATGGCGTCGAGCGTGTGTCCGGCGATGTGGGTCGGCGTCGTGACGAGCTGTTTCAGTCCGAGGTTGGCGAGGTTGTCGATCAGGGTGGAGGAGTTGCTGTCGTTGTTGTTCTCCAGGTGAAAGTTCAGGTCTCCAAGGAGGATGTAGTCAGTGGAGGTCAGGGCGTGCGTACTGATGAAGTCGGCGATGCAGTCGCTGAACTGGGGTCGGGGTCCGGGGGGTCTGTAGATGAGGGTGCCTCTTACGGTGGTGTTGGGATCCGTGTGGATCTGGAAGTGCATGTGTTCGGCGGTGCTGAGAGTGTCGTCGGTGCTGTTCGAGACCTTGATGGTGTCTTTGTGGACGATGGCGATTCCTCCTCCGATTCCGTTGGTGCGGTCTCTGCGGGTGATCTTGTAGCCATCGGGGATGGCTATGGCGATGTCGGGTGCGGAGGATTCGTTCATCCAGGTCTCTGTCAGGAAGGCGACTTCCGGTGATGAGGTGTCGAGTAGGTCCCAGAGCTCGACGGCGTGTTTGCGTGCGGAGCGGGAGTTTAGTAGGTTGCACCGGAGATGGTTGAGGTCCTTCTTGGCGGGAGTCTCGGGCTCTCCGAGGCAGGTGAAGCTGCAGTTCCGGCAGGTGAAGGGACCATGGGTGCGTTTCGGGGCGGCCTTGAAGCAGGTGGAGGTCCGTCCTGGGTTGAGAGCGATGAGGGTGCTGGCGTCGTATCGGAGGTGGTCTTCGTGGTGGATGCGGGGGCCAGGGGTTCTGGCGCTGGGCGCGGTCCAGGCGCGGACGGGCGCAGACGGGCTTGCCTTAGGCGCGCCTTTGGCACGCCAGCGGCGCGGCCACGCAGCGGCCGCCATATTTGGGGAGGTGGGAGGGAGGAGCAGCTGGGAGGCGGTAGGCAGGGGCAGCGAGTGGTCAGCGAGGGGGGCGGGGCCGCAGGGGACACAGCGGCGGGAAACGGGAGGGCGAGGGGGTACAGAAATCAAAGGGGCACAGTGGGGGCACAGAACAAAAACAGTCACAGCAGTGGGGGCACAGAACGGAAGGGCAAAAACAGTGGAAAAACAGTGGGGGCACAGAACGAAAACAGTCACAGCAGTGGGGGCATACAACGGAAGGGCAAAAACAGTGGAAAAACAGTGGGGGCACAGAACGAAAACAGTCACAGCAGTCACAGAACGAAACAGTGCAGTCATGAGGGGGCACACAACGGAAGGGCAAAAACAGTGGAAAAAGCAGTGGGGGCAGCAACCAAAAACATGCCACAGCAGTGGGGGCACAGAACGGAAGCGCAAAACAGGAAAACAGTGGGGGCACAAATATAGAGGGGAAAGACAGTAACAGTGACGCTCACAACGACAAGAACCTACCTACGGCCTACCACTGGCCACCAGGGATGAGGCGCAGGTGGTAGCCTGCGGGTGGAGGAGGGCCTCAGATCAGCAGCAGCAGGGAGCTGGACGCACATGTGGCGCTGTGCGGATGGGGGGCGACCTACCCAGATTATTATAATACTGTCTGCACGGTCCGCCCACCACACCAAAACACTCTGTTCACAATTAATGCAACATTTCCTTATTCGCACTCACTCCAAAAAACAGCTTTGTAACTTTACTGAATTCAAATTTTTTCTAAAAATCAAATGCAAAATAAAAAATTGTTAAATGTTCATTTTTCAGGAGATAAAAAAGCAGTTCTTTCTTCACCTAATAGCTTTTTCCTGCTTTTTCTTGAGAAAAAAAAGCAGGCCGTTTTTTTTGTGGGGAAATCATGATCCAAAAAGGGTTTATATGATTTTGCAAAATTAATAATCGTACAAAAAATATAAATGAGCATGTTCCAGGAATGCAAAATTAGGAATTTTGCCTAAACCCTCTTTTAGAATTAAAATTTGCGTAAACCTTCAATACAAAATCAGGCAACCAGTCTGAGTTTAAATCCGAATTCCTGCATAAAAAGCCCCTAATTGGGGAGTGTGACCAACTGCTGATGAAGATGGCCCCTTGTTGAAGTGGCTCAATAGTTGACACATTTGCAGACTATTATGCCCACATATATGCCCCGGCGTTACAGACCACAGGCAAAGATGCCTGGAGTTTGCTCCATGACATACGCCTACCGAGTCTGTTGAGGACTCTTAGAGGCAGACATTACCAAAGGGGAAATATTCCTAGTGATAGGAGAGCCTCACCCCGGTAAAGCCATGTGACCCAATGGAATACCAATTGAGCTCTACAAAATGTTAGCCACCAAGTTAGCCCCCCACCTGCTAATAATGTATAAAGAAAGTAGGCCAAATGGTGCTTTGCCAAACGATCAGAGATTGGTGACCATTGTGGTCATCCACATGGAAGGAAAGCTGTCGGACGATTGCGCCTCTTATAGGCCAATATCGCTCCTAAATGCGGAGGTACAAATATTAGCTAAAGTGCTTGCCATACACCAGAACAAGATGATTTGCTCCCTAGTCCATCCGGACTTCATTCCCCATATGAGTACTGCCCTTAATCTCCGCCGCCTCCAGGGGGTTTTGGTACAATCAGCGACCCTCAAGCAACAGGCACTGGTTTTGGTTCTTGGATGCCAGGATGGCATTAGACATGGTGGAATAGGACTACATCTTTGAGGTCTTGGCTAGATTTAGCTTTGGCCCAAACTTTACTAACTGGGTCAGACTCTTGTATAGTTGCCCGCTGGCCCAGGTTAAGTGAATGGCGGTCGATCCCGAAAATTCAAACTTCAGCAGGGCCCTGGTGATTGAACCCCTGGCAGTGTGGATCCTACAAGATCCATTGGTCAAAGGTCTAAATTGTGAGGAACAATGGGAGGATAAAATATTGTTATACGCAGACGATGTGCTATTTTTGGTGACTGACCCTGAGCTCACCCTGGACAGATTGATGCAGATCATCAAGAATTATGGTAACTTCTCAGGCTACACCATAAACTGGCACAAATCCCTAAAATTCCTACTGAAGATCTGCATGCCACGGCTGCCGCCATACTATGTAGTGACGGTGTCCACCGAGGGTTACTGTCACCTTGGGATCAGGCCCATGTGCACTAAAGCTTTTTCCCATAGACACAACATGGGTAAAACCCTTTGATAGATCTGGCACCTCACTCCTGATGCTAGATTCTTTTTTTATAAGAACTTAGCTCCCTTGCTAGACAGGTTGAAATGGGATGTGAGGCATTAGAAGTCACTACAGCTCTTGCTATTGGAGTGGGCAGCGCTGATCAAAATTATGTCTCTGCCCCGCTTTCTATATGCTCTGCAGAGCACCCCTTATGAAGTCCCTGGATCATTTTTCAAAGCAATAGAGGGAGAATTCTGTACTATGCTATGGTATGGAGGCCGGGCATGAATAGCGCTACCAAAACTAACATGGGGCTGGTATGACCAGGGCATCGCGGTGCCAAGATGTTCAGAAACATTATTGGGTGGTGCAACTGGGTACGACTAACCACTGGGCCTTACTCCCACTGACGGAGCCTGCAATCCGTATGAACCTTTCTGTGTTGGGGTCCTAGGGCACTATATGGGGGGGCTAAGAGGGAAGGCTTGCCTGAACCCGGCTGGTCGGTAGTAGAAGTGTGGTACAAGGTTACGGCATACCTGGGGTGGAAAAATAAGGTGACGCAGGTGACCCGGCTGTGGAATAAGGAAAGTCTGGGGACACTAAGGAGTCAACCAGGGTTCAGTAAGTGGGACCTCATGTGGATCTCCAAAGTGGGTGATATTTGGACTCAAGGTGATATAACCTCTGGTTGGATTTGAGGAAGGAGTACCAATTGGCCTCCCCCGAGATCTACAGGTATATGCAGATCACTCATGTGCTCAGAACGGTCCTGGGGAGAGGCACAGACCTTCTGGAATCTTTGCCTCTGGAAGATAGACTACTGAATTAATGTATGCCATGGCAGGCCATGTCACTGACCCACATGAAGATCCTCAATCATACGCCAAGCGCCTTGACCCAGCTGAAGGGTAGGTGGGAGAATGAGGTGGAAGGATTTAAAGAAGGGGAGTGGGAGGGGGCCCTGGCAGCCAAGAGTGAGGTAGCTATACGATGCAGGTTTAGGCTAATCCAGTTAAGGATCTTGCATCGCTCCTATGTCTGTACCATGATGGCTAAGATGGGGTGGGCAGAGGATGCAAATTGCCTACTTGACTGTGGACAAACGGGCACATTATAGCACATCCTGTGGGACTGCCCGGTGGTGCAAAACTACTGGGAAGCAGTGGTGGAATGCCTGGAGGAGGTGGGAGGTGAGGGCATGAGTGTCTCTGCGAAGCAGTGTGTATTGAATATTTGGGGTGAGACTGATGTTATTTGGGCTCAGCGGCTATAAATGAAAATAGGGATGGCAGTGGCCACACCGAACATTGAAAAGTTGTGGGGAGCCAGCCAAGCCCCAGATTTAGAGTCCTGGAAATGTGATATGGACTGGTGCATAATAGCTGAGCGAGTGGTGTACGAGAGAGGAGGCTACCCCTGGAAGTGGGAGAAAATCTGGAATGACCTGAATGCATACAGGGGCCATATATGTGGGGCTCTGTACCAACCTGAAAATGAAGCGAAATATCCCAAAGGCTTTTTGGACGAACCGGCTGAGAGGTGATGGGTGGTGGGGAGGAGGGGGTGCGGCTGAGAGGTACGATGATATTGTGCAATATCAGTCTCTATTAATTTTGCAGACTATGGTTGTACTTATGACATTAATAAAAAGAATTGATTAAAAAAAGCCCCTAATTGGTTCCTTGTTGAATATTCAGTTCAAAATACTCTGGATTATGCACAATGTTTTACTGAACCATGGGCACAGGCCATGGACAAAAGCTGAGCCACTAAGTACCAGTTGGGATACTAGGTAAGCCAGCACTAATAAATTCGATCCAGCCATTAAAAACAAAACCTCTCAAATACCTTGAGACTTATTCACAATGCATTTTGGAATATATAAAGTAATATTTCTGTAGTACTCTTTTACATAGTATTGCATGCCTTTGTGAATTGACCCCAGAACATCTAAAATGGATATTAAATAAGAATATTTAGGACATATTCTGTAAAAATGAGTACAAATAGAAAGGAGTGTGCCTTCTTTCACTAATATGGAGTTGGACATTTCGAGGCTGATTTACAAAGACATATAAGAGTATGCAAAAGAGTATACTTCTGTGGTACTAGAGTACACCTGTAGTACTACTTCTCATACTCATAAATGTTTTTGTGAAACAACCCCTTAAATTCGAATCTGGAGAGAGGACGCAAACGACCTGTGCTTTAGTAAACATCTGAAATGTAACAGTTTAGGCTACCTTTCGGACAGGAATGGACTTTGACGAGCACAACAACCATTGATAACTTCGAAAAAAGATGCTTCTCGCATCAATGAACTACGGCACATGACACTTCTGATCTTTTACTGCAAATCTAACGAGCAATCTCAAACCCTCTATCTGCAGCAATGCTCACTCCAAATATTGTCAAAGAATGCTGGAGAAACGATCCCGTTGCAACCGAACAGGATCCGATTCATAAAGTTATTTGAGCATGTAAGTCTAACTTATAAGGGCTAATCACAAGCATTTTCTCAGCTTATACCCACCATGTAAAAGGTTGCCATCTACTCCAGTCAACAGCAGGAGTACATTTGCTTAAGGGATGGGAACACCTCAAAATTGTAGGGGTGTTAAGGATAATTTATTTCTCACCTATAAAAGATTTCTCTCATAGAAAAGTTTCAGAGAGAATTTCAAAGTGACAAATGTAAAGGTAGTCTACGTGTGTTATGTATATCAAAATTCCTTTCCATGTGACTAACTAGGAATTCATAAAAGTATTCCAGGACGTCGTCTCAGAAGCTGAGACTATTGCAGCTTCTCTGATGTACTCCTGGACTTCTTTGTGAATTCCAAAGAAATTGGAAATTTACTTCAGATACTTGTTTCAACTATGTCCTATGTCCTCGACTTGTGGCATCAGCAATGTCCATCTTCCTCCACCATATTTCGAAGTCATATTGGTATCACCTATAACCGTAGAATATTTTACTATTACATATAATCCTACAATTAACAATATAAAAACAGAACACTAACTCACTAGAACAAAATCTTTGCACTCTGAAGTGGAGCAGGCAACATACCAACACAATGGAACCATAAATATAGTAAATGTGTGCAAAGTTCCATGCATATCTGGTATATTCAGGTCACTGTACGAATTATACAGGAGCCAATGCAGATATTAGCCGATCTGAAGAAAAACACCTTGGACTCTTCATGAAATTTGTTGGTGTTCTTATGGACTAGGGAGTACGACCCGCTTGTTTCCCCTTCACAAAGAGGATTTTCTCAGAATTTTGCAGCGAGACACGAATAAGGGGGAAAAGAGGAGCAAATGCCTCCTTTCCTGTCTTGCAGCCCTCAGTTTGCAAGATTAATTGTACTTGTGGCAAAATGTACAAAGAAATGCTTTTTAATCAGCGTTTATCCATGTAGTCACTTTATTGCCAGCATAGTTGCACATGAACAATGCTACTGCAGTGTTTTGGATGGTATTTGACCAGGGACATTAACAAATTGCAAGTATGCTTTAAATTCAGTATTTTACATAGCATGCTGGATGTTGCAGTATTGGAGGACTACTGGGTAAATTGAGAACCAGCATATAAAGCATGTGGTTGCTTACCTCAGTTAACTGTGATCAAGGCTCGTGTATTGAGCCGAAACGTGTGAGGATTATGTTGAGAAGACGCATTTTGCCACTTTCATTGTGTGGATTAAACAGAGAGAATCCAAGGTTTTTGCCTCAGCAGAAGAAACTGCCGAAACGCGTTACAGCAAGCAGTGAATAAATAAGTGCTACAAATCCAACCGAGTCTGCGGTGTCGGTGTCCAGTTCTGAAGGGAAACTGGAGATTGAGTTTGATATATATATATATATATATATATATATATATATATATATATATTCACTGAAAAAACCATAGGTTTTAGGGACAGTTATAGTTAGTTGGACATTGCACTCGTACAAAACCCGTGAAATTCCCCCGTTATAGTTAGTTCAGCTAACTATAACTCGCGCCCCCGTAATGCACTGCTGATGACGTCACATATTACATCACTCATGACATGGTCAGTGACATCACTGATGACATCACTGATGACATCTCAAATGACATCACTGATGACATCATGCAGTGACTGTGTGTTTCTATAAAGTTTAAATATGTTTAATATATATGCCAAGGTGTATTGAATAATGAGTGGGTGTATAAGTGTCTGGATGGATGATTTAGTAGGTGCGTGACTGACTCTATAAGTGAGTGATTAAACGTATCTTACTAAATGCATGGGTTAGTGACTAAACTGTGTGAATGTCTTTATCCGTCTGTCTGTTGGTGTGTAAGTGGCTGCATGGGTTTGTAAATAGCTACATGAGTGTCTATGTGTTATTGATTGGTTGTCTGAGTATCTGTATGGGTGCCTGAGTGTTTGTGTGGATGGGGTGTGTGTGGCTGCACATAGATGTATCAGTGGGTGATTCACTGGGTGCATGGTTTCAAGAGTGCATCTGTGATGGACTGTATGGGTGGGTGAGTGTGTGTATGGGTGTGTTAGTGAGTGAATGTATATCTCAGCGTACATGTGTGAGTAACTACATATGTGAAAGGCAGTATATATGTTTGTTGGAGTATATAAATAGCTATAAGCGAGAGTGTGTGATTGTGATTGTGAGAGTGACTGTATGGATGAGTGTGTGCTTGTATCAGTGATTGTATAAGAGCGTAAGAATGTGCTAGTATTTGTATGAGTAAGTGAGCTGGTGTGTGTATAACTGTATAGGTGAGTAAATGGCAGTGTGATTAATTATTTGCATGACTGACTAGGTGTGTGAGTACCTCTATGGATGAGTGGTGGTGTGTGAGTGTATATGTAGGTGTATGAGTGCATATGATAGTCCTGTACTGAGTGACCGTAAGTATGAGTGACTGTACGGGTGAGTGAGTGGATGTGTGTGTAGACCTAAGAATCAGTGAGTGGGTATGTAGTTATTGGTGTTGGAGTGTCTATGGTTTTGAGAATGGCAGTCTGTAATTTACAGTGGGTGTATCAAAAGTTATATTAGGGTGTGAGAAGATGAATGAAATTATCACATGGATGATGTCATCAGTGATGTCATTTGAAATGTCATCAGTGATGTCATCAGTGATGTCACTGACCATGTCATGAGTGATGTAATATGTGACATCATCAGCAGTGCATTGCGGGGGTGCGAGTTATAGTTAGCTGAACTAACTATAACGGGGGAATTTCACGGGTTTTGTACGAGTGCAATGTCCAACTAACTATAACTGTCCCTAAAACCTATGGTTTTTTCAGTGAATTTCAAAGGTTTTTTAAATGCAAATTTCTAACTATAACGTATCTGAAACCTATGGTTTTTTCAGTGAATTTCAAAGGTTTTTTAAATGCTAATTTCTAACTATAACGTGCCTGAAACCTATGGTTTTTTCAGTGAATTTCAAAGGTTTTTAAATGCTAATTTCTAACTATAACGTGTCTGAAACCTATGGTTTTTTCAGTGAATTTCAAAGGTTTTTTAAATGCTAATTTCTAACTATAACGTGCCTGAAACCTATGGTTTTTACAGTGCATAGAATCACCAATGTTATCCTATGGCAGGAAATTCACTTAGCAGGTAAGTAGTGTTATCGTTACTTTTTCTTACTCAGTGGTGGATCCTGGATCCAGCACTGGTGCATCTCCTGTAAACAGTTGAAAGAATGCGTTTAAGTTATACAGGCGATTTTTAAGGAATATTTGTAGTTTGTGAAAATCGACACTTTGAAACTTTTCTGCTGAAAACCAGACAATGGATTCCTATGGAAGGAAATACAAGTTACTGGTAAGTACGGTTAGAATTACTTTTCAGGGTCAGTGCTGGGCTAAAAGATGCAGCACTGGGTTCTCTCCTGATAACAGGTGAGTAAATCGGAATTCGTAGTTCGGCTGATTTTAGAGGAATATTATAAAGTTCCAAAACTCCACACTTAGAAGAATTTCCAAGTGAAACCAGTCAATGTTAGCCTATGGAAGGAAATTCAAGTTCCTGGTAAGTATGGTTAAAATTACTTTTCAGGATCAGTATTGGGCTGAAAGATGCAGCACTGAGGTCTCTCCTGATAACAGGTGATTAAATCGGAATTCGTATTTTGGCTGATTTTAGAGGAATATTTGTATGTTTCAAAAATCGACACTTAGAAACTTTTTCAGCAAAAAGCAGGCAATGATATCCTATGGAAGGAAATTCAAGTTACTGGTAAGTACGGTTAAAATTACTTTTTAGGATCAGTACTGGGCTGAAAGATGCAGCACTGAGGTCTCTCCTGATAACAGGTGAGTAAATCGGAATTCGTATTTCGGCTGATTTTAGAGGAATATTATAAAGTTCCAAAACTCCACACTTAGAAGAATTTCCAAGTGAAACCAGTCAATGATATCCTATGGAAGGAAATTCAAGTTACTGGTAAGTACGGTTAAAATTACTTTTCAGGATCAGTACTGGGCTGAAAGATGCAGCACTGAGGTCTCTCCTGATAACAGGTGAGTAAATCGGAATTCGTAGTTCGGTTGATTTTAGAGGAATATTTGTATGTTTCAAAAATCGACACTTAGAAACTTTTTCAGCAAAAAGCAGACAATGATATCCTATGGAAGGAAATTCAAGTTACTGGTAAGTACGGTTAAAATTACTTTTCAGGATCAGTACTGGGCTGAAAGATGCAGCACTGAGGTTTCTCCTGATAACAGGTGAGTAAATCGGAATTCGTATTTCAGCTGATTTTAGAGGAATATTATAAAGTTCCAAAACTCCACACTTAGAAGAATTTCCAAGTGAAACCAGTCAATGATATCCTATGGAAGGAAATTCAAGTTACTGGTAAGTACGGTTAAAATTACTTTTCAGGATCAGTACTGGGCTGAAAGATGCAGCACTGAGGTCTCTCCTGATAACAGGTGAGTAAATAGGAATTCGTAGTTCGGCTGATTTTAGAGGAATATTTGCACAATGGTGAAGGGAGGGGGCGGGGCCTGAGGTGACATCTGTGCAAACGCGCCCCGTGGCGCGTTTTAAGTTGGGGGATTAAGTCCCCTTGAATCATGAGGGTCCCTGGGGTCCAACTAGCCCACCCTGTACCTCCAGTATGCGCCAGGGAGCTGCGTTGCAGAGAGGTGTTCAGAGGCCACGCCCTTTTTGCACCTCTCTGCAATGCAGCTCTGTGGTGCTTTCTGGACGTACCTGTTGGGCTAGTTGGCCCCAGGGACCCTCAGGATTGAAGGGGATTTAATTCCCCATCTTAAAACGCGCCACGGGGCCTGTTTGCACACATGTCACCTGAAGCCCCGCCCCTCCCTTCACCACTGTGCAAATGCGCCCCGTGGCGCGTTTTAAGTTGGGGGATTAAGTCCCCTTGAATCCTGAGGGTCCCTGGAGTCCAACTAGCCCACCATGTACTTCTAAAAGCGCCACAGAGCTGCGTTGCAGAGAGGTGTAAAAGGGGCGTGGCCTCTGTACACCTCTCTGCAACGCAGCCCCTGGCGCATACTGGAGGTTCCTGGTGGGCTAGTTGGCCCCAGGGACCCCAGTATTCAAGGGGAATTACTTCCCCTTCTTAAAACGCGCCAGGGGGCGCGTTTGCAGAGTACTGCAGGGAGGGGGCGGGCCTCCGGCACGATGCCGGGCGTTTTTTTTTTTTCTAATTTTTTTTAATGGGAGGGGGGCTGCGTGGCCCCCCTTCCCTTGGCCACTTTTGGCCCCGGGGACCCCATCCCCCGGGGCCTGTGCATTTTTTTTTTTTTTAAATTAAAAAAAAAACGGGAAGGGGGCCGCGTGGCCCCCCTTCCCTGGGCCTGTATTGGCCCCGGGGACCCCATCCCCCGGGGCATGCCCTCGATTTTTTTTAAATTATTTTGGAGGGGGGCTGCGTGGCCCCCCTCCTCAGGCCATTTAAGGTCCCGGGGACCCCATCCCCCGGGGCCGGCCTTGCCCTTTTTAAAAAAAAAAATTTTATTTGAGGAGGGGGGCTGCGTGGCCCCCTCCCTGGCCACTTATGGCCCCGGGGACCCCATCCCCCGGGGCCTGGCCCCTGGTTGGGGACTGTGGGGGGTCCCCAATTCCCCCACAGTCCCAGCCGGCTCCCCGCCTCCTGCGCGAGCCGGCATTGCTTTTCCACATGGGGAGCAGCTAACATGCTGCTCCCCATGTGGAAAAGCAATTGGGTTTGCATTTTGAAAGAGAGAGCACACAAGGCCCTCCACGACCTGGGCCCAAAGTACCTCAACGACCGCATGACCTTCTACACGCCCACACGCCAGCTACGATCAACCAGCCACGCCCTCGCCACCGTACCACGCATCCGCAGAACCACCGCCGGAGGAAGATCCTTCTCCTACCTGGCAGCCAAGACCTGGAACTCCCTCCCCACTCACCTTCGGCGAACCCAGGACCATCTCTCCTTCAGGAAGCAGCTCAAGACCTGGCTGTTCGAGCAGTAACTTACCCCCTCCCCCAGCGCCTTGAGACCCTCCCGGGTGAGTAGCGCGCTCTATAAATGCCGTGATTGATTGAATGATTGATCCTGCTCTCTCTTTCAAAATGCAAACCAAGTTTGCTATGACAGGACGGGAGCCGCGAGGCTCCCGTCCTGTCATAGCAAACTACAGTGTCCCGGGGGTAGGCACCCGGGACACTGCAGGAGCCGGCCCTGGGGGTGGCGGTCCCCAGGGCCATCAAGGGCTCCAGGAGGGGGCCGCGCGGCCCCCTCCCTTGAATTGCACAGCCCCGGGGAGGTGGTGGTCCCGGGGCTCTGGGGGTCCGTAACGGACCCCCACATTTATTTTCTATGTGCCCCGGGGAGGTGGTGGTCCCCGGGGCGTGTGGGGGGGCTGGAGCCCCCCACACATTATTTAAAATTTAAAAAAGAAGCCCCAGGCTGTCGACAACTCTGAGCGCCAGTGTATGGTGGCGCAGGTTCCCTTTGAATGGGGGGGGTCTCAGGTCCCTTGAGGGTGGTTGTGAGCCCTACCATGCCTGTACATTGTCTGCTAGGAAACGACCTGGAGCAGTCCTCATGGAAGGAGGTTGAGCTCAGGTCTCACTTGGAGATGCTTGGGTTGCCAGAGTGGGCATGCGTGTCTACTCGGTCAATGGCAGCCAGAAAGGGTGATCAAGAGGACTTGGAGCCTGGAACAGTGGCCCAAGTCCCTGCCAAGAGAAAGGGCAGGGGCGCGGGAAACCGGCCCCCGAAGTTCCCACGGACCGGGAGGAGGCGGACCTCGAGGGGACGCCCGGTGCCTACAGGGGAGCAGGTAGCCGAACTGGGAGACATCTCTGAGCTGACTCATTGGCAGCAAGAGGGAGTCCCACCAGGGAGGAGTTCTGCAGGGAGCAGAACGAGTGCCCTACTCTGGAGGGTCTGCGGCGGCAGGCTGCAGACCAGGCAGCTGGTAATCAGTCCGGGTCACATCTGATCTACTGGGAGAGTGGTCTCCTATACAGTGAGCCTAAGGTTGCTGAGCCTGGGTCAGCCCGTGTGCTGGTGGTACCCCAGCGCTTCAGGACCTTCCTACTGGGTCTGGCTCATGACGTGCCTTTGGCAGGACATTTGGGGCAGGACAAGACCTTTGACAGGCTTGTCACCCACTTCTTTTGGCCCCAAATGCGAAGGCAGTCAGATGCACACTGTAGGTCTTGCCAAACTTGCCAGGCAAGTGGTAAGAGTGGGAGGAAGGTCAAAGCTCCTCTCCAACCTTTTCCTGTTGTTGGAACACCCTTTGAAAGGGTAGGGATGGATATTGTGGGGCCACTGGATCCCAAGACAGCCATGGGCAACAGGTACATCCTGGTCTTGGTGGACCATGCCACCCGGTACCCGGAGGCAATCCCTCTCAGGACAACGACGGCGCCAGTGGTGGGCCGGGCGTTAATGGGGATCTTTTCCCGTGTGGGATTCCCCAGAGAGGTGGTTTCCGATAGGGGGACCAATTTCATATCGAAGTATATGACATCCCTGTGGAAGGAGTGTGGTGTAACCTACAAGTTCACCACTCCTTATCACCCACAAGGAAACGGTCTGGTGGAGAGATTCAACCAGACCTTGAAAGGCATGATCAAGGGTCTAACAGAACCCATGAGGCGTAAGTGGGACGTCCTCTTGCCATGCCTACTCTTTGCGTACAGGGAGGTGCCTCAGAAGTCTCTTGGGTACAGCCCCTTTGAGCTCCTGTATGGCCACCCTGTCAGAGGACCTCTGAGTTTGGTAAAGGAAGGCTGGGAGGCAGCTCCCAGGAAAACTCCCAGGATGTATTTAGCTACATGCTGGCCTTTAGAAATCAAACTGCCCGCTTCAGGAAACTCGCTCAGGCGAACCTAGAAGCAAGCCAGGAAGAAATGAAGAGATGGTATGACCAGAATGCCACTCTGGTCGAATTTCAACCTGGGCAAAAAGTGTGGGTCATGGCCCCAGTGGCACCTTGTGCCTTGCAGGACAAGTGGACTGGGCCATATGCGGTAAAGGAGCGCAAAAGTGACGCCACCTACCTGGTGGATTTGCAGGCTCCAAGGAACCCTTTGAGGGTCCTTCACGTGAACCGCCTCAAGCCCCACTTCGAGAGGTCCGAAGTGAGTATGCTCTTGGCGACAGATGATGGGGTGGAAGAGGAGAGTGAGCCTCTCCCTGACCTCCTGTCTACCAAGGAGCATGATGGGTCAGTAGAGGGTGTGATCCTCTCCCCTACTCTGACTCAGGAGCAGCAGGGGGACTGTCGCCAGTTGTTGGGACAGTTCGCCCCACTGTTCTCTCTGACCCCGGTGTTACTCACTGGTGTACCCATGACGTGGACACTGGTGACAGCCCTCCTGTAAAGCACAAGATTTACAGGTTGACTGACCGGGTCAGAGCCAGCATCAAGGAGGAGGTCTCTAAGATGTTGGCGTTAGGGGTGATTGAGCCCTCCCACAGTCCTTGGGCCAGCCCAGTGGTCTTGGTCCCAAAGGTTGCGGCGCCCGGTGCCACTCCAGAACTCCGGTTTTGTGTGGACTACCGTGGGCTCAATGCCGTCACCAGGACTGACGCGCACCCCATCCCCAGAGCTGATGAGCTCATTGATCGGTTGGGAGCTGCCCGGTTCCTCAGCACGTTTGATTTGACGTCTGGGTACTGGCAGATTGCCTTAACCGATGGGGCCAAGGAGAGATCAGCATTCTCAACCCCAGAAGGTCATTACCAATTCCGGGTGATGCCCTTTGGGTTGAAGAATGCCCCTGCCACCTTTCAGAGGTTGGTCAATCAGGTGTTGGCCGGGCTGGAGGATTTCAGTGCCGCCTACCTGGATGACATTGCTGTGTTCAGTTCCAGCTGGGAAGAACATTTACAGCACCTTGAGAAAGTGTTGAGGGCTCTGCAAGGTGCAGGCCTCACGATCAAGGCCAGTAAGTGCCAGATCGGGCAGGGTTCTGTGGTGTACTTGGGACACCAGGTAGGAAGCGGCCAGGTGGCGCCCCTACAACCCAAGATTGACACCATTCTGGCTTGGGAACCCCCAAGACCCAGACAGAGGTGAGAGCCTTCTTAGGTCTCACCGGCTACTATAGGAGATTTGTTAAGGGCTATGGCACCATCGTTGCCCCCTTAACAGAGCTGACCTCTAAGAGGCAGCCCAGGAAAGTGATCTGGACTGAGTCCTGCCAGAAAGCTTTTGATGCCCTGAAGGCAGCCATGTGCACGGCGCCCGTGCTCAAGGCACCTGACTTCTCCAAAGAATTTGTCGTGCAGACTGACGCTTCAGAGCATGGTGTGGGAGCGGTGCTCTCACAACTGAACGATGATAGCCTGGATCAGCCTGTAGTCTTCCTTAGCAGGAGACTACTTCCCAGGGAACAGAGGTGGAGTGCCATAGAAAGGGAAGCTTTTGCTGTGGTCTGGGCACTGAAGAAGTTGAGACCATACCTGTTTGGGACTCACTTCCGGGTTCAGACAGACCACAGGCCCCTCAGATGGTTGATGCAAATGAGGGGTGAGAATCCAAAACTGCTGAGGTGGTCCATCTCCCTACAGGGAATGGACTTTACGGTGGAACAACGTCCTGGTACAGAACACGCCAACGCAGATGGTCTGTCCAGGTTCTTCCGCCTTAGTGAAGAGAACTCCAATGGGGTTGGGTAGTTCTCCCTACTTTCAGCTGGAGGGGACATGTGTTAGACTTGGCATCTTTTGGCGTGTTTCCCCTGACTTTTTGCTTTCTGACCTCCCGGTTTTGACTCTGTTTTTGCTGGTGTAATGATTCTGCGCACTTTCCTCACTGCTGTCCAGTGGGAAAGTGCTCCTGTATAAAATGCGTTATGGATTGGTGTTTCCATGATTGGCCTATTTGGTTTATGTGTCAGTCCCTTGTAAAGTGCACTGCGAGTGCCAGGGCCTATAGACCAAATGCTGTTGGTGGGCTGCAGCACTGGGTTGTGCCACCCACGCAAACAGCCCGTAAAGTGTAACTCGGGCCTGCCATCGCAGAGCCTGTGCGCAGCCTGGGGCTGCCATGTCGACTTGGCAAGTGCACACACTTGCAAGTCCCTAAACCTTCCCTTTGCTACATGTTAGTCACCCCTAAGGTAGGCCCAAGGTACCCCTGTGGGCAGGGTGCGGTGTATGCGAAAGGTAGGACATGCCCGGGTGTGTGCGGCATGTCCTGATAGTGAATTACAGCCTAGTTCGTTTTTCACTATTGCAAGGCTACCTGTTCCCCCTAGGCCAGAACGGGCAGTTTTGATTATTACAGCTTATAATCCTAACTGACCCCGGGAACATGGTAGAAATTCGAGTTTAGTATGCCTGGACTCAGAATGATAAAATGCATCTTTTAGTGAAGTTGGTTTTAACATTCTGTGTTTGAAAATACCACTTTTAGAAAGTGGGTATTTTCTTGTCTAACCATCCAAGCCTGCCTCTGCGGGGTTGTGTATTCCTTGTCTGGAATGTGAGTGACAGGGGCTGGGGGATGCCAGGAGACAGGGTGAGTCAGCACAGGGCTGAATAGCAAGATCTACATGTAGATGGGTGGGAGGGGTCGCACCTGGGCCCTGAATAGGACAGTGCCTTCCCTCCACAATGCTGGCTCCACCTCCTGTGGTGCGTCTGATGTCCCTGGCCTACTCACTGAAAGAAGGGACGGAGACTTGTCAACAAAGTGCTCCAGAACTGGTTTGGACTAGGCAAAGGCCTCTCTGCCTTCAGAGAACAAAGGAATTTGGGATATAAATATGGGGGCCCTGACCCCATGAATTTAGATCTCGCTGGAATCAAGGAACCTGCCAAGACGAAGAGCTGGAAGAGCTGCCAGGAGGAGTACTGCCCCTTTGCTGTGTTGTTGCTTTGTTGGGTTGGCCTGCAGCTGCTGCTTCTGCCTTGGGCAGTGAAAGGACTGGACTGAACTTTCTACAAACTTGTGCTGAGTATCTCCAAGGGCCTGAAACCGAGCTGGCCTCCTGTTAAGAAGTCTCAGGGACTACAAAGACTTCACAAGCCTCTGGGTACCGCTTCTGGAACGCTGTTTCAGTTGCCACAGAGGAAGGGAACCGCAACCGACTCCGTCAACCGAATCCATCCCAGGCCGGTGACCTGTTTGCACCGCAGACCGCATCGCCCCGCTTCGCATCGCAACCCTGGTCTCACCGTGGGCGACGTCCGACGCCGCCAACATCGAGCCGCTGCTTGCACCGTGACCTGTGGGCACCGCAGTTCGCATCGCATCGCTTCACTGAACCAACCGGACCCGACCGATGCGGTCGCTGCAACTGGCTCAAGAGTCGAGACCGCACCGCAGTTGGGGCACCGCTCGCACGTCTGCGACGCACCGCTCCGACTCGCACCGCTGTCCGACGCCAGCTCCCGCACTCCGGCTAGGTCGCCTGCATCGCAACCTGTCAGCACCGCATCGAGCATCGTCTCACCCTGCATCGCACGCCTTGGACTCACCGACTCCGTCTGCACGACGCTCATCGAGCCGCTGCCTGCACCGCATCGAGGGACACCGCACCTTGCATCGCTCCGTCTTGCACCGCAACCGCGACGAACGCCGACCGGCTCGTACACTCCGTACCAGCCACAACGAGAAAGGTACTGTAACCGAGTCTGTTCACGACTCTGCTGGCCCGTATCGACGCGGTCGGCTGGAACTGTTAGACTCTGTGGTTTTCAGCATCACGGTAGGCTCGGACGGAGCTACCGACTCGTACGAACTTTGCTTTTGTGCTATTCCTGCAAAGAAGAAGTTACCGTATCAAGTATTCATTCGTAAAGTATAGTATTGTGGATTTTTGTCGTAATTGGTCTTGTCTTGAGTATATAAAATATTGGTTATTTTTCTAAACTGGTGTGGTGTCCGTTTGTAGTGCTTACACTGTATTACTGTTGGTTATGTGCAAATGCTTTACACACTGCCTCTGAATTAAGCCTGACTGCTCGTGCCAAGCTACCACGAGGGTGAGCAGGGGTTACTTCACGAGTGTAACACCCTTACCCTGACTAGGAAGAAGGGTCCCTACTTGGACAAAGGTGCAAGCCCTTGCCAACTAGAGATCCCATTTCTAACATTGGTGTCAGCGGTGAGGATAGGACTTGTGTTTGCACTTGACTTACAGTGATTGGTGTGCACTACTACCATATCGCAGACCATTACGTACCACATACTGGTTCTTTTTCTTTTGGCCTATTTTTGATCTCGCCAGCTTTCAACTCACTACTTTTGTCATGCCTGAATCAATTGCATCATCCGTTGCATCTCTGGAAGTTATCTTTGAGGAGGATAGGTTGGAATCCTACGCCGTAAAGGAGCTACGGGCGATTTGTAAAAACCTGAAAGTCCAAATTAAAGGCCTCACAAGGAAGGAGGAGCTACAGAAGGCGCTGAGGGCCTGGGTAGCAGCCAGACATGCCACTGGGCAGCCTGGTAATCTCAGTGAGGAGGCGGAGGAGCCTATTTCCAGGGTGGATGTGCTTTTGGGTAGGGGGAACCCGCCAGGTCAGGCAGCAGCAGTCTGTCCCCAGAGGAGCTGGAGGACAGGCGGGAGGCAAGGCAGTTTGAGCTGCAGAAGCTCAGGCTGGAGAGTGAGCGGGAGGAGAAGAGATTGGCCATAGAGGAGAGGAAGATGCTCTTAGAGCATGAGAGAGAACTGAAGGAGCTAGAACTTAGGAGTAAGTCAGGCTCAGATGGTGGCAGCAATTCGTCCAGAAAGGCAGACAGGATTGTGCACATTCCCAAGAACGTAGGCAAGGAGTTCAAGAAGGGGGATGACATACAAAGGTGGTTTCAGGGTTATGAGGCAGCCATACACATGAATGGGGTCCCTGAGGAGAATTGGGGAGCAGGATTGTGGCCACTTTTCCCGGAAGAAGCAAGGGATGCTCTGATAGCTTTGGGTAAGGGGTATCACCTCACCTATGCTGACATGAAGGATGCCCTTCTCACGAAGTATGGTCTTACTCCTGAAAAGTACAGGGATCAGTTCAGGTCCAGTAAGAAGTCTGATGCCAACACTTGGTTGGAATATGTGGATGTGTTCTGCAGGTCTCTGGATCGTTGGGTGAAGGGCAGTAGCGTAACAGATTTTCAGGGGCTCTACAACTTGATTGCATGGGAGCACTTGTCTAGTCTATGTTTTGCAGATCTGCGCCAGCACCTAGTTGATAGTAAGCTAACTGACCCCAGGAAGCTTGCTATGGAAGCGGACCGCTGGGTGAGTACCAGGGTCCACAAGAAAGCGTTTGGGGGAGACTCAGCCAAAGGTGGGCAGGGTCCCCAGCAGAAAGGTGGGGGGACAAGGGTAAAGCACAGGAGTTCTCTAAAGGGCCCCAAACTAATACCCAGGGTAAAGGTTCCCAGCCCCCGGTGATAAGAAGAAAGGGGTCTCTACAGGGAAGCCTGTTGAGACCGGCCCCCGCAAGTGTTATGCATGTGACCAGGTAGGTCACTTTAAGGGGGACCCCAAGTGCCCGAAGGGGACACAGCCACCCACCGGTGGACAGTCCAAAGTGTTGGCTAGTGTAGCGCTTGGGGAGGAGGGGTGCCCACAGGAGGGTGGGGATCCCGCAGAAATGACCCTTGTCTCACTAGGGGACAGTGAGATGGTCCCAGGAAACCAGGTGCCCCCTAACACAAAGAAATATAGCACCTGGGTGACCATTAATGGGAACAGGGTAGAGGCTCTCAGAGATACAGGAGCCAGTGTGACCTCAGTCCGGTGTCACCTGGTGTCTGAGAAGCAAGTAGTCCCAGGAGCATTCCACCAAGTAGTTGCTGTCGACAACTCTGAGCGCCAGTGTATGGTGGCGCAGGTTCCCTTTGAATGGGGGGGTCTCAGGTCCCTTGAGGGTGGTGTGAGCCCTACCATGCCTGTAGATTGTCTGCTAGGAAACGACCTGGAGCAGTCCTCATGGAAGGAGGTTGAGCTCAGGTCTCACTTGGAGATGCTTGGGTTGCCAGAGTGGGCATGCGTGTCTACTCGGTCAATGGCAGCCAGAAAGGGTGATCAAGAGGACTTGGAGCCTGGAACAGTGGCCCAAGTCCCTGCCAAGAGAAAGGGCAGGGGCGCGGGAAACCGGCCCCCGAAGTTCCCACGGACCGGGAGGAGGCGGACCTCGAGGGGGACGCCCGGTGCCTACAGGGGAGCAGGTAGCCGAACTGGGAGACATCTCTGAGCTGACCCATTGGCAGCAAGAGGGGGTCCCACCAGGGAGGAGTTCTGCAGGGAGCAGAACGAGTGCCCTACTCTGGAGGGTCTGCGGCGGCAGGCTGCAGACCAGGCAGCTGGTAATCAGTCCGGGTCACATCTGATCTACTGGGAGAGTGGTCTCCTATACAGTGAGCCTAAGGTTGCTGAGCCTGGGTCAGCCCATGTGCTGGTGGTACCCCAGCGTTTCAGGACCTTCCTACTGGGTCTGGCTCATGACGTGCCTTTGGCAGGACATTTGGGGCAGGACAAGACCTTTGACAGGCTTGTCACCCACTTCTTTTGGCCCCAAATGCGAAGGCAGTCAGATGCACACTGTAGGTCTTGCCAAACTTGCCAGGCAAGTGGTAAGAGTGGGAGGAAGGTCAAAGCTCCTCTCCAACCTTTTCCTGTTGTTGGAACACCCTTTGAAAGGGTAGGGATGGATATTGTGGGGCCACTGGATCCCAAGACAGCCATGGGCAACAGGTACATCCTGGTCTTGGTGGACCATGCCACCCGGTACCCGCCAGTGGTGGGCCGGGCGTTAATGGGGATCTTTTCCCGTGTGGGATTCCCCAGAGAGGTGGTTTCCGATAGGGGGACCAATTTCATATCGAAGTATATGACATCCCTGTGGAAGGAGTGTGGTGTAACCTACAAGTTCACCACTCCTTATCACCCACAAGGAAACGGTCTGGTGGAGAGATTCAACCAGACCTTGAAAGGCATGATCAAGGGTCTAACAGAACCCATGAGGCGTAAGTGGGACGTCCTCTTGCCATGCCTACTCTTTGCGTACAGGGAGGTGCCTCAGAAGTCTCTTGGGTACAGCCCCTTTGAGCTCCTGTATGGCCACCCTGTCAGAGGACCTCTGAGTTTGGTAAAGGAAGGCTGGGAGGCAGCTCCCAGGAAAACTCCCCAGGATGTATTTAGCTACATGCTGGCCTTTAGAAACCAAACTGCCCGCTTCAGGAAACTCGCTCAGGCGAACCTAGAAGCAAGCCAGGAAGAAATGAAGAGATGGTATGACCAGAATGCCACTCTGGTCGAATTTCAACCTGGGCAAAAAGTGTGGGTCATGGCCCCAGTGGCACCTTGTGCCTTGCAGGACAAGTGGACTGGGCCATATGAGGTAAAGGAGCGCAAAAGTGACGCCACCTACCTGGTGGATTTGCAGGCTCCAAGGAACCCTTTGAGGGTCCTTCACGTGAACCGCCTCAAGCCCCACTTCGAGAGGTCCGAAGTGAGTATGCTCTTGGCGACAGATGATGGGGTGGAAGAGGAGAGTGAGCCTCTCCCTGACCTCCTGTCTACCAAGGAGCATGATGGGTCAGTAGAGGGTGTGATCCTCTCCCCTACTCTGACTCAGGAGCAGCAGGGGGACTGTCGCCAGTTGTTGGGACAGTTCGCCCCACTGTTCTCTCTGACCCCGGTGTTACTCACTGGTGTACCCATGACGTGGACACTGGTGACAGCCCTCCTGTAAAGCACAAGATTTACAGGTTGACTGACCGGGTCAGAGCCAGCATCAAGGAGGAGGTCTCTAAGATGTTGGCGTTAGGGGTGATTGAGCCCTCCCACAGTCCTTGGGCCAGCCAAGTGGTCTTGGTCCCAAAGGCTGCGGCGCCCGGTGCCACTCCAGAACTCCGGTTTTGTGTGGACTACCGTGGGCTCAATGCCGTCACCAGGACTGACGCGCACCCCATCCCCAGAGCTGATGAGCTCATTGATCGGTTGGGAGCTGCCCGGTTCCTCAGCACGTTTGATTTGACGTCTGGGTACTGGCAGATTGCCTTAACCGATGGGGCCAAGGAGAGATCAGCATTCTCAACCCCAGAAGGTCATTACCAATTCCGGGTGATGCCCTTTGGGTTGAAGAATGCCCCTGTCACCTTTCAGAGGTTGGTCAATCAGGTGTTGGCCGGGCTGGAGGATTTCAGTGCCGCCTACCTGGATGACATTGCTGTGTTCAGTTCCAGCTGGGAAGAACATTTACAGCACCTTGAGAAAGTGTTGAGGGCTCTGCAAGGTGCAGGCCTCACGATCAAGGCCAGTAAGTGCCAGATCGGGCAGGGTTCTGTGGTGTACTTGGGACACCAGGTAGGAAGCGGCCAGGTGGCGCCCCTACAACCCAAGATTGACACCATTCTGGCTTGGGAACCCCCAAGACCCAGACAGAGGTGAGAGCCTTCTTAGGTCTCACCGGCTACTATAGGAGATTTGTTAAGGGCTATGGCACCATCGTTGCCCCCTTAACAGAGCTGACCTCTAAGAGGCAGCCCAGGAAAGTGATCTGGACTGAGTCCTGCCAGAAAGCTTTGATGCCCTGAAGGCAGCCATGTGCACGGCGCCCGTGCTCAAGGCACCTGACTTCTCCAAAGAATTTGTCGTGCAGACTGACGCTTCAGAGCATGGTGTGGGAGCGGTGCTCTCACAACTGAACGATGAGGGCCTGGATCAGCCTGTAGTCTTCCTTAGCAGGAGACTACTTCCCAGGGAACAGGGGTGGAGTGCCATAGAAAGGGAAGCTTTTGCTGTGGTCTGGGCACTGAAGAAGATGAGACCATACCTGTTTGGGACTCACTTCCGGGTTCAGACAGACCACAGGCCCCTCAGATGGTTGATGCAAATGAGGGGTGAGAATCCAAAACTGCTGAGGTGGTCCATCTCCCTACGGGGAATGGACTTTACGGTGGAACACCGTCCTGGTACAGAACACGCCAACGCAGATGGTCTGTCCAGGTTCTTCCGCCTTAGTGAAGAGAACTCCAATGGGGTTGGGTAGTTCTCCCTACTTTCAGCTGGAGGGGACATGTGTTAGACTTGGCATCTTTTGGCGTGTTTCCCCTGACTTTTTGCTTTCTGACCTCCCGGTTTTGACTCTGTTTTTGCTGGTGTAATGATTCTGCGCACTTTCCTCACTGCTGTCCAGTGGGAAAGTGCAAGTGCTCCTGTATAAAATGCGTAATGGATTGGTGTTTCCATGATTGGCCTATTTGGTTTATGTGTCAGTCCCTTGTAAAGTGCACTGCGAGTGCCAGGGCCTATAGACCAAATGCTGTTGGTGGGCTGCAGCACTGGGTTGTGCCACCCACGCAAACAGCCCGTAAAGTGTAACTCGGGCCTGCCATCGCAGAGCCTGTGCGCAGCCTGGGGCTGCCATGTCGACTTGGCAAGTGCACACACTTGCAAGTCCCTAAACCTTCCCTTTGCTACATGTTAGTCACCCCTAAGGTAGGCCCAAGGTACCCCTGTGGGCAGGGTGCGGTGTATGCGAAAGGTAGGACATGCCCAGGTGTGTGCGGCATGTCCTGATAGTGAATTACAGCCTAGTTCGTTTTTCACTATTGCAAGGCTACCTGTTCCCCCTAGGCCAGAACGGGCAGTTTTGATTATTACAGCTTATAATCCTAACTGACCCCGGGAACATGGTAGAAATTCGAGTTTAGTATGCCTGGACTCAGAATGATAAAATGCATCTTTTAGTGAAGTTGGTTTTAACATTCTGTGTTTGAAAATACCACTTTTAGAAAGTGGGTATTTTCTTGTCTAACCATCCAAGCCTGCCTCTGCGAGGTTGTGTATTCCTTGTCTGGAATGTGAGTGACAGGGGCTGGGGGATGCCAGGAGACAGGGTGAGTCAGCACAGGGCTGAATAGCAAGATCTACATGTAGATGGGTGGGAGGGTCGCACCTGGGCCCTGAATAGGACAGTGCCTTCCCTCCACAATGCTGGCTCCACCTCCTGTGGTGCGTCTGATGTCCCTGGCCTACTCACTGAAAGAAGGGACGGAGACTTGTCAACAAAGTGCTCCAGAACTGGTTTGGACTAGGCAAAGGCCTCTCTGCCTTCAGAGAACAAAGGAATTTGGGATATAAATATGGGGGCCCTGACCCCATGAATTTAGATCTCGCTGGAATCAAGGAACCTGCCAAGACGAAGAGCTGGAAGAGCTGCCAGGAGGAGTACTGCCCCTTTGCTGTGTTGTTGCTTTGTTGGGTTGGCCTGCAGCTGCTGCTTCTGCCTTGGGCAGTGAAAGGACTGGACTGAACTTTCTACAAACTTGTGCTGAGTATCTCCAAGGGCCTGAAACCGAGCTGGCCTCCTGTTAAGAAGTCTCAGGGACTACAAAGACTTCACAAGCCTCTGGGTACCGCTTCTGGAACGCTGTTTCAGTTGCCACAGAGGAAGGGAACCGCAACCGACTCCGATCAACCGAATCCATCCCTGGCCGGTGACCTGTTTGCACCGCAGACCGCATCGCCCCGCTTCGCATCGCAACCCTGGTCTCACCGTGGGCGACGTCCGACGCCGCCAACATCGAGCCGCTGCTTGCACCGTGACCTGTGGGCACCGCAGTTCGCATCGCATCGCTTCACTGAACCAACCGGACCCGACCGACGCGGTCGCTGCAACTGGCTCAAGAGTCGAGACCGCACCGCAGTTGGGGCACCGCTCGCACGTCTGCGACGCACCGCTCCGACTCGCACCTCTGTCCGACGCCAGCTCCCGCACTCCGGCTAGGTCGCCTGCATCGCAACCTGTCAGCACCGCATCGAGCATCGTCTCACCCTGCATCGCACGCCTTGGACTCACCGACTCCGTCTGCACGACGCTCATCGAGCCGCTGCCTGCACCGCATCGAGGGACACCGCACCTTGCATCGCTCCGTCTTGCACCGCAACCGCGACGAACGCCGACCGGCTCGTACACTCCGTACCAGCCACAACGAGAAAGGTACTGTAACCGAGTCTGTTCACGACTCTGCTGGCCCGTATCGACGCGGTCGGCTGGAACTGTTAGACTCTGTGGTTTTCAGCATCACGGTAGGCTCGGACGGAGCTACCGACTCGTACGAACTTTGCTTTTGTGCTATTCCTGCAAAGAAGAAGTTACCGTATCAAGTATTCATTCGTAAAGTATAGTATTGTGGATTTTTGTCGTAATTGGTCTTGTCTTGAGTATATAAAATATTGGTTATTTTTCTAAACTGGTGTGGTGTCCGTTTGTAGTGCTTACACTGTATTACTGTTGGTTATGTGCAAATGCTTTACACACTGCCTCTGAATTAAGCCTGACTGCTCGTGCCAAGCTACCACGAGGGTGAGCAGGGGTTACTTCACGAGTGTAACACCCTTACCCTGACTAGGAAGAAGGGTCCCTACTTGGACAAAGGTGCAAGCCCTTGCCAACTAGAGATCCCATTTCTAACATCCTACAAACAGTACACAACTCTATCCTATACCACTAACCAATCCACTCATCACTAACACAACCCAACTACGCCCAGGCTTATCTCTCTTCCACCGCACCTAACACGCATACAGTAATACAGCAACTCTCTTCCAACCGCCTCTTATCCATTGGACAATTTAGAACCTTACTACATGATCCACATGCTACACCACCACCCCTGACTCATTTACCTTCCGCCCTAAACAGACACAAACAAAATAAGCAGAGTGCCACACCTCTCAACTTCGCTTCTCCATGTCTATTGCACAACAAGGTTACACCACAAAAACAACACAGTACACCAACTCACTCTCAAACACCGTCTCCACCACCTACACACACAGACCCATCAAAATGCCTTCTTAACCTGCGGGACGAGGACCATGTTACAGAACAGCTACACGATTGCCATCCTAATACAGCTAATACTAGCACTAAAAACACACCTGCTACAAACCCACACAATACTGATCACTCTTCTACAAAACAGTCTCACTGTCATCAAAGCACATTCTCTAAACTGTCTACAAATAAATGCTTGATCGCTCTCTAAAAACAAACATCACATCTACGACCTTCTCACTGACGCAAAACCAGACATACTATTCATAACTGAATCAGGGTTAGGAGATGATATGGCTCCAGTCCTGCATGAAGCCGTTCCTCTAGGCTATCAAACAATTACCCAAAATCATATAGGCAAAAAAGGAGGTGACATCGCTATAAAGAATTGTAAGGCTCTTCTAACCAGATGCAATACTACACCGTCTTCCTCCTGTAACTTCCTGCTCCTTTACAGACCTCCACCTATCAAGGCAACATTCCCAGACACACTTCTAGACACAGTTTCAAAACTGATAACAATACAGTCCAACCTATGCGTTCTGGGTGACCTCAACATTTGGTTTGACAAACCCAATATGCCCCATCCGAAAACAATAATCACTGGCCTAGACGCACTGAACCTGCATCAGGTCGTCCACAAACCCACACACATCGCTGGACACGTCCTGAATGTCATTTTTGCTAATACCGAACTAGTTACCTTTCAAACTATAACTCAAGCCACATGGTCAGACCACCTTTTGCTTGCTTTCCAACATAAAACAACACTAAGCGACTCACCTAAAACTACCTTACGTGCATCCACCTATCGACCGTGGAACAAACTCAAATCGGAACACTTAGAAATGCAACTAACATCCAGTACAGATTTGGAAACATTAAATTCTGTTCAAAAACTATATGAGTGGCTACAGGAAGCTTTTGATATCCTGATACGACTCAAAACCACACAACAGAACAAAAGAAAACAAGCACCTTGGAGAAAAACAGAGATAAAAGACACAAAACAACAAATTAGAAAGCTGCAATGTGCCTGGCTCAAAACAAACGCCAAAGAAGACAAACTTCACCTCCAGAAAATTAACAGATTATACAGGTCAGCTATCAAAAAATCAAAGAAAAGGTACTATTCAGACAGAATTCAAAATGCTAAATGTGCAAATAAAGAATTCTATAAAATACTTAATGAATTTCGTAAACCATTTTGCCTAGAAGGAACTCATCCCATTACTCAAGATTTCACAGACAAACTGGCAAATCATTACACGGACAAAGCAGACATGTTGGGCTCATATTTAAAACCCTATTTCTCACCCTATACCTCTCACAATATATCTTCTACCTCAACTCTCTGACTCATCTCAAACCTCTTTCTACTACTCTTTCCAATACACTACCCTATTTCTCACCCTACACCTTTATCAATACATCCTCTACATCCACTTTCTCATTCATCCCAAACTCTATAATCCCCAAAATAACCCTTTCTGGACTCTCCCCTACTCTACCCCTCCTTGCATCATCTGACACCTCTTTTACTATATACCAATCCCCCAAAACAAGCCTTTCTAAACTCTTCCCACTGACTCTTCCCCTCCACATCCCTTTTTACTCATCCCAAGCCTCCTTCAACTGCTATGTCCTCCAAAACAAAAAAAGTCTAAATCCTTCACTCTTCTATCCCTCCTCTATCCTTTTCAATCAAAATAACAGACTAACATGTCCACTTCTCAAATTTCATATTTCACTACACTAATTCACCACTAATCCTTTATGGGGTCCAGAGTAGCATGCTACTCGCCAAAAAAGCGCTTCAACACCTCATCAGCGGTAGCAAGCACTATATAAATGCAAACCTTTTCCCTCTTCTATCCCTCGCTACCCTTCTCAATCCAAATAACTGAATAACATATCACCACTCAAATTACTTTCATATTTCACTATACTAATTTTCAACAATAATCCTTTATGGGTTCCGGAGTAGCGTGCTACTTGCCAAAAAAGCGCTTCAACACCCCATCAGGGGTAACAAGCACTGTATAAATACAAACCTTTTTTTCCCTCTTCTATCCTTCCGCTATCCTTCTGAATCCAAATAACTGACTAACCTATCCACCACTCAAATTACTTTAATTCAACAATAATCCTTTATGGGTTCCGGAGTAGCGTGCCACTTGCCGAAAAAGCGCTTCGACGCCTCGTCAGGGACCATGTCATTAGTGATGCATTATGTGAGGTCATAAGCAGTGCACTGCGGAGGTGTAAGTTATAGTTAGCTCAGGTAACTATAACTGCTGAATTTCACTGGTTTTGTACAAGGGAAATCTGAGCCTAACCATAACATCCCTGTAACCTTTGTTTTTTTCAGTGAATTAATACGTTTTTTCAAATTCTATTTCCTTACTATAACATCCCTATAACCTTTGGGGTGTTTTTTTCAGTGAATTTCTGCAATTTTTTAACTTTTTTATCCTAACTGTAACCTGTCACCTCTGAGAGCGAGTGAGTGAGTGGCTGTGTGAGTCTGTGAGCTGGTCTGTGAGTGCCCATTTGTGTGTGAGTGGGTGTGTGAGTGTCTGTGAGTGAGTTTGTGAGTACCTGTGTGAGTGGGTGTATAAGTGCCTGTGTGTGTCTGTGAGTGCCTGTTTGGGACTGGGAGTGGGTGTGTGAGTGCCTGTGTGGCTCTGTGAATGGGTCTGTGAATGCTTGTGTAAGTGTCTGGGTGGGTGAGAGTGAGTGAGTGCATGTGTAGCATTTTGAGGGCCTGTGTATGTCTGTGAGTGGGTGTGTGAGTAGTACTGTGCATTTAAGGGATTTGCATACTTAGGGTATTTAAAAGTGAGAACCATGGACTCTGCTCTCACCAGGAAACGACAAGAAAGAAACTGCTTATCGCAGTCACTATGCATCAGATTGTGCTCCAATAGATCAATGATAAATTCACATCCATTAAGCATTTCATATAGTTTTTCAACGTGGAATACAAGAGGAAACACACTTGCTCTGCCTTTGCCAAGCCCAAGAAGTTATGATAATTTCTGCTTTGCTGAAGTGGAGCTTTAACTGTGTCACCTCCTATCTTTATATTTGTAAGTGCTTTCCGTTGAGGTTTAATTGCTGTGAAATCAGCACCAGGGCCAGAATTAAACCCCATTTTTTCCAAGAAGAGTCCACAGTTTTGCAGAAAACGTCTACCCAACTGGAGTGCTCTCATTGGGTTAATTAGTAAATGCTACCTCGTTGGGTAAATGTCTCCTGCATATACTACACTACAGCTGCATAAAGGACCACGAGATGTGCAGGTAATTTCAGAAATCTGATTGTTCCTCAAGCGTCTTCATCTACAAATCTGTGATAACGTGAATCCTTGTCAAGAGAAGACAATGAGTGCTTCTATGTTTGGTGGAGTTGTCCTCGTATTCCTCTGCATCAATAAGGCGTTGCAAAAATCAGCAGAAACATTCTTGAGGGCCTGTTAAGCTGTCCATCAACGTGGGATAAAGGAGGGAAGACCTTTGCATACTCCTAAGGAAAAAGGGGCGTGGCTGAATGGCCGGAGCTTGTAGATGATTTGGGGCATTTGGGTACTCAGGGTAATTAAAAGGGAGAATCATGGACTCTGCTCTCACCAGGAGATGACGAGAAAGAAATCACTCGTCACAGTCACCCCAGATCAGATTGCGCTCCAGTAGATCAATGATGCAGTCACCTCCATTAAGGATTTCAGATTTTTTTTCAATGTGGAATACTAGAGGAAACACATTTGCTTTGCCTTCCCCAAGCCCAAGAAGTTAGGATTCTTTTTTCTTTTTGAACAAGGGGAGGGGGCTGCGCAACCCCCCCTTGTGTAATTTCATCCCCATGGCATGGATATAAATCAATGTGGGAGGAGTGCTGTGCAGCCCACCTCCCCAGGCTGATTTCGGCCCGGGGACCCCATTCCCAGAGGGCCGGCCACAACTGCCTGGGTGTACTGGAGACAATGCAGGGCACCCAGGTGGCACCTCGGTAGATAGCAGGAGCCAACTCTGGGGGGTGGCGGTCCCCAGGGCTAATAATGGCTCAAGGAGGGAGGCCACAAGGCCCTCACTTTCCACAGGCCCGCCCCGGGGAGGTGGGGGTCACCAGGGATGTATATGGCCTGGGGGGGCTGTGCAGCCCCTTCCCACTATTATTGCACACATGCTCCTGGGAGGTGGTGACCCCCAGGGCATGGGGGATCTGTGCAGCCCCCACACTAATTTTCATTTAACCCCAGGTAGGTTGTGGTCTCCAGAGCTCATGGAGCCCAATGGAGGGAGGAGCCGCGCAGCCCCCCTCCCATATGCATATAAAGCCCTGGGGAGGTGGTGGTCCCCGGGACTCAAAAGAGCTGCAGAAGGGGAGCTATATGCACCCCCTCCTTTTCTTTTTTATGCCCCCAAGACCTTATACAGTAAACAAGCACAGGAGCCCGCACTTGTTTTTTAAAAAAAATGTTTGCCATAGATTTGCGACTCTATTGTGATTTTGCAGCAAAAAATTATAAAGGATGCTTTTTTGCACTGGTGTGGTTCCAGGGGGACCCCGCGACCAGGTTAGGGGGTCAGGGTATTCCTACCCTGCCCCCTTTTTTTTTGGGCACTTGACTGAAGCCGTGTCCCAAGATGGCTGCCAACACTTCCTGGTTGAAGTGTTGGCAGTCAATCAGATATCAGCAAGGGGACTGTCGGATTCTGGGAGGATCTGCCTCTCTATATATACAAATTTGGTTTAACTTTAATATCTCAAAAACTACTGAACGGATTTACACCAAAAAACAAAAAGCACTCTTTCTTGACCAAGAGCTAGCTTTCTGCCAAATTTTATGTAATTCCGTTCATAGGGTCGGGCTGTAGTCGTGTCTAAAATCTCTATGAGAATGAAAATGAGAAACACACTTTTTTTGACCCCCCCTTTTTCTCAGCTCTCACTTGACGGATTACACTGAAACTTTCCATGCACAACTAGATTCACTGGCGCACTTTTTTTTGGAAACTTTCGTGAAGATTCGTCAAATGGCGCCAAAGATATAGGCAAGTCAAAAAATGCTTTTCCTATTGAAATATGGTCCTAACTATAACTACCTAGTGACAGTTGTGCGTGTGAAAGTCTATCAGAAGCAAGCGCTGTAACTACCCTTGCTGCCTACTTCACACCGCCTGCTGCTACTTCATTGTGTTACACACCAATTCATGCCGACAGTGCTGCTGCTCCCATAGACGCATCAGCAGCATACTGATTTAATAGAAAATCGTTCAGACGTTTTTGATTGAAAAAAAGAAAATCGTACGGTTCACAAAAATTGTCCGAACATTTCTAGTTTAGCGAAGTATTAAACTTGGAAATATATTTTTGATTAAAAAAAGAAGCAAACCGATGTTACAGTTTAAAAAGTATCGTTCAACATGTCAACGGCAGGTGCCTGTAAATAGGGGTTACCCCTGCATGTATGTTAAGTAACCGATATGAACCCCCTGAATTATAAAATTAAGTCATGGATATCTCCTTACATATTTACCATCAGATATTTTTCCATCGAAAGTGTGTTATGCTATGTTTCTATCTGTTGCCTCTAGTGTGAGATTGGGTTATATAGAGAGATTTCGGTAACACGTTTTCTTATCACAGTCTCGCAGAACTTTACTAGCAGTTGCAGTGGGACGTGCTGTAGTACTGGTAACGAGTCTGCTGTTACCAATACTAGTAGCTAAAAAAAGCATGTAAAGCGCAGGCAGGACACAGGTTTCTCTCAGCTGGCACCCAAGTCTTCGATGATCCTCCCCACATAACTATGGAGGTTGAAAACAATTGAAGACCTTTTCGCTGTAGCTACTGACTTCTCAGGACAGCGCCATGAAACCACTAGCAGCGCAGGTGTAGTATAGAGATTAAATCAACATTACAGTATTGTTACTAGTAACAATACTTTAGCCCTACAAGAGTTAATAGCACCACCACAGGACTACTGTTGAATCACTAGTAATAATAATAACTTATCTTGTTGCATTTCATGCTACTGTTTTGCTTCCTAAGCATTGTAAAGAAAAGAAATTACTTTGACCCGATTTAACGGGGCTCAGGTTATTGACTTCAGAGGGACAGATAAAGTCGGCATAGCTGGGATTTAAATTGTGAACTTCAAATAACTGCATATGTTAGTTGCAAGCATTTATTTCTCAGAGCTATCCTCCAGGCTTTTGATGCCAGTAGTATTAATGATAGTCAAAGGGAGTGGTAGTCGTGGATTACACAAAGTGCTATAAATTCTCCTCTAAGGTGATTGTACATGTGGTAGTACTAATAGCAGTGGTGGCAGAATGGAAAAATAGTAATATTAATGACTACTAATACTACATTGTATGAGCAGAAGTGGCACCCCTACTAGCAGTAACAGTGGTGACGATAGTGGGACATTTGGCCACAAGTATCTGTAGTGATGATAGTCATGGTAGTTGTAATAGTAGGATTTGTAGTACTGGTATCAGCAGTAAAGTTAGCATGAAAGTAACAGTACTAGATGGACTAGTAGTACTTGTTCCAAAGGGGTAGTAGGGCAGGGTTATAAAATATACGTGCTGATGAGATCAGGGCAGAATTTAGAAATATTAAAGACAAGAGAAAGGATTGTTAGGTATGTAGGGTTTTGAAGGGACAAAATGTGGAAATGATAGGAAATTGTAGGGTGGGGGCAGCAGGATTTATAAGTATGTGTATTTATTGGCATTTGTGGGACGCACCGAGACTACGCCGTGAGGGGAACGGCTGCCAGTGACGCCGCCAGCAAGGACTCCAGTCCCTAGTAGCCCGAGGGGCCACCAGTGACGCCGCAGCTTTCTCGCCCGGAGGTGCGTTAAAGCCCGCACCCGGCTCCCGCAGCGCGGGACGCGCCGAGACTACGCCGTGAGGGGAACGGCTGCCAGTGACGCCAGCAGCAAGGACTCCAGTCCCTAGTAGCCCGAGGGGCCGCCAGTGATGCCGCAGCTTTCGCGCCCGGAGGTGCGTTAAAGCCCGCGCCCAGCTCCCGCAGCGCGGGACGTGCCGAGACTACGCCGTGAGGGGAACGGCTGCCAGTGACGCCGCCAGCAAGGACTCCAGTCCCTAGTAGCCCGAGGGGCCGCCAGTGACTCCGCAGCTTTCGCGCCCGAAGGTGCGTTAAAGCCCGCGCCCGGCTCCCGCAGCGCGGGACGCGCGCGGGCGTGCCCAAGCCAAGCCCGGGCCAAGGGCGGGCCAGTCTGCGCCCGTCCGCGTCTGGACAAGGCTGGGCTGGGCCCGGTCTCTTGGTTCCTCACCACAAGACCTGAGGACATCTTATCAAGGTAATTCCGCTTCCTTAGTTCAGAGGGATGGGGAAGCGCAAACTTGGTGTGCCTACTGCGAAGGAGCACCCACTTACCACTTCGATTACAACCTTTCTCACTACAGCAATGGGGGCGATAACTAGTGAGATAGAGTCTGTCGAGGAGAGACTGGGGGTTACACAAAGAGCCTTACAAAGCGCTACCTCACCCCACCCAGACAAAGAGGAATGTGCGCCTAGAGACAATAATGATGGTAATGACAACAGATCAGGGAGCACTGGCCAGGTTGTGGAGACCCTTTTACCGTCTGGCAGAGTGGGGGAGAATATTAGTCACACTCAATTGGGGGGCACTTCAGACATCTCATCCCCACCGCCCCCTAAAAAATCCGAAGTTTTTAATAAATGCAAGAAAGATGTCCTGCCACCGGTCACACGCAAAAAAACCTTGGTGCCTCCCTTAAAGAAAGCAGCCAGGGATATTGCCGTAGATAACCCATGGGGCCCCAAGAGCGCCAACCACAAAAACAAGGACCGCGAGAGGGACAGTGTGTTGTTCACACATCTTACTAATATAGTGGAAAGCACTATCAAGACACTGCTAGAACCTTTTCTTGGAGTATTAAACAGCATTGACAGTTCTCTAAAAATACTAGCTGGCTCTGGCACTGCTAAATTAACCCCTGATCCGGGACCTGTTATTAATCCTATTATTAATTCTATTGCAAAGCCAGTCCATGACATATATGCATCTGCCTCAAGGTCCCCACATCTAAGACTTCAAGCCACAGAGTGCCCCACTGTCGTATCCCAGACGGCAATGAAAGCAGCGTTGCAGCAACAATCTGAGGTCTATAACCTGAATCAGGGTCGCCCCGCTGCTACATCAAGACAAAAAGAGGGTAATGGGCATAAGCCTCAAGAAAGTAACTTTGATTCAAGGACAGTTGGCCTTCAACGGGTAAATAACCGAACACTTCATTTACCACCAGATGCCACTCCGTACGTCATCATACTCAAAAATGTTCCTTCTTTGTCAACTGACAGGGAAGAGGACTGGAAGCAACTTAAGAACAAGACTGTCCACTGGCTAGTAAAAGCAGCAGACTGTTCAACTAGTGCTGAACTGTTTTATAACATAATCAATGTTGAGAGGGTCTCTTGGGTGGGCTCTCAGCCGAAAACAGAAATAGGAGATTGCATTGTGATAAATTTTAGAGATAGATCACTTTTGCATCGGCTCATGGACAGGCTCTCCTGGAATAATAACGTGAGGGGTCACATTGAGGCAGTACCACTGGGGTTTTTTATAAGCCGCCAGTAAATAGAGGCCCCGGCTCAGAGTTTCTAGCTGCTAATATGCCGCCTGTTTTTCTATCCCAACTTTTAACCATTTTTCGCCCCTAGAACATGTGGATTGACTACACTCTATGTTTTTGAGCCCTTCTGGAGTCCGAGGTGCCACAGTTTCTGTATCACCCAATTCTCGGATATCAGGGATGGACAATTTGTCGCCCCCCCTTGTACCTATGGAAAATAGTGACAACATCTTTGTATTGACAGGGAGTCCACCTCTGTTTAGCAAAAATAATCTGCTAGGAGGCTGCTCATGTGTTCATGTAAATGGTGTGGTAAGTCCAATCTCTTGTGTTCTGCCAAAGCTAGCAAACCATATTTCCTTGGAATCACCTATGAGCCCGCTACCTCTACAAAACGAAATTTGTTCTGGGGAGTTAGAACTTAACAATACTTTAACTAATCCGGTGCCTAATGATTGTCATACTTTACTGATGTCTCAATCTCTAGAGGGGCCTTTTAGTCACAAGGATTTGTCCCCCTTTGGGAGTCTTTTTTGGAACATCGCCGGCCTGCAGCCCAAACTTGATGCACCGGATTGGTTGTCTTACATTAAAAATTATAATCTAGTATGTTTGCAGGAAACCTGGTTGTTAGAAGCTGTATACATAAACGGCTTCTTCACCATCCACACGCCGGCCACAGCCTCCCTTGGGGGCCACGCAAAGGGAGGACTACTGACTCTAGTCTCAACGACCCTGAGTGGCAGTCTGGGCATGATAATAACTGACTCCCTGCATTTTCAGATCATAAATGTTCATTTAAAGAAAACTTTACACTAGTTCTTGTAAATTTTTACCATAATAATTTTAATGATACAAATATAAGTATTGCACAGGAATTGGCAACTGCACTTTCACTTCATATAGACGAGATAAAAACGGATTTTTTAGTGCTTTGGGGCGGAGATTTTAATTGTAAATTATGCCCTCTCTCTAAGCAAGCGGCCTGCCATTTAGTAGAAGGGGCCAATGAAGGGAGTTGTCATTTTAACCATAATCCATGTGGCAACATTTTTAATTCAATACTGTCAAAATTCTCCCTTTTTCTCACTGTGGACTTGAAAAATACTGTAGGCTCCGATCTGATAACATACACGGGGAGAGGCAAGGGTACCCTCATTGATTTTATTGCGTTTTCTGAGTATTTTAAACCCCATTCTTTGGCTTTCAATATTCACAAAGTTGGCCATAGTGATCACTACCCTATATCTTTTGAGTGGCTGATCCAATTGGAAGATTCTATTGCCCCCGCCAGAACAGGTGCAATAACTTATGTCAAGAATAAGGGGCTTTTACGAAAGTGGTCTACCATAAATGCAAATCAGGTCCTATCTCAAATAATGACATCGAATTTGACCCAAATTCTAGATTGTTTGGAAGATGAGATAAGACCGTCACATATGTTAAAATCTTTCGAGACAATAATGGAAACTATAAACATCCTTTTAGCCAAGAAGGTTAAGCCTCGGCCACATCAAATCAGAAGGTGGTTTAATAGCGATTGCACATTCCACCATAATAAGCTGATAAAATCTTTGAAATTAAAACCGCACAACACTATTGAGGTAAGGCAAATACGATCGAATATAAGTTGGCAATAGAGAGGCGCAAGTTAGAAATCAGACAGGACGCCTGGGAAAACCTACATATAGCCTCCCAAAATAGAGACTCGAAATTATTTTAGCAAACGGTTAATCAAGATTACTTTCATGGCACTAATAGTGGCAAAATCGACGTGGCGATTATGCCTGAGACCTGGGTAGAACATTTCTCAAATCTTTATAAAATAGGAAACGATTTAGTTCATAGCATAAATACTATTTATAGGCCATCAACCCTTGCTCCTCCAACAATAGACGAGGTGGATAGGGCACTAATGCAGACAATGAGGAACAAAGCATCAGGCCCGGATGGCATCCCCGCGGATCTGTTTTTAAGTAATATTCCCCTGTGGCTCCCTTTGTTAACTAATATTTTAAGCTGCTATGCTGCTAACGGCCTTCCAGACTCCTGGAGATCTGTGATAATTGTACCCATCTTTAAAAAAGGTGACAGGGCAGATCCCAAGTGTTATCGGCCCATATCTTTAATAGACTGTACATGTAAGATTATGGGCAGGGTAATTCTGGAAAGACTGGAGGCCTGGGTTGAGGAGAGCGGGAAGTTCTCTGACATCCAATATGGGTTTAGGCGAGGCCTGGTGACAGTAGAGCAGTGTCTCAATCTGCACCTGGTCATAAGCAAATACACTTTAGCCAAGCATGGATCCCTTTATTTGGGGTTCATGGACTTGACGTCTGCTTTTGACTGGGTGCAGATGGGGCGGCTCTGGGAAAAAAGGCTGTCCCTGGGCATAGAAACGGCCATTGTGCACTTTTTAGCAGATATGCATCGGGATGTCACAGGGAGAGTACGTTATGGATCTGGAGGAGAGCTTACTGCCCCAATCGAAATGAACCGCAGGGTGCGTCAGGGATGCGTCTTGGCCCCCTTTCTATTTTGTCTGTATGTCAATGATTTGGAAAATCAAATTAAAAATGGAGATGTAGATGCCCCACAGGTAGGACGTAGAAAACTACCGGTGCTATTATATGCGGACGATTGCGTTTTAATGTCCAGAACTGGTGTGGGGTTGTAACGGCTTCTGACCTGTTTTAATAATTTTATGGCTGATTTGGGGTTGAAAACGAATGTAGCTAAATCCCACACCATGGTGGTCGGCAAAACCCCAAAAATTTTAAAGACTTGTTTTATAAATAATGAGAAATTAATTTATGTACCCTCCTTTTCTTATTTGGGAATTCTTTTTCACTCCAAAGGCACCTGGCCTGCTCTGATAGAGGCAAAGATAAGGGGTTTTAACCAAAATGTGGAGGCCATTTTTAGATTCGCACAAAAATTAGGCTCCAGACCAATAAAAGCTATTGTTGATATTTACAAAGTACGAACGTGCGCTGCGACCCTGTATGGTGCTGGAGTCTGGGGTGTTGGCAATGTTGCAAGCCTCCAGAAAACTGAAAATATGTTTTTAAAGCGTCTGTTGACTGTTCCACCAAGCACGGCCGCCACTATTTGCCACAATGAACTTGGCCTGATTCCCCTGTCTTTCCGTATACAACTAGCCCCTTTATTACTTTGGCATAATATCTGGGCAAAGGAAGATGCATTATTGAATCGAGCGATTATTATAGATTGTTTGACGTTGGAGCAGGCCAATAAAATACCATGGCTTATGTACATTAAAAGTCAGCTGGACAAATTAGGGCGGTTAGATTGTTTTGAAAACCCTGTAAATATCGCCAAGATCTCGAGGGCCAAATTAAAAAGTGAGTTTTTGTCTCTCTCTTTTGATAGGAAAATAGTTGTGACTTGGCAAAAAAGAGGGTTGTCGATCACTCACTTATTGTTTGCTCCCCTGGGGTGGAGCGTTATTTCTCCTTCTATTTTAATCATGCTAAATTGTTTTATTTGATAAGATTCAGATTTGGCATTTCTCATCTCCTTGTGTCATATCCACGTAATGCATTTGCCGACGCGAAACTGGATGTATGTCCTTGCAATTCTGAATCTGTACAGAGCATGTTGCACTCTTTTTTTTTGCAAGCTTTATACTAATCCGAGACGAGTCTTTTTAAAACCACTTTTACAATTTTTAAATATAAGAAAATGTAGGGCCGCTTTGCATCATCTTCAACTTTTAAATGATGAATTTGTCTGTTTGATGGTATATAAATATATTTCTTCTGCAGTTAGGATACGCAATATTGTTGGGAAATGATTATGAAATCTTGTTACAATCATGTTATGGAACTGTTTTGCCTGTTTTTATATTTGTATTCTTTTATGGTTAATTTTTAACGGAATAAAGATTTTTGACTGACTGACTAACTGGCATTTGTGCAGGCTTTAGTTCCTCTCCTCTCTTGTCACTTTCTATTTAATTGGTTGAATGTAGGCGATTCATTGAAAGAGATCCTAATGCTTGCCCAAAAGTGCATCAGAATCAAAACATTTCATTTTTGCCAACCTTGCCCTCTTTAATTTTTCTTCTACTGTAATGGCAAGCCTTTGATCTCATCACAGGCGATTCTCATGCCAAGTTAGGAGGACTTACTATTCCACCATCATTAAGAGGAAGTTTTGTTACCATTTTTTATTATTATATGCCACTGCAAAACTGTGCAGTAAGCATATAAAGCAAGTTCTAATTAAAGATTAGAATAGCTTAGTAAAGTACTGCAGTGAAAATTTAAAAGTTTTATGAAGCGCGGTTTGTACTTTTTTTTTTACATGTTTAGGGTGTAAAGCAGGTTTTCCTGGCAGAAAGGCAAGATAATATTTAAAATCGAAGTGGAGGCTGGGCAACAGCCCTATCCGGTTTTACTCAGCCCACATTTTTGATGCCTGAAATTCATTGAGAAAAAAAAGCTGATGGAGGGGATGTTGGAATGAATGTGAGCTGCTGGTAATTACTGTGTGCACCCCATTTACAGCACTTTTTTGAGATATCTGCCATTGCAAAAAACTACCAAAAGAAACCGTCTTAAGATGGCAAATCCCATGAGAAGCCATGGTGTATTTATGCTGAGCTCCAGAGCTACACTGAAGCGCGCAAGTAAAGTCCAGTACCATTTCATTCTGCGAGTTGCAAATTGCGACGTTTTGCAACTTGCAGTTTGCGACTCGCAAATTGGAATGTACAATAGTGTCTCAGACACTGTTTGCGATTCCTAATGGGGTCGCTAAAGACCTACCTCATTAATATTAATGAGGTAGGTCACAATTTGCGACCCCTTAGGAATCTCACATAACACAGAGATGGTGGCCTACTGGGGACAGCAGACCATCATGTCCGTGTATGCTTTTTAAATAAAGCAACTTTTTTTTTTCAAATGCAGCCTGTTTTCCTTGAAGGAAAACGGGGTGCGTTTCAAAAAAAAAAAGAAGCGTTTTCATTTATGTTTTAAGAGCAGGCAGTTGTCCCTGGGACCACTGTCTGCTCTGAAAAAGCAGGGGGACCCCTTCCCATTTGTGAATGACTTACCACCAACTTGAAGTTGGTGGTAACTGTGAATGTTTTGCGACCGCATTCCCGGCCGCAAAACATTCCTACATACCAGTGCGACTCGCTATTAGGAAGGGACGTCCTTAACACACTCCTTCTTAATAGCCACTCGCAAACCCTATTTTGCGATTCGGTAATATGTCACCGACTCGCAAAATAAAGTTGGTGCATGCCAGAAAGCTTTTTACCGGTCGCAAACAGCCCGGTGGTCTGTTTGCGACCAGTAAAATGTTTTCTACATCTGGCCCTAAGGGGGATATTCTCAATGAAGTGGCGGTGAGAGGCGTTAGCCTCCTTGGCTTAACGCCTCTCACCGCCACTTCGGAAACGCGAGGCTGCACCATATTCTCAAGAATGTGGTGCAGCCTGGTGTTTCCCCCTGTGATGGCGCTAAGTTTCACAACTTAGCGCCAACGCAGGCACCCTTGCACCAGAGTGCAAGGGTGTCTGTGTGCAGGGGAGGGTTGTTTATGTACAGGAAGGTGCCCCTTCCTGCACATAAACAATCCCAAAATACCATTTTGTAACTTTCATGTGTGCTGCTTCGTGGCGCTGACCCTATCGCCACGGGAACATCAGAAAAAGTGACGTTCCCGTGGTGATAGGGGCTTGAGAATATGCCCCTAAGTGTTTCAAAGATCGCAAACGCACCAATTCGGCATTTGTGACCGTTGGAATGTTATTTCCTATGTACTAATTCTATTTTAGGAGTTGGAAAACTTTCCTGACTCATAAAATGGTAGTCCAAATGGATACCAATTCGGTATCCGGAAGGGACATTTGTAAGCGTTCCTTCCAAATATTAAATCGGTATCTTATGTATCAGTGTTTTGCAAACAAAATCCAGTTACCAAATATTGAAAGTTTACAGACACTTTAAAGCAGGTTGAAACCCATTTGCAAAAGTACAAGCATCCCTTTTGGACCTCTTCTTTGTGAGTGTAAACAAAATGTGTTGAAGATTAGGCAGGGGTCCAAGAGATCCCTGCCAACTCTTTAATTTAACCCACCCCCCCAAAAAAAACTACTTTTTAAAATTTAAAAGCAGCCCTGTTTTCTACAAACAAAACAGTCTGCATTTATGTTATAGAAAATCAATCAGAAATGGTGGCCTGCTGAACCTTGAAGGCTGTCATCCCTGTGATTCTGGCCAATCGGATTGTCACAAATTGCAACCTATCTAATAAATGTCCATTAGATTGGTCGGATTATGACTCAAGCCGATTCTGTTTTTGTTTTTTTACAGGCTAACCTAATGGTACGTAGGTCAGTTCATAAGAATATTCACTGGTCAAAAAGATACTTCTCACGAGTTGCAACCAGTATTTTGGGAGCAGTAAATAGTACATTTGGCCCTAACTTGCATACACAGACAGCAAGAACAGATACAGTAAATATGTAGATATAGAAAAGGATTTACCAGGTGAACAATACAACAGGTTTCACCCTAAGTTAGTAAGCAAGCAACTGCACTTAAATGTCTCTGAACCAAAACAACAAGCGTTCCTACCACAGCAAAATTACATGAAGCAGAAGGAGGTAAACTGAAGATGCACATTTAGCACCCAGATAAATAAATCACAACGCCACAAGCAAATGCTTTCTCCAGAGTCCCCTGCCCTTGGTGATGCAAACATATACATAATCATGTAGCTAATGCCCACCCCACTAGAGGACTCACACTTCGGACTTGCCACTAGGTGGACATGTTTTCTTTTTTCCTATAGCTCCAGGGCCTTTAGGGACAGTAGATTCTAGATGGATGAGCCATAAGATGGCTACATTTGCAATTGCACTGGTTCTTGAGCAATTTCAGGACTTAAAGCACTTTCTGATAGGACGCATTTCATTTGGAAACCAGCAGAAGAGCTCTCCACTCGAGCTAACCCCAGCGCATTCTTCTTCTTCTCTAGGCATGACCTGCCTCTAGTTTGGTCTTCTTGTCTCTGCTGACTGCTTTCCTTCCCTCAGACCCAGCAGAACCCTCAAGCACCACAAGTGAGAGTGAGTGTGTGAGCAAGAGTGAGCTTGCACTCTTACTGCTTGTATCAAAGCTTGCATTACTGCTACCTGTACCTTGCTTAATGGATGTAAGGAAACATTGCAGTGCTCCTGCCCAGAGTGTATGTTTCACAGAGCTGATTCACTGAGTGGGACTTGCTGGAGGTAACAGGAGCGGTAGTTGACCTCCAAGGACCTCAATAGCCAAGGGGACTTCATGCGCTAGGAGGTGCGTTTGCAGCGCAGTGGAGATAGGGGGCGTGGCCTCCTACCAGGTCTCAGCAATCCTGCTGTGTGGGACTTACTGGAGGTAACAGGAGGAGTGGTTGGCCCCCAAGACGTCCTTGGGGGGTCAATAACACTCCTGTTATCTCTAATAAGTCCCACACAGCTGGATTGCTTGGAGGTCTTCGGAGGTCACGCCCCCTTTCTCCATCACTCTGCAGACGCAGCTTGTGGAGCACTACTGGTTGGGAGATGAAGTCCACCTTACTCCTGAGGGACCTTGGGAGCCAAGAAGCCCTCCTGGAACATCCTGTAGGTCCCACACAGTGGGATTCCTGAGAGCTGGTCGGAGCCCCAGCCTACTTTCTCCACCACTCTGCAAACGCGACTACTAGTTAAAAAAACATAGAAATTCACTGAAAAAACCAAAGGTTACAGGGACATTATAGTTAGGAATTAGCATTTAAAAAACCTTAGAAATTCACTGAAAAAAACCAAAGGTCATATCCACTCATACACCCATCCAGCCACTTACACACTGAGTGTGTCACCCATAGAGCTACTCATCACCTACTCACTCACCCATACAGTCAATCACACAGCCACTTACTCATGTATACAGTTACACACACTCACTCATACAGATAGTAACACATACTCACTCACCTATACAGTCACTGACACAAGCACAGACTCACCCATACAGCCACTCTCACATTCACTCACTCACCCATTTAGCCACTCACATACCCCATCACTCACATATTCTGCCTTTCACATACCCTGTTACTCACCCATATACCACAGACACATGCACTCACTCACTGACACAGCAAATCACACACTCACTCACCCATTCAGCCCCTCACACACGCAGGCATTAACCCATACAGCCAATGACTCACTCAGTCACTCATCCATACAGGCAGTCACACACACCCTCACACACCCACAGAGACACTCAGAAACCTATAGAGGTACTCAGACAACCAATCACTCAACCACACATAATCTCACGTACCCATTCACATACCCATAGAACCACTTACACACCACCTGACAGACAGATACAGGCATTCACACAACCAGTACACTCACCCATACATTCACTGAGACACCTAATCACTCACTTATATAGTTAGTCCCTCACCCACTGAATCATCCAATCAGGCACTCATACACCCACTGATTCACCAATACAGCTTGATATATAATTTAACACTCAAACCTTTAAAAAAAACTCACAGTCACTGGATGATGTCATCAGTGATGTCATTTGAGATGTCATCAGTGAAGTATTCAGTGATGTCACTGACCATGTCATGAGTGATGTAATATGTGAGGTCATAAGCAGTGCATTGCGGGGACGCGAGTTATAGTTAGCCCAGCTAACTGTAATGTCTGAATTTCTCTGGTTTTGTATGAGTGAAATCTGAGCCTAATTGTAATGTCTCTGTAATCTTTGGTGTTTTTAGTGAATATATATATATATATATATATATATATATATATATATATATATATATATATATATATATATATATATATATATATATATATATATATATATATATATATATATTGTAAAACACCAAGCCCTCAGGCAAGGCTGCACTCGAGCAGCACCACAATCCAGCGGGTAGAAGACACATCAGCATGCCGGTGTCAGCTCTCAGTTGTTCTTCGCCTGACGCGTTTCTGAGCCGTTCGCTCGTCATCAGAGGCTCGACTGTCCTTGGCGCTTAACACTCCCACTATTTATTTAAATAAAACTCAAATGAGTTGAAACGCTGCATTGTGGGATATATAGTAAGGATTGTGGTTCTGCTCGAGTGCAGCCTTGCCTGAGGGCATGGTGTTTTTACAATTGATACGCGGCAGCCCTGCCGTGGAGGCTTGCACCACCCCGATCTATGGGGGTCACGGGACTCGGAATCACCGAAGTCTGATGTGAAGCAGCATCGAGGGATTAATGGACACATAGTATTCTGGGGCCCATTCAGGGCGTTATATTTTTCAGCTGTGGCACTCCCATTAAGGGAATTAACACTTACTATATATCCCACAATGCAGCGTTCAAACTCAATTGAGTTCTATTTAAATAATTAGTGGGAGTGTTAAGCGCCAAGGACAGTCGAGCCTCTGATGACGAGCGAACGGCTCAGAAACGTGTCAGGCGAAGAACGACTGAGAGCTGACACCGGCATGCTGATGTGTCTTCTACCCGCTGGATTGTGGTGCTGCTCGAGTGCAGCCTTGCCTGAGGGCATGGTGTTTTTACAATATATATATATATGTTTCGAAAATCACCACTCCAATATTTGGCAATAATCCGGCACTCCACGGGACAATTTTTAACTCGAAATTTATTAGATTACTGTGACGGCATCTACACGTTTCGGCAGCAGCATATATATATATTTTTGTTTTTAGTCACCCAAAGAATCATTCACACTGCCATTTACTCACCTATACACACACACCACCTCACTTATTCATACCGATAGTACCATATACTTACTCTCTTCTACAATCACTGACATAAGCACACACTTATCCATGCAGCCACTGTCACAATCACTCACTGTCACATTTAGTCAGTTATATACTCCAACACTCACATATACTGCCTTTCACATATGTAGTTACTTACACATATACCACTGAGACATCCATTCACTCACAACACAGCTATACACACACTCACTCACCCATACAGCCCCTAACACACGCACTCATGAACCCATACACCCAGTAAATCACCCACTCACACATCCATGCAGGGAGTCACACACACACCCACACAGACACTCAGGCACCCATACAGGTAATCAGACAACCAATCATTAACCCATATAGACACTCATGTAGCTACTAACCAACCCATGCAGCTACTTTCACACTAACTGACACACTGATACAGACATTCACAAAGATTAGTCATTCATGCATGCATTCACTAAGATACGTTTAATCACTCACTTATAGTCAGTCACACACCCACTAAATCATCCATTCAGACACTCATACACCCACTCATTCTTCAATACACCATGGCATATATATATATAACATTCGTCAACTTTTTAGAAACACTCATAGTCACTGGATGATGTCATCAGTGATGCAATTGGAGATGTCATCAGTGATGTCATCAGTGATGCCACAGACCATGTCATGAGTGATGTAATATGTGATGTCATCAGCAGTGCATTGCGGGGGCGCGAGTTATAGTTAGCTCAGCTAACTATAACAGCTGAATTTCTCTGGTTTTGTATGAGTGAAATGTCAGTCTAACTATAACGTCCCTGAAACCTATGTTTTTTTCAATTCATTTCTAAGGTTTTTTAAATGCTAATCCCTAACTATAACGTCCCTGAAACCTGTGTTTTTTTCAGTGAATTTCTAAGGTTTTTTAAATGCCAATCACTAACTATAACGTCCCTGAAACCTGTGTTTTTTTCTGTGAATTTCTAAGGTTTTTTAAATGCTAATCCTGAACTATAACGTCCCTGAAACGTATGATTTTTTTCAGTGAATTTCTAAGGTTTTTAAATGCTAATTTCTAACTATGCCTACATAGGTAGGACATGTGCAGAAAGAGGAAGAAAGGCACAGAAAGAAGCTAGAGAAGTGCAGAAAGAGGCAACAGAAGTCCAGAAAGAGGAAGAAAGGTGCAGAAAGAAGCAAGAGATGTGCAGAAAGAACCAACAGAGGTGCAGAAAGAGGCCTACTTTGACTGTACCTTACAACAGACTCATACAAAGTACCTAATCACGAATCCTTCTCCGAAGATGTCTTAAACCTCACTTTTCTCTTGAAGGTTCACTATTAATCGACTGCTCAGAATGTTAGGCCTACCAAGTATGAAACAGCAATCCTAAGCATATCACTGTTGTAAGTCTGACCAAGTTTGTGAAGGTATGCATGGGTGTCTATGCTTTTACCTAGTGACATGTTAAATGAAAATAAACATGCAAACACTTGAATACCTGTGTTTCAAACAGCATACTCTGTAAATTTGAACTTCCCATTTGAGTACAGAAAGAGGCGAGAGAAGTTCAGAAAGATGCAAGAGAGTTGCAGAAACAGGCAAGAGAGGTACAGAAAGAAGGAAAAGGGGTGCAGACAGAGGCAAGAGAGGTGCAGAAAGAGGGAAGAGGGGTGCAGAAAGAGGCAAGAGGGGTGCAGAAATTTGCAAGAGAGGTGCAGAAAGAAGCAAGAGCAGTGCAGAAAGAACCAACAGAGGTGATGAAGGTGGCAAGAGGGGTGCAGAAAGAGGCAAGAGAAGTGCAGAAAGAAGCATAAGAGGTGTAGAAGGAGACAAGAGAACTGCAGAAAGAGGCAAGAGAGTTGCAGAAACAGGCAAGAGAGGTGCAGAAAAAGGGAACAGGGGTTCAGAAAGAGGCAAGAGAGGTGCTTAAAGAGGGAAGATGGGTGCAGAAAGAAACAACAGAGGTGCAGAAAGAGGCAAGAGAGGTGCAGACACAGGCAAGAAAGGTGCAGAAAGAGGGAACAGGGATGCAGAAAGAGGCATGAGAGGTGCAGAAAGAGGCAAGAGGGGTGCAGAAAGAAGCACGTGAGGTGCAGTAAGAGGCAAGAGAATTGCTGAAAGAAGCAACAGAGTTGTAGAAAGAAGCAAGAGAAGTTCAGAAAGAGGCAAGAGAGGTGCAGAAAGAAGCAAGAGCAGTGCAGAAAGAACCAACAGAGGTGCAAAAAGAGATAAGATGGGTGCAGAAAGAGGTAGGAGAGGTACAGAAAGAGGCAAGAGAGGTACAGAAAGAGGCAGGATGGGTGCAGAAAGAAGGAAGAGAAGTGCAGAAAGAAGCAACAGAGGTGTAGAAAGAAGCAAGAGAAGTGCAGAAAGAGGCAAGTGAGGTGCAGAAAGAAGCAAGAGCAGTGCAGAAAGAACCAAAAGGGGTGCAAAAAGAGACAAGAGGGGTACAGAAAGAGGCAAGAGAGGTGCAGAAACAGGCAAGAAAGGTACAGAAACAGGCAAGAAAGGTGCAGAAAGAAGGAAGAGAAGTGCAGAAAGAAGGAAGAGAAGTGCAGAAAGAAGCAACAGAGGTGCTGAAAGAGGCAAGAGAACTGCAGAAAAAGGCAAGAGAGGTGCAGAAAGAGGCAAAAGGGGTACAGAAAGAGGCAAGAGGGGTGCAGAAAGAAGCAAGAGAAGTGCAGAAAGAAGCAACAGAGGTGCATAAAGAGGCAAGAGGGGTGCAGAAAGAGGCAAGAGGGGTGCAGAAAGAAGCAAGAGAGGTGCAAAAAAAGCAAGAGTAGTGCAGAAAGAAGCAACAGAGGTTCAGAAAGAGGCAAGAGGGGTGCAGAAAAAGGCAAGAGAAGTGCAGAAAGAAGCAACAGAGGTGCATAAGGAGGCAAGAGAAGTGCAGAAAGAGGCAAGAGAGATGCAGAATGAGGCATGAGGAGTACAGAAAGAAGCAACAGAGGTGCAGAAAGAGGCAAGAGGGGTGCAGCAAGAGAAGTGCAGAAAGAAGCAACAGAGGTGCAGAAGGAGGCAATAGAAGTGCAGAAACAGGCAAAAGAGGTGCAGAAAGAAGCAAGAGCAGTGCAGAAAGAACCAACAGAGGTGCAGAAGGAGGCAAGAGGGGTGCAGAAAGAGGCAAGAGAGGTACAGAAAGAAGCAATAGAGGTGCAGAAGGAGACAAGAGAACTGCAGAAAGAGGCAAGAGAGTTGCAGAAATAGGCAAGAGAGGTGCAGAAAAAGGGAACAGGGGTGCAGAAAGAGGCAAGAAAGGTGCAGAAAGAGGGAAGAAGGATGCAGAAAGAGGCAAGAGGGGTGCAGAAAGAAGCAACAGAAGTGCAGAAAGAAGCAAGAGAAGTGCAGAAAGAGGCAAGAGAAATACAGAAAGAAGCAACAGAGGTGCAGAAAATGCAGAAAGAGGCAAGAGAGTTGCAGAAACAGGCAAGAGAGGTGCAGAAAAAGGGAACAGGGGTGCAGAAAGAGGCAAGAGAGCTATAGAAAGAGGGAAGAAGGGTGCAGAAAGAGGCAAGAGGAGTGCAGAAAGAGCAACAGAAGTGCAGAAAGAAGCAGGAGAATTGCAGAAAGAAGCAACAGAGGTGCAGAAAGAGGCAAGAGGGGTGCAAAAAGAGGCAGAAGTACAGAAAGAAGCAACAGAGGTGCGGAAAGAGACAAGAGAGCTGCAGAAAGAGGTAAGAGGGGTGCAGAAAGAGGCAAGAGGGAGCAGAAAGAGGCAAGAGAGGTGCAGAAAGAAGCAAGAGCAGTGCAAAAAGAAGCAACAAATTTCAGAAAGAGGCAAGAGGGGTGCAGAAAAAGGCAAGAAAGGTGCAGAAAGAGGGAAGAAGGATGCAGAAAGAGGCAAAAGGGGTGCAGAAAGAAGCAACAGAGGTACAGAAGGAGGCAAGAAAAGTGCAGAAAGAGGCAAGAGAGGTGCAGAAAGAGGCATGAGGAGTGCAGAAATAAGCGGGAGAGGTGCAGAAAGAAGCAAGAGAAGTGCAGAAAGAAGCAAGAGAAGTACAGAAATAAGCAGGAGAGGTGCAGAAAGAAGCAAGAGAAGTGCAGAAAGAAGTAAGAGAAGTGCAGAAAGAAGCAACAGAGGTGCAGAAAGAGGCAAGAGGGGTGCAGAAAGAAGCAAGAGAAGTGCAGAAAGAAGCCACAGAGGTGCAGAAAGAGGCAAGAGGGGTGCAGAAAGAAGCAAGAGAAGTGCATAAAGAGGCAAAAGGGGTGCAGAAAGGGGGTGCAGAAAGAGGCAAGAAGGGTGCAGAAATTTGCAAGAGAGGTGCACACAGAGGCACGAGGGGTACAGAAATTTGCAAGACAGGTGCAGGAAGAAACAAGAGCAGTACAGAAACAACCAAGAGAGGTGCAGAAAGAGGCAAGAGGGGTGCAGAAAGAGGCAAGAGAAGTACAGAAAGAAGCAACAGAGGTGCAGAAAGAGGCAAGAGAAGTGTAGAAAGAGGCAAGAGAGGTGCAGAAAGAGGGAAGAGGGGTGCAGAAAGAGGCAAGAGGGGCGCAGAAAGAGGCAAGATGGGTGCAAAAAGAAGCAACAGAGGTGCAGAAAGAGGCAAGAGAGGTGCAGAAACAGGCAAGAGAAGTGCAGAAAGAGGCAAGAGAGTTGCAGAAAGAAACAAGAGGTGCAAAAAAGCAAGAGAAGTGCAGTAAGAGGCAAGAGAAGTGCAGAAAAAGGAAGAAAGGTGCAGAAAGAAGCAAGAGAAATGCAGAAAGAGGCAAGAGAGGCGCAGAAACAAGCAAGAGTGGTTTGCACACCATTAGTACCCATCTATCACCCACATTTATCAATAAGTAAGAGGTGACCATTCTAGGTTTGCAAAGGGCCTTCCACCACGCTATACCACTTGTCGCTGCATTTTTGGTAACGTTTGAGCCATTTAAGCTAGAAACAAGGTTTTTTTGTTCAAATCTGCAGATTATGCAGCAGATGATGGATTATGTGGCAAATGCGGAAAATATATAATAGTGCGAAAGTTGGTGCCGCCAAACAGTCGCATAGTTCCAGTGGCCCTGCTCATACCTCTGACTAGGTCCAGAAGTGCTCATCAGTGGTTCCTTCTTTTTTTTGTCTTATTGAGTTTATAGTTTAGCTTCAATGGAAATGAGGAAGACCAAAGCTGAGGTTACCACTCCACAACACAAACTACCATACCACATAATTAATCTCCATAACACATAATCCCACTCTACATAATTCCTATACACTATATACCACATACTTTCTATCCACATAATTTCACTGCACAACATACCACATAATTTCACTACACACAACATACATCCACTCCAAAAAAAATTAGTAAAAAACATTTACATTTACAAAGCCAATAGCTCTAACTCTCGCAAATGCGAGACCTAATACATTGCAAATGCTTCTTTAACTGGTAGTCGCGTTTGCAGAGTGGTGGAGGAAGGGTGCTGGGCCTCCGACCAGCACTCAGGAATTCCGCTGCGTAGGACTTACAGGAGGTACCAGGAGGGCTTCTTGGCCTCCAAAGTCCCTCAGGAGAAAAGTGGACTGCATCCCCCAACCCATAGTGTGTCAGGAGGTGCATTTGCAGAGTGGTGGAGAAATGGGGAAATGGCTCCGAAGACCTCTTAGCAATCCCACTGTGTGGGACTGTCTGGAGATAACAGGAGGAGTAGTTGGCCCCCAAGGACAACCTTGGGGGCCAACTACTCCTCCTATTACCTCCAGTAAGTCCCACACAGCAGCATTGGAAAGTTCTCATAGCAGGCCACGCCCCCTTTGCCCACCAGTCTGCAAACGTGCTCCCTGGCGCTCTCTTCGATAGGGATTTAAGTCCCCTTCGCTGCTGGGGGTCATTAGGGGCCAACTAGCCTACCTGTTACCTCCAGTAAGCCCCACACAGTGGGAATGCTGAGAGGTGGACATAGGCCACGCCCCCTTTGTCCACCACTCTGCAAATGCACCTCCTGGTACGCTCTTGGTTGGGGGATGAAGACCCCTTGCCTCCTGAGGGTCCCTGGCGGCCAACTGGCCCTCCTGTTATCTCTAGTAAGCCCCAGACAGCTGGATTGCTGAGAGTGGTCTGAGGCCACGCCCCTTTTTTACACCACTCTACAGATGCGCTGCCTGGTGCACTGCTGCTCGGGGATGAAGTCCACTTCAGTCCTGAGGTCCTCAGGACACAAGGGGACCTCATCGCCCCACCAGCAGTGCGCCAAGAGGCGCGTATGCAGAGTGGTGTAAAAAGGGGTGTGGCCTCGGACCACCTCTCAGTAATCCCACTGTGTGGGGCTCACTGGAGGTACCTGGTGGGCTAGTTGGCCCCTAAGGACCCTTAGGATTCAAGGGGACTTAATCCCCATCCCAGAATGAGCCAGGAGGCGCGTTTGCAGAGTGGTGCAGGGAGGGAGCGTTGCCTCGCCGAGATTCCGGCTTCTCTTTTCTTTTTTTTGTTTTAGAAGGGGGGCTGGGTGGCCCCCCTTCTCTTAATATTTTTTGGGCCCTGGGGACCCCATCCCCCAGGGCCTGAGACTTTTTTTTTAAACAAGAAGGAGGCCACACGGCCCCCCTCCCGAGGCTGATTTCGGCCCCGGGGACCCCATCCCCCGGGGCATGGGCACTTTTTTATTTTTATTTTATGTATTCCCATTTATAGGAGGGGGGCAGCGTGGCCCCCTCTTGAGGCCATTTTTGGCCCCGGGGGCCCCATCCCCCGGGGCTTTGCCTCTTTTTGAAAATACTTAATTTTTTTATGGGAGGGGGCCACATGGCCCCCCTTCCCTGGGCCACTTTTGGCCCCAGGGACCTCATCCCCCAGGGCCTGGCCACATGTTGGGGACCATGGGGGGAGCCCCAATGCCCCCGCGGTCCCTGCCAGCTCCCCGCCTCCTGCGGGAGCCGGCATTGCTTTTGGACATGTCAGCAGCTCCCCTTGTCCAAAAGCAATACTGCTTTGCTTCATGGAAGCAAGAGCAGGTTTTCTGCTTTCACTTCCACAAAGCGAAGCTGAGTTTGCAATGAAAGGGCGGAAGCCGTGCTCCCGCCCTGTCATTGCAAACTGCAATGTCCTGGGGGTGGGCACCCCGGGACATTGCTGGAGCCGGCCCTGGGGGGTGGCAGTCCCCAGGGCCATAGAGGGCTCCAGGAGGGGGGCCACGCTGCCCCCCTCCCAACATGAAGATAGCCCCAGGGAGGTGGTGGTCCCTGGGGCCAGGGGTGCACAACGGACCCCCACATTAACATAATTAGTGCCATAGGGAAGTGGTGGTCCCCAGGGCAGTGTGGGGTGGCAGGAGCCCCCCCACACTAATTTACATTATTGAACCCCCCGGGAGGTGGCGGTCCCCGGGGCTTGGGGGGTCCGCGATGCCCCCCAGCCCTATTTAATTTGAAGCCCCTTAAAGAAACGTAACGCGGGAGCCCGCGCTTAATTATTATTTTTTTTTTCATCCAGATTCACGCACCAGCGCGAATCCCGCCGAAAAAATTAAGAAAAAATGTTTTTTTGGGCCCTGAGCAGGCTTAGGCGGTCAGGGTGTTTCTACCCTGCCCCCTTATCTTGTTTTTTCACCTTTTTTCTTGTGACTCGGTTCTACCGAGTCACAATATGGCTGCCAACACTTTTTGGTTTGAAGTGTTGGCAGCCAATCAGAATCAAGCTCGTGCTCGGGAGGGTTCGCGGATCCACCGCGGTCACCAGATATATAGTTTTTTAAAATAGGAATATTTCAGGAACTACTGAACGGATTTACACCAATGTTTTTAAAAAACGCTTTCTGAACCAAGAGCTACCTTTTTGCCAAATTTGGTGTAATTCCGTTCAGCATTTTGGGCTGTAGCTTCGTCTAAAGTTTCCCATAGAAATTAACATGGAGAAAACGTGTTTTAGGACCCCCTTATTTCTCGGCCCCCACTGGACGAATCACCCCGAAACTTTCAAGACCGGAGCTGGCCTGAGCTGGGCATTAGTTTTGAAAATTTCATGACGATTCGTCAAACGGCGCCAAAGATATTGGCAAAAGAAAAAATGCTTTTCCTATGGAAACTAGGTCCTACCTATAACTACCTACTGGCGACCGCCAGTAGGTAATATATATATATATATATATATATATATATATATATATATATATATATATATATATATATATATATATATATATATATATATATATTATCTACTGGCGGTCGCCAGTAGATAGTTATAGTTAGGACCTATTTTCCATAGGAAATCCGCGACATTCTATTTGAAATAACTCTCTTGCCGGTTGGCGAATCTTCGCGAAATTTTCAAACTTTATGGCCCGCTACGGTCCGCTCCTACCCTGAAAGTCTCGGGGTGATTCGTCAAGCGAGGGCCGAGAAAAAGGGGTCCCAAAACGTGTTTTCCCCATTCATTTTCCCATAGGAAACTTTAGACACGGCTACAGCCCGAACTGCTGAACGGAATTACACCAAATTTGGCAAAGAGGTAGTTCTTGGTTCAGAAAGAACCCTTTTGTTAAATGGTGTAAATCCGTTCAGTAGTTGCGGAGAAATTAAAAAAATAAGAGTCAAAAAATCAATTTCCCATAGGAAACTTTAGACACGGCTACAGCCCGAACTGCTGAACGGAATTACACCAAATTTGGCAAAGAGGTAGTTCTTGGTTCAGAAAGAACCCTTTTTGTTAAATGGTGTAAATCCGTTCAGTAGTTGCTGAGAAAATCAAAAGTAAAAGTACATATATATCTATGGGCGCGGAGGATCCGCGCACCACTCCCGATCACGAGCTGCATGCTAATTGGCTGTCAACACTCCAAATCAGGAAGTGTTGGCAGCCATTTTATCCCTCGGTAGAACCGAGGGACAGAAACAAGTGCGCAAAGCGCACAAAAGGGGAAGGGTAGCAACACCCTGACCCCCTAGGTCTGCTCAGGGGGTCCCACAAGGACCCCTGGGCAAAAAAATAATAATTTTTTTTTAAAAATCAGCAGGATGCGCTCAGGGTGCGCGGATCGTGCCGAAAAAAAATCGAAGCGCGGTCTCCGCGCTTCGATTGTATTTGCCCCGGGTGGCCCAAGTCCCGGGGGCATGGTGAGGGGTTAAATTTATGTATGGGGGGCCTCAAAGGGCCCCCAAGCCCGGGGACCGCCACCCCCCGGGGCTTTCATTTTAAAATGGTGCGGGAGGGCACTCGGCCCTCCCGCAGCCCACTGCTTTGGATATTGGAAGAGAGAGCAGGGAAACCTGCTCTCGCTTCCAATATCCAAAGACAATTGCTTTTCCACATGGGGAGCAGCATGTTAGCTGCTCCCCATGTGGAAAAGCAATGCCGGCTCCCTTAGGACACGGGGAGCTGGCGGGACTGTGGGGGGTTTGGGGACCCCCCCACAGTCCCCAACAAGAGGCCAGGCCCCGGGGGATGGGGTCCCCGGGCCATAAGTGGCCCGGGAGGGGGGCCACGTGGCCCCCCTCCCCAGAAATAATTAAAAAAAAAAAAAAAAAGGCCTGCCCCGGGGGATGGGGTTCCCGGGGCAAAAGGAGGCCTGAGGAGGGGGGCCACGCAGCCCCCCTCCTTAAAAATTAATTTAAAAGTGTGGCCATGCACATCCAGAAAGCGCCACAGAGCTGCGTTGCAGAGAGGTGTAAAAAGGGGTGTGGCCTCTCTACACGTCTCTGCAACGCAGCCCCCTGGCGCATACTGGAGGTTCCTGGTGGGCTAGTTGGCCCCTAGGGACCCTCATGATTCAAGGGGACTTAATCCCCCAACTTAAAACGCGCCACGGGCGCGTTTTCTCAGATGTCACCTCAGGCCCCGCCCCTCCCTTCACCATTGTGCAAATATTCCTCTAAAATCAGCCAAAATACGAATTCCGATTTACTCACCTGTTATCAGGAGAGACCTCAGTGCTGTATCTTTCAGCCCAGTACTGGTCCTGAAAAGTAATTTTAACCGTACTTACCAGTAACTTGAATTTCCTTCCATAGGCTAACATTGACTGGTTTCACTTGGAAATTCTTCTAAGTGTCGAGTTTTGGAACTTTAAAATATTCCTCTAAAATCAGCCGAAATACGAATTCCGATTTACTCACCTGTTATCAGGAGAGACCTCAGTGCTGCATCTTTCAGCCCAGTACTGATCCTCAAAAGTAATTTTAACCGTACTTACCAGTAACTTGAATTTCCTTCCAAAGGATATCATTGCCTGCTTTTTGCTGAAAAAGTTTCTAAGTGTTGATTTTTGAAACATGCAAATATTCCTCTAAAATCAGCCGAAATACGAATTCCGATTTACTCACCTGTTATAAGGAGAGACCTCAGTGCTGTATCTTTCAGCCCAGTACTGGTCCTGAAAAGTAATTTTAACCGTACTTACCAGTAACTTGAATTTCCTTCCATAGGCTAACATTGACTGGTTTCACTTGGAAATTCTTCTAAGTGTGGAGTTTTGGAACTTTAAAATATTCCTCTAAAATCAGCCGAAATACGAATTCCGATTTACTCACCTGTTATCAGGAGAGACCTCAGTGCTGCATCTTTCAGCCCAGTACTGATCCTCAAAAGTAATTTTAACCGTACTTACCAGTAACTTGAATTTCCTTCCATAGGCTAACATTGACTGGTTTCACTTGGAAATTCTTCTGTGTGTGGAGTTTTGGAACTTTAAAATATTCCTCTAAAATCTGCCGAAATACGAATTCCGATTTACTCACCTGTTATCAGGAGAGACCTCAGTGCTGCATCTTTCAGCCCAGTACTGATCCTGAAAAGTAATTTTAACCGTACTTACCAGTAACTTGAATTTCCTTCCATAGGATATCATTGCCTGCTTTTTGCTGAAAAAGTTTCTAAGTGTTGATTTTTGAAACATACAAATATTCCTCTAAAATCAGCCGAAATCCGAATTCTGATTTACTCACCTGTTATCAGGAGAGACCTCAGTGCTGCATCTTTCAGCCCAGTACTGGTCCTGAAAAGTAATTTTAACCGTACTTGCCGGTAACTTGAATTTCCTTCATAGGCTAACATTGACTGGTTTCACTTGGAAATTCTTCTAAGTGTGGAGTTTTGGAACTTTATAATATTCCTCTAAAATCAACCAAAGTACAAATTCCAATTTACTCACCTGTTATCAGGAGAGAACCCAGTGCTGCATCTTTTAGCCCAGCACTGACCCTGAAAAGTAATTCTAACCGTACTTACCAGTAACTTACATTTCCTTCCATAGGAATCCATTGTCTGGTTTTCAGCAGAAAAGTTTCAAAGTGTCGATTTTCACAAATTACAAATATTCCTTAAAAATCGCCTGTATGACTTAAACGCATTCTTTCAACTGTTTACAGGAGATGCACCAGTGCTGGATCCAGGATCCAACACTGAGTAAGAAAAAGTAACGATAACACTACTTACCTGCTAAGTGAATTTCCTCCCATAGGATAACATTGGTGATTCTATGTGAAAAAGTTTCTAAGTGTCAACTTTTAAAATACAATAATATTCCTTAAAAATCACTACTGTAACCAAAACGCTTTTACTCAACTGTTTACAGGAGATGTCCCAGGACTGAATCTAGGATCCAGTCCTGTGGTTAGAAAAAGTAATCCATAAAGTAACTAATTGCATTTAACTAGAAATTCACATTGAGCTCAATGTTGCATTGTGTTTGAAATTGTGTTGCCCATTGCAACAACTGTAACTACTGTACTTAAAACTCTATTGCCTATTTGCAAACTATTTAAACTAAAGTAATTCATTCTGAGAAAGTATATTTTGTAATGTAATGTATAATGTAATTACAATGTAATTTAATAAATAAAATATATAAAAATGAATAGTTTTAAAAAATGTAGTAAATCAGTATCAAAAAAATAAATATAACAATTAATACATTTAAAAATTGTCATTTACAAAACCTTTGAAATTCACTGAAAAAACCATAGGTTTTAGGGGCGTTATAGTTAGAAATTAGCATTTAAAAAACCTTTGAAATTCACTGAAAAAACCATAGGTTTCAGACACGTTATAGTTAGAAATTAGCATTTAAAAAACCTTTGAAATTCACTGAAAAAACCATAGGTTTTAGGGACAGTTATAGTTAGTTGGACATTTCACTCGTACAAAACCCGTGAAATTCCCCTGTTATAGTTAGTTCAGCTAACTATAACTCGCGCCCCACAATGCACTGCTGATGACGTCACATATTACATCACTCATGACATGGTCAGTGACATCACTGATGACATCACTGATGACATCTCAAATGACATCACTGATGACATCATCCACGTGATAATCTGATGCACCTCCTCACACCCTAATATAACCTTTGATATACCCAATCTAAATTACAGACTGCCATTCGCAAAACCATAGACACTCCAACACCAATAACTACATACCCACTCACTGATTCTTAGGTCTACACACACACATCCACTCACTCACCCGTACAGTCACTCATACTTATGGTCACTCAGTACAGGACTATCATATGCACTCTTACTCCTATATAGACACTCAAACACCGCCACTCATCCATAGAGGTACTCACACACCTAGTCAGTCATGCAAATAATTAAACACACTGCCATTTACTCACCTATACAGTTATACACACACCAGCTCACTTAATCATACAAATACTACCACATTGTTACGCTCTTATACAATCACTGATACAAGCACACACTCATCCATACAGCCACTATCACAATCACTCACTCTACAGCTTATAGCTATTTATATACTCCAACACACATATATACTGCCTTTCACATATGTAGTTACTCACACATGTACCACTGGGACATATATTCACTCACTAACACACTCTTACACACACTTACCCACCCATACAGTCTATCACAGATGCACTCTTGAAACCATCCACCCAGTGAATCACCCACTCACACATCTATGCACAGAGTCGCACACATCCCTCCCACACAAACACTGAGGCACCCATACAGATACTCAGGGAACCATTCAATAACTCATATAGACACTCATGTAGCTATTCACAAACACATGCAGCCACTTACACAGCAACAGACAGACGGATACAGACATTCACCCAGTTTAGTCACTAACCCATGCATTCAGTAAGATACGTTAAATCACTCACTTATAGAGTCAGTCACGCACCTACTAAATCATCCATACAGACACTTAGACACCCACTCATTCTTCAATACGTCTTTTCCTATATATATTAAAAATATTTAAACTTTACAGAAACACACAGTCACTGGATGATGTCATCAGTGATGTCATTTGAGATGTCATCAGTGATGTCATCAGTGATGTCACTGACCATGTCATGAGTGATGTAATATGTGACGTCATCAGCAGTGCATTGCGGGGCGCGAGTTATAGTTAGCTGAACTAACTATAACAGGGGAATTTCACGGGTTTTGTACGAGTGAAATGTCCAACTAACTATAACTGTCCCTAAAACCTATGGTTTTTTCAGTGAATTTCAAAGGTTTTTAAATGCTAATTTCTAACTATAACGTGTCTGAAACCTATGGTTTTTTCAGTGAATATATATATATATATATATATATATATATATATATATATATAATATATATATATATATATATATATATGTAAAATTAAAAGAACAAAGGTTACAGGGATGTTATAGTTAGGAAATAGAGTTAAAAAAACGTATTAATTCACTGAAAAAACAAACCAAAGGTTACAGGTACATTATATTTAGGCTCAGATTTCACTCGGAGAAAACCATTGAAATTCAACAGTTATAGTTACCTGAGCTAACTATTACTTATGACCCCACAATGCACTGCTTATGTCCTCACTCATGAAATGGTCAGAGACATCACTGATGACATCTCTGAGTCTGGAATTGGGTCTGTGAGCCTCTAAGTGGGCCTGTGAGTGAGTGTCTGAGAGGGTCTGTGAGTGAGTGCGTGAGTGTCTGAGTGGGTCTTTGAGTGGGTGCATGAGTGTCTGAGTGGGGCTGTGAGTGGGTGCATGAGTGTCTGAGTGGGTCTGTGACTGTGCGTGTCAGTCTCTGAGTAAATCTGTGAATGGGTGCACGATCTGTGAGTGTGTGCGTGAGTGCCTGGGTAGATCTGGGAGTGTGAGCATGAGTGTCTGAGAAGGTCTGTGAGTGGGTATGTAAGTGTCTGAGTGGGTCTGTGAGTGGGCATGTAAGTCTCTGAGTGGGCCTGTAAGTGGATGCATGAGTGTCTGAGTGGGTCTGTAAGCGGGTGCATAAGTGTCTGAGGGGGTCTGTGACTGGGTGTGTGAGTCTTTGAGTGGGCCTGTGAGTGGGTGTGTGAGTCTCTTAGTGGGTCTGTGAGTGTGACTGAGTGGGTTTGTGCATGGGTGCATGTGTGCCTAAGTTGGATTGTGAGTAGGTCTGTGAGTCTCTGAGTGGGTGAGTGAGTCGGTGCATGTGTGTCTGAGTAGGTCTGTGAGTAGGTGTGTGAATCTCTGAGTGAGTTGGTGCATGTATGTCTGAGTAGGTCGGTGAGTGGATGCATAAGTATCAGAGTGGGTCTGTGAGTGGGTGCATGAGTGTCTGACTGGGTCTGTGAGTTGGTGTGTCAGTCTCTGAGTGGGTCTGTGAGTGGATGCATGAGTCTCTGAATGGGTCTGAGTAGGTCTGTGAGTGGGTGCATGAGTCTCTGAGTGGGTCTGTGAGTTGGTGCGGGATTGCCTAAGAGGGTCTGTGAGTGTGTGCATGAGTGTCCTCAAGTGGATATGTGAGTTTCTGGGTGGGTCTGTGACTGGGGGTGTGAGCCTCTGAGTGGGTCTGTAAGTGAGTGCGTGAGTCTCTGAGTGGGTGTATGAGTGTGTGTGGGTCTCTGAGTGAGTACATTAGTGTCTGAGTGAGTATCTGAATGATTTTAAAAAAAGATTTTAGTTGATATTCGCTAATATGTCGCAATGTTACCTGGGGGGACAAGCTGAGCGTTGCGATAAATTAGCAAATATCGCACATGGGGAAAAAAATTCTGATGTGTTGTACAGGTAAGGGGACCCGCAAACACCCCTATATAACATCTATGGGATCAGGGTACCTCTACCCTGACCACTTCTATAGGCCTGGGCGGTGAACTTAACTCAGTTCGCGGAGTTTGTGGAGTTTTCTGCACTCCGCAGAGCTCGCAGAGTGCAGAAAACTCCGTTTTGCGATGTGCAGCGGGTTTTTTCCCTGAGCGCGAGCAACCGCTCGGGTAGAATTTCTACCCGAGCGGCAGGAATACCTGCACAAACTGCAGTTCGCACTGCACTCCGCCACTCGTGGAACTTCGCGGAGTTTTTTTGTAGTTCCGCGTAGCAAAACTCCGCGAACTATGCCAAGGCCTGCACTTATATCACTCTCAATGTTTATTTTCGGCCCCAGGGGACCGTGTCCCGTTACATAAAATGGCACCCACATCTACAAAGGTTCCGGCATGTCAATCACAGCATTCAAGTTGGTATGCGCATTCGAGATGCATCACAAAGTATTAGCGAAAGCTTCATGCCTCTAGATATACAAATTTGTTTTCCCATTAATATCTCAAAAACTACTTAATGGATTTACACAAAATCACAAAAAGGAGCTATCTTTCTGCCAAATTTGATGTAATTTCTTCCAGCGTTTCGGGCTGTAGTTCAAAATCCCTATGGGAATTAACATGGGAAATGTACTTTTTTGGCCCCCCCTTTTTCTCAGCCCCCGCTTAATGGATCACCCTGAAACTTTCCATGCACAATAAGACGTAAAGATTCGTCAAACGTCCCCAAGTTATAGGCAAGTCAAAATGCTTTTCCTATAGAAACTAGGTCCTAATTATAAATACCTACTGGTGAACGCCAATAGGTGATATATATATATATAGAGGGAGAGAGAGAAAGATAGAGATAGAGATAACTATATATATAGATATATACATACACACACACACATATATATATAATAATCCAATTAAGATGCACACACAGGGTAGATATTGCTCGGTAGATGGCTTTACTTTCCAGTTACGCGTTTCGACTACAAGAGTCTTGTGATCTGCGTCTTACTTGGATTTATTATTATATTGTTGACCGGCGCGCTCCGCCGGCATAACGCACCACCTGTCCACGGGCCCTGAAGATCAGAAGGAGCTTTGTTTGGAAAGGATATATATTATTGCATTATTCGCAGAAATCAAGGAGATTCAGGAGGATCTCGACGCTAATATGGAGCCTAACAACCTGAAGAGATTAATGGAGGCTATGAAGGATCGCCTAAAATATCATGAAGATGACATTAAAGCCCGCATACAGCGGAAGCTCCACGGAGACTACGGTGATTACGAGAGTGAGAGTATTCTCACCTTTAGCAGAAAGTACGACCACCTGTACACAAATAAGCTACCTATATGAGACCGACAGGAGCCAGCAGCGGAAACCTCACTGTCCGAGCAATCAACTGCCAGTGATATAGAATCCGAAACTTCAGGAGGGAGTGCATCAAGAAACGAGAGAGGCACCAGACCAGTGACTTTTTTGGACGAGTATCGCCTGCTGCGTCAGGGGAGGCAGACGACAAGGGACACCCCAGCCCCGAAACCCAGAGGACAGAGAGGACGGGGCAGAGGAAAAGGCCGAGGAGGAGCCGTAAAAGAAGATTACGGATCCAACAAAGATGGCGGAAGAGGCAGAGGACGGGGGCGCATGGGAACCAACACCGCAAGCTCCAAAAAGGCGCTTTAATGGATCCTGAGGTGGTTAATAGGACTATTATTCATCTATCCAAGAGACCTTTAAGTGACATTGAGAAGCAAACTCTCTGCTTAGGTCTCTCTTTCTGTCCCTCTTCTTCTTTCAACTACACTGACACGAGAATAGATCTGTACAAATACATTCGCAAATTCAAACTCAGAGAGTGGCACAAATTGAGGTCTGTGGGTCCTAACAGAACCAATGTATCCCATACACAGGGCAATGAGATTGATCTTGACATCAGAGACATGGATACTCTAGTCACATTATTGCAGTTACAACAGGAACCCAATCATATGGGGACTGACATCACTGAGACATCTGTGCTTGATGAGTTAGGTATCACCCATGACGCAGCAGCAAGTACTAGTTTTAAGCCACAGTCCACTTTCTTCCCTACCCTTCCTCATGATAGCATTGACACGTTCCATGAGGTTGTCACCAAATCTCTCATGGAATATTGGTGGAAATCATACCACAGGAACAGGGCACCTAACAACCTTACCTTTACGCAAAGACAGGCCCTTCTTTCCTTAGTTGAGGACAGTGAGGTTGTGATACGTCTAGCAGACAAGGGTGGCAACGTGGTATTACTTGACAGAGGCATGTACATAACTGAGGCAATGAGACAACTCAACGATACCAGGTTTTATACTCCCATCTCTAAGGATAAATACATCAAGAGTATTATCACGATTTGGAATAAACTTAATGACTGGAAGGACAAGGGAATTCTTGAGTGGGAGGAGTATTGTTTTCTTAAAAAAGACCATCCTAAACTCCCAGTCCTATACTTACTTCCCAAGATACACAAGGATCCCCTGGTCCCACCTGGGCGTCCCATAGTGTCATCAAGAGGCAGTGCCTTGGAACATGTGTCCAAATACGTGGACCATTTCCTTAGGGACCATGTATTCAAGCTTAACTCGTATATCAGGGACACCAAGGACTTTTTGGGCAAGCTACAGGACATCGAGTGGGAGGATGATTTCCTTCTGATCACCCTCGATGTAAATTCTTTGTACACGATTATTGACCATGAACAAGGACTGGAAGCATGTCGACATTTCTTACGTAGAAGACAGGTCAGATACAGGGAACACACTTTATTGATTCTTGATATGATTGAACATTGTCTCAGGAACAACATCTTCCTATTCAATGGTGTCATCTACAGACAAACCACTGGGACTGCCATGGGTTCATGCTTCGCTCCAAGCTTTGAAAATCTGCTCATGGGCCTGTGGGAGGAGGAAATGTTTCGGTGTCCCGAGCTTGCACATGACTTTGGTCGGGTCGTGGTGTGGCTTAGGTACATTGACGACCTTTTCATTGTGTGGAGGGGTTCGGAAAGTCTAGCCACTGATTTAATCAAGAAACTCAATAACAACAACCGTAACATACTCTTGACTAGTAAGATCAGTAACACTGCAGTGGAGTATTTAGACACAGGATAGAGATCAGGCAGAAAGAAATACACACTGAACTCTTCCGCAAGAGCACGGCTGGCAACAGCCTGTTACATGCCCTCAGTAGCCACCTGAGACCCTCAAGTGGAGTATCCCGTATGGGGAGCTACTGAGGGCCAAATGCAACTGTAACACTGAGGCAGCATACCTAAACGAATGTAGGATCATGATGGACAGATTCAGGGAGAGAGGCTACCCGAACTGGGCACTTAACAGGGCTAGTGATAGAGCTGATGGCATCAGCAGACAGGAGACTCTTTCGGTCAAGGTAAACCCTGAGACGGAACGAAACGAGGACTGCACCAGGATCATCCTGACATACAATGGCGATGCCTGTGATGTCAAGCGAATCCTGGTGAAGAACTGGAACATCCTTAAAAGCAACAGTGTTATTGGCAACAGTATTGATGGCAGACCTTGCATTACCTATAGAAGAGGGCGCAGCCTCAGGGACATGTTGTCCACAGCGACATCACTGAAGTTTCAGGCAGTAACACACACATTCTTCAAGGTTTTTTCCCTGTGGCCACTACAAGGCTTGCAAGAACAGCCTGATGCGCAAGAATGTAACACGAGGTCCAACCAACAACTAAGTCATTTCCCAATTCCTCACATGCAGTACCACCTTTGTCATCTATATCATCGAATGCCCGTGTAAATTATGGTACATAGGGAGCACCACTTTGATGGCTAAAAAGAGAATACTGGAGCACATGAGGGCCATTACCAGCAGGGACCCCAGGTATCTAGTAGCCCGACATTTTCAGGACAAGCACTTTTCAGATTCATCCCAGCTCTCATACTGTGCCATCGAACAGATCACGAATGATCTTAGAGGTGGTGATAGAGTTCTTAAGCTCAGGAAGAGGTAGTCAAAGTACATCATTGACTTCCAGACCAGAATCCCGGGGGGGTTGAACCAGGATGAGGAACTTGCTGTTCACCTCAAAGAGGAATGATACCTTTTGCCTCTATTTCTATTATTCCTTCATATGCATGGGAAGCCAAACTGTTTATGTTGTGTGTTATTACATGCTTAATTTGTTTTTAAGTTTCATTTTCTTGATGCTGATATTTTTCTTTTGTGTTTCTTCTTTGCAGGAGGAAAGGAAGGGACCCACCAGCATGTCACTCATGAGCACGGGTTCCCTACCCTTTCTTCGTCATCACTCCTGGGATGTCATCACAGATAAGATATATCATGCATGATTTCTGATCAACATTAGTGGATCTTTTTGCACTATGCATACCTTAGTCAAATTAAGCCTGGGCACTTGTCCAACACTAATGGTGCAGCTATTTTGAGTTCTATTTTTTGTCAGGCACAAGTCATTCTGGCCTGGACTGACCCACAATTGGTGGGGTGTGATTCAGCTACACGGTTATGTATAGGCACTATGCCTTCACACCTATTGGCCTGCCTTTGGTATGCTGCTATTTGGTCCAGGTTTTGGCACCATGCCAGGACTGCCTTCAAGTGCATGGCCTCAAGCTATGTTTGGATGCCACATGCATTATACCACTATGGTGCTAATATGTTATTTTGTGTACATTTGTGGCAATTATGTTTGGATTTCTTTTGACATGTTCCTTATGAAGATTGTATGTGCACCATGTTATGGTTCTTACACTTTTCTCTGACCAAGACTTACACCATTCCAATATGGCCGACATGTTAGATCCTCTTGTGTCCCTCATTTATGTTCATCATGCATTTTTAAGGATACCCAAGTGGTGGTGTGAGCACATGTGACCAAGGCTGCTGGGCAGCCAAAACACATTCTGTGATTAAACAGTTTCCTGCAACAAATGGTTTTGTTTGTGTTGCATCCTGAGAGCGCGCTTACTGAAATTTTGAAATAGTGATGACAAGCCGGTATGCTCTGCAGGTGCGCCACTTTTCCCACGGGTCCCACAGTTCCAGAAGGAGCAATGAGTCTGTGATATAGATATATATATATCCATGTGATCAAGACCCTTGTTGGGTCGAAACTCGTCATGGCTGCTAAGGTCTACATGAGCTAAAATAAAGACTTTGGAATCTGCAACGAATTGTGGTCCGTGCTCCATTTTCTGGGTGAAACCGGCGAGGTAAAGGTGAAGTGCAGCTAACATATATATATATATATATATATATATATATATATATATATATATATATATATATATATATATATATATATATATATTGGTGGATAAAATTAAGGTTAAACTGATGTTATGGTTAGGTGTTCAAATGAAAAATAAAAACGAATGTTTGAAAACTAAACTTCTGAAGTTAACCAGTTATAATTTACTGAAAACGAAACGCGTCTACCCGGTGCTGAGACTAAGGAAACGCGTGATTTTATGTGCTTTGTGGTGGTATTAAAATCTTGCTGCAACACGACTCAAGCTGTGTCAGACCCGTTTTTGATGAAGACAGCGAGATTGGTATTGTATGTGCGGCGGAGGTCGGCTCCGCTTTCCTGACATGCCTCTCGATTAGGAGCACCGCGGAAGGTCGACAAAAGAGTGGTAACAATGCACGAGGTGCATAACGCGGCGCCCCCCCGACCGTCACTGTGTTATGGCAATGGGGAGAGAGCGGCAGATTCACTGCTGAGTGAGCCGGTTAGCAGCAAGATAACCCGCCACGGAACATGCAGGTGCAAGGAGTTGGCAGCTCAATGGCTGACGATGTCAGGGCATCATCGTGTGCACGGGCGGGTCACTGTACTGAGCCTGCGAATTGGACTGTTTTAATATCCTTGGCATGATCTGCGCATTTGGGTGAAAAGAAGGAGTTTTGGAGTAAAGGGAGAGAGGAGAGTACTTACTTGTGGAACTATCCGTGTGCTCTCTCTATGTCAACATCGCTGCTCCAATTGGACTCCTCCTTTGCATATTTAACAAACCCCGCGAATTCCGAGTATCGGATCATCGAGCACCACACTGGCATTGAAGAAGGCACCCGCCGAAACGCGTCTGCCTGGTGCTGAGACTAAGGAAACGCGTGATTTTATGTGCTTTGTGGTGGTATTAAAATCTTGCTGCAACACGACTCAAGCTGTGTCAGACCCGTGTTTGATGAAGACAGCGGGATTGGCACTGTATGTGTGGCGGAGGTCGGCTCTGCTTTCCTGACATGCCTCTCGATCAGGAGCACCACGGAAGGTCGACAAAAGAGTGGTAACAATGCACGAGGAGCATAACGCGGCACCCCCCGGCCGGATCTGTGTTATGGCAATGGGGAGAGAGCGGCAGATTCACTGCTGAGTGAGCCGGTTAGCAGCAAGATAACCCGCCACGGAACATGCAGGTGCAGGGAGTTGGCAGCTCAATGGCTGACGATGTCAGGGCATCATCGTGTGCACGGGCGGGTCACTGTACTGAGCCTGCGAATTGGACTGTTTTAATATCCTTGGCATGATCGGCGCATTTGGGTGAAAAGAAGGAGTTTTGGAGTAAAGGGAGAGAGGAGAGTACTTACTTGTGGAACTATCCGTGTCCTCTCTCTATGTCAACATCGCTGCTCCAATTGGACTCCTCCTTTGCATATTTAACAAACCCCGCGAATTTCGAGTATCGGATCATCGAGCACCACACTGGCATTGAGGAAGGTACCCGCCGAAACGCGTCTGCCCGGTGCTGAGACTAAGGAAACGCGTGATTTTATGTGCTTTGTGGTGGTATTAAAATCTTGCTGCAACACGACTCAAGCTGTGTCAGACCCGTTTTTGATGAAGACAGTGGGATTGGTATTGTAGATATATATATATATATATATATATATATATATATTTGTAGGATAAAATTAAGGTTAAACTGATGTTATGGTTAGGTGTTCAAATGAAAAATAAAAACGAATATTTGAAAACTAAACTTCTGAAGTTAACCAGTTATAATTTACTGAGCTAACTAGAACTTGCACCCCCGCCATACACTGCTTATGACATCATATATTACATCATTTGTGACACGACAAATGACATTATTGAGATCATCACTGTTGACTTCTCAAATAACATAATTGATGGCATCACTGATGACATCATACAATCTTTGTGATACTATCCTGTAGGGTTTGAGGGCACTGCTCTCCAATTCTGCTCCATTCCCCTCCCCCCTCGTTTTACATGTACGTACCTCTCCCCTTCCTTCCTTGGCCCATTGAGCTGCCACTGCCCCTGTGCTACCAATCCCCTTTGTTGCTGCCCCTGCACGCCTCCCTCGTGCCCCGTTCTCATTGTATGTGCCCCTGCCCCCTCAATTCCTGATCCGTTGTGCTTCCACTGTGCCTGTGCTGCAACTGCCCTCCCTTGCTGCTCTTGCCCCACTGCCACCCAGTTCAGATCGTTTTTCTGTGTTGAAGTGTAGAAAGAACATACTTAGCTTTGCCTTGGTAGTTTTAGGATGGTTTTGATATTTACAGAAGTGGAGCTCCAACTGGGTCACCGGCTATGTTTTTATTTGTAAATGCTTCCTGTTGAGGTTTCATTTCTGTTAATTGGGCATCTGTGCCTGAATGCAAACTTGGCTGTATATTAATCCAAAAGAGTCCACAATGTTTCATGAAATGACCACCAAACTGGAGTTCTTTCTGTTGTATTCTGTTGTATTCTTTCTTTTTTTATTTTAAAAGGTGCAGTAATGCGGTACCAACACAGATACCACGTTATCAAGTGGGCCACAATGGGTGCCACAGTACAGCTCGTAATTCTTTGTTTGTATTTAACTGAAGGGGGATCATTCTGAGAGTCCCTCCCTCATATGGCCCTTGGAGTCAAGGTGTGCCCACCCAGCCCCATGTTGGCCATTTTACAAGTAAAATTCAGGACTTGGAGACCGAATCCTGCAATAGCTGCCAAAGCATTCTGTGAAGAGCTGTGGCCAACCAATCAAATCACTTGGTAATGAGGGACCAGTTGTAGTCTTGTGGTACTGAAAAGGCCAAAGGGAGGAAAAGCTGCCTGAGCCATGGGGTACAGCAGGACAATTCTGTGAAAAGCTGTGGCCAGCCAATCAAATCACTTGGTACTGAGAGACCAGTTGTAGTCCTGTGGTATGGAAAAGGCCCAAGGGAGGAAAAGCTCCCTGGGACATGGGGTCCAAGTGTACTTCTGCAGGACCAACCGTCTAGACATTACTATTTTTTCACATACTTCAAGACCATCGCAGCACCCCCTACACATATTTCTCAAGAACAGCTGAACATATTTATTTCAAATAACAGAAAACACGACTTCCGAGTAAAGTTCTAACTTTTTTGCCAAATTTGGTGTAATTCTATTCAGCCATTTTTTCTGTATTGTTTTCCATAATTTCGCATGGGAATAAAAACGGGAAATCAATGTTTTGTGGCCCTGCCCTCTTTTTGCTGGATCAGTGTGAAACTTTTCATGAAGGCGCCAAAGCGAATGAATTTTATTTTTGAAACGTTTTGTGCCGCTTCGTAGAACAGCCCTATCATTATTAAAAAAACAAAGATTTTCTTTCCTACAGAAGTGTGACCTTACTATAAGTACTTTGGTGCTATCATCACAAGATTAATATAGATATACTACACAGTGACAGTTGCCTCTGTGTAGTTATGGTTCAGATGCACTTCCAATTTGAAGAGATTTTTGATTTGCCTACTTTGACCCCTTGGATGGATTTGCACAACACTTCGAAAATCACTAGCTTAGTCAGCTAAAAAGTCAGTGAAAAATGCCTCTGGTGGCCTTGTGGCAGCCATTACTTTCATAGTCACTTCCTATGCTCAACAATGTTAATAAATAGAATATTGCACTCTGCACAACTGTATATATAAATGTATAAAGCAGACCTGAAGACATTGCTTACCACTTGGTACTCGACGAGCATGAAGGAGAGATACTCCGAATCGACTCGCAGAGTTTCATTTAAGGAAGGAAAGGCTGGTGGTTATTGCAGAGTGTTGGTGCTGTCTGGCCTGCGGCTGCACACTCACAGAGAACATGCTACACTGCAGCATCTTGACAGTGAACTACAATTTCCAGAAGGGTACAAATTCTTGCTTAGCTTGGAGACACAGCTGCCATCTTTGATGGCTAGGTTTAAGTTCCCTTGTGGCCCCTGGTGTCTTTGCTAGGTAATTGTGATACAAATTTACTGCAGCTCAGACCAAACTATAGGGATCGCAGATTTCCTTTGCCAAAACAAGTTTGTTTTCCAAAGGAATTGTATTGTAGGATATTGGAAATAGAGGAGCATTTCAGAAAGTCTTGTTGCAAATTAATTTTAAACTATTTTTGAACACATATGAACTCTTCAGAAACTGGGGGTTGGTATGATCAACAAATGTGAGGTGTCAGAGTAGTGGAGACCAGCATCTCTGTTTTCTCTCTTATCCCAAGCTACTTTCCCCATTTCTACCAGTGGCCTTCAGTTTCCTATATATATATGGCCATTTATGCAGGTGGTGAGAGAGATTAAAGCATGCATCTCTCCCATTGTACTCTGAGCATAATGTTAGTGCAACCCATTCCTGAGAATTCATTCCTATTCTTCATGGCAAAGAATGAGGGTACAATTGGAACATGGTCCAATTTACAGCCTCTGGTGTCTTCCTGCTCTTTGACTTGAGGTGCAATAGTATTTCAACAAAAGATGCTGTATATAGTAAACAAAACAGCACACAAGGAGATTCTTAACTGTTTGATTGCACAGTGCTTTATGGATGAAAGTTATGTGGATGATGAATTAGGACAATATGACAAGACAAAGCATACATTACCAGTCTACTCATCTGAAGTGATTTATTCATTAAAGCTACACAAGGAAATGCTGAGTAGGTGAAGAGTGAGAGTGGGGATCATTATTGCCTTGTGGACTCCAACCCAAGGAGGGCTGTCTTCAGAGATATATTAAATACTATTATAAAATATGGATGGAAAACCTCCTGTGATAAGGGTCAAATAGATAGGAAGAGTGAAAGTGAGATTGAGAACATGGATATATGGGTACTGGAAGAAGTTGAAGGTGGGAACAGCATGGGCCTTAGAGGGATGTTTGAGATAGGGCCTCAGCAATACATAGAGGGAATAAACCATGACTACCCTGGAGTGCCATGACAAGAAGCTTACAATTAGGGCTTTGTTTCTTGTATACAACCACCTATTCTATATACATTAAAGGTTGAGTGGGTGTCGGTGGGGAAGATGGAAGAGTACATGTGTAGCAAAGTGGATCACATTTCTTTTTAGTGAGAATGCATACTGTGGAAGTCCTGCAAATTGCCTCAGCAATTGAATCTTCTCATGATAAAAGAGTTAATGAGAGGCTTAGCAATCCAGGAGTGGGTGTATATTTGAAATATTTATTAGCTGGCAGTTGTTACCTGGTTGTGGTGGCAGTGTTTGTGATGAGGGAATCTAGTTGACAATGAGAGTCAAGCAACATGTTGAGGTTTTTGGCAGATGAGGACAGACATAAAGTACAGAGGAAGGGATTAGCAGAATTGATACATAGTGTTGCTAGAATACTCGCTTCTTAGTTATGCATGAATTGAGTTTCATAGTTGTGGGGGACACTGCATGCATTCCTTTGTTGAACCAGTTTTCAAAATTGTTCAGGTTTGAATTCTGAACAAGGTGAAATTTTAAACTTCACAGCTTTTTAATGTTGCTTATCTCTCTCTACTCACATCTGCACAGTATATGGGGTGCTAGAGAGCAGGCATGCAAAATGGCTGCACTCTCGTGAGGCTCCTGCGGTTCAGGGCCTTTATCCAACATCATCCTGCCCTAGAAGGCCCTACTGCACCCTACAAATATGCTATCCGGCTCCTAGATGAAACCGGGGGCCGTCTGATGCTGAATCCAGACACAACAACGCTGCCTATATGCCATAACTAGGCAACGGAACGACCCCCCCCCACTCTGGGGCTGGATGGCGGTAATGGCGGCTATCGGAGCGCTCAGCGCCTAAGGTGGGGCCTGGATGCCACGGTGAGGTACGGATATGGACATTGACAGGGGATTTAAAAACGTATTTACTGGCAACCCCGTTGGTGGGGGGAGGCTAACGTATGAGCAGCATTGAAGAGATGGCCTGGGAAGAAGCTTGGCCAGACCCTGCCTGTGCTCCACATGGCCTGTGGCTGTGTGAGCCGCCTGATCTGACTGGCGAGAGAGATCAGTGATGGCCTCGTACCTCATACCAGGCTGCAGCAGCTCCCCCCCACACAGACTCACGGATTCCTTGCATACCTGGAAAATCTGGGCCACGATGAAAAATTGAGCTTCAGCAATTGCGGGTACTGGACCAGATGCAAGTGGGGAGGGCCTTAAGCCATCAGCTGTGCACTGTAAGCCCTGTCTGGTAACTGCACTGTGTGGGGCTTTGGAGTGCGTTCCATGGCTCCTGGGCTGTTTACAACCCCAGGTGGGCCCGCCACCATCCTTGACATCGTGAACCTGATTGAAGGCAGAGTGGTGAAGGGTATGGACACGTACTTCCAACTAGGCCCTTGACCCCCGTCATACCCGCAGCAAGGGAAGGCACACCCGCATCATTGGCATCAGGATCTGCACTTTCTCTGGAGAATTGTGGGCCCCATATATTACACTCCAGTGTGTTGGATGACATCTGCGGTGGTCGCACCCTGGCATGGGCGGACTCCCTGCTCCTTCATTGTACTGCTTGCAGAGGCAGTGAACCTACCACCATCACTTTCCTGACTTAGCCTTGATTTTGCTGAACGTGCTCGTGTCTGCTTGTGCCCCTCTGGCAGTTAAGCGGAGGTGAGGGGGAACTGAGCGAATGCAACGGCCCATCCTCTTTGCTTGGGAAGGACTGTAAATTTGAAAAACCAATCTGGAGACGATGCAAGGGACTCTTCTCTCCTGCTGGTGCACGCCCTGACACACTAAGGCCGATTGCAGAGGGGCCCTCTTACTGGGATATGTCTACGCCAAATTGCCTCCCTCAAATATGGACAAGACAGACAGATGGCAAACTAAAATACAATTTGCATCCTGTAGATTCACCTGCATGCTGAGTAGCCACATGGATCAAATGAGTGTGGATGAACAGCCCATCGATGATTCAAATGTAGCAGCAGACATGAAGACTTTGCTCGTCGCCATGCAGCAGACCCTTACCGCCATTGAATAAAAATGGACACCATATGCACCACAATGGACTCCATTACACACAAACTGGAGAAACAAGATGGCAGCATAACTGAAACAGTAAACAGAATCTCTGCAGTTGAGGATGCCGTCCCCAACTGCGCTGAAAATATGCTCAATATGGAAAAGATACTAAAAATAATCCCGGAATATCCGAACATGGGCAGAATGGAAGACTTTGTTCAGTGCTTGTTGAGTGCTTGTTGACCACACTATTTGGTACAGAGTCTTTCTCTAAAGTACTAATTAGAGAACATGTGCACCGCACATTGGTGACCCGGCCACCGCCTGGTGCTCCCTCAAGACCCATCATCGCTAGAATGCTGAATTACCGCAACAAGGACACAGCCCTCCGCTTGGCACGGAAAAAACGCACATTACAATTCAAGGGCAACGTGATAACCTTTTACCCGCACTTCACTGTGGCGGTTCAGGAGGCTCGGAGGAAATTTACAACCATTAAAAAGAAATTGAAACTTGCTAATATTCCATATGCGATGCTCTACCATGCTCGTCTTTGCATTTCATATCAGGGCAAGGACCACATTTTCGCTACACCACAACAGGCCAGTGAATTAATTTTCCACAATACAGCACGCGGCTCCCCTACGGGGCACCATCATCACTGCAGTCAGACCCCAACTAACTATCCATGTGGTGGAGGTCCTTGGACCGAGTGATGATCCACCGACTTGAACTGTGCTGCCTAGATTGGCACGAGATACTGGTACTAGGGGATGTCACTGCATCAAGACTTGATGACAGGACTTAACAAGCAACACACAGTCCGTATTCTATCTGCCCCCTCCATATCCTATGTTTCGCTCTGAACTCTCTGTTGTTACTGCAATGGGTGCCCTTGGCGCCTAACTCATCCCCCTGGACACCCTCATTTGCTCAAGGAAGACCCGCCTGGTTCTCTGATTGCCCTCCTACAGGATACCCCTACCTTAAATACCAGGATACACACTGATCCATTGTTTCTTTATACCTCTTAGCTCTCTGTGGTTGCTCTCCACTTCACTTCACCGCACTGTAACTCTCTGCTACTCTGTTCTCACCTCTTTCTCTTCAATCCTATCTACCCTCCTCTTTCTGTCTTCTCACTCTTCCTTTCCTTCAGCTCTCACTAGCTCTGTCTAAGTTGTTTATTCTTACAGACGCTCTGGTGATACATCTTTTGTACTAGCACAATGGCTTTTGACTCCTTATTTCCAATGGTTTTGACTGAGTGGGTGGGTAATGCATCCCTGGTGGGATTGGGCTGCCAGTGTGCAAGAAGGGAGCACTACAGCACTTGTTAGATATAACTGTCTAACATGGAATGTTAGGGGTCTGGGGGACCCCCGCAAAAGACGACACATTTTAACCTATCTGGACAGACACAACATCCACATTGCCCTTTTACAGGAATCCCATGTGCTCTTCCTTTGCGGCTCTTTGGGCCTCGCACTGGCAATCTTGTACTTACTCTTCAAACTCGAGGGGCACTGTTACTCTAATCCTCAAAGGCACACAGTACATCCCACAGGGATCCCTTAATGACCCCCAGGGATGATATTCATTGATGTGGGGTAGATTGGTACTCACACCAGTTACCATAGTCAATTGCTATGGGCCAAACACCAATGATGCCACCTTTTTTGATAGGCTGTGGGGGAAGATAGTAGATATTGGTTCCACCCATATACTCTGGGAGGGAACTTTAATGTTGCATTGAAGGTGCCCTGAGATAGATCCCATGCCCTAGCCACCTACCACACCACTGCTGCCCAACATATTTGTGACATAATGGAAGAACATGCGCTACTGGACACTTGGAGGACACTCCACCATACGGTGAAAGAGGGCACCTTCTACTCTGGGGTACAAAATAGTTGGTCTAGGCTGGATTAATAGCTTATATCTAGAGAGCTAGGTACATGGGTACACTGGGTCACACATTTGGCAGGCACCTATTCGGACCACTCCCCGGTCCTATTGGTGCTATGCCCCTCAGACAACCCAGCCTCATATACCACATGGAGACTCTCCCCTACAGTTTTGCTGGGAACCCCGTTCCGAGAGGAACTGAGGCAGGAGATAGTTGACTTCTTTGATAGAAACAAAGACTTGGTCCAAGAAATGGGAATTGTCTGGGAAGTCTTCAAGGTCACGGTGTGCAGCATGTGTATGGCCAAATGTGGAGGTGTCTTGTGCTCCATTAGAGACCACTTGCGTAAATTTTTGAGGGAGAGATCAAGTCTTTGGAGGTTCATCTGGGCTCCTCCGATGACCCCGATGTGCCTAAAAGGATTAAATTAGCTCTGACAGAATTCCAGGAGACGGCTGAAAGAGAGTGCCTGTACCTTGGCAAATATGCCAGGGCACGGGCATATGGGGAGGGAGAACACCCAGGGCACATGCTGGCAACAATGACGTGTAAATCACGCTCCACTAACGACGTCCTCTAAAATCAAGATAGAGGAGGATCAATTGTTAGAGACACACCGGACATTCTACATGTCTTTTCCACCTTCTATGAAAACTTGTACACATCTCACCGGATGCAGGAGTAGATATAGATGAAAATCTAGAGGAGGTGGCATTGGGCTGGTTAAGCGACACCCAAAAAGAGTTTTTGGCAGCAGATATCGAAGACGATGAAATCACGGAGGCAATTTTGCAATCACAATCTAGTAAAGCCCCCAGACCTGCCGACCTCCCCGCAGACTTTTGCAAGACGTATATTTGTGTGCTAATGTCGATCCTAAAATCTGTCTTTCTGGAAGCAAAACAGTCTGGCGTGCTCCCCCCTCCATGAGGGAGGCAAACATTATCACTCTGCTCAAACCGGGGAAACCCACTGATAACTGTGAGCCTACCATCCCTTATCACTCATTAAATGTGATGCAAAAATTCTTGCAAAAATGTTAGTGAATCGCCATAATTTTTTAATATCTTTTCTGGTCAGACCAGATCAATCAGGTTTTATCTCTGGGAGGTCTACATCATACAATCTGCGCACGTTATTCGTACTCCTACAGGATATAGATGTTGCAGCGGTGGTAACATTCCTTGATGCCATTAAGGCATTCGATCCACTGCAATGGGATTATTTGATGACCATCCTCCAGCGCATGAGGTTCCCCTCACCTTTCTTGGCATGGATTACCCTCCTTTATTACCAACCGGCAGTCAGGGTGCAGATCAACGGTGTCATCTCGACCCCGTTCCCCATCACAAGGGGCACTCGACAGGGGTGTCGACCTTTCGCCGTTGCTCTTCGCTCTGGCAGTGGAGCCCCTAGCTGCCAAGCTTCGGCAACATCTCCATGAATATGCAATCATATCCCAAAAGACACTTGCTGGTGTCATTATATGCTGATGATACCACGTTATACTTTAAGGACCACAGGACAGCTTGAATGGGGTACTGCGTGAAGTTGTTCATTTTGGGGGGCTGTCAAGCATTCAAATTAACTGGGAAGAATCACATTTTTTCTCCCTCACCCCAGCAACACGAGGATTCCACCCTGATTTGCCATTGACATGGTGTGATACTGAGCTCCAATACTTGGGGATGGGGTGTCACAGGATAGGGAGGAGATTATTCACCTAATTATGGCACGGCTCTCTCCACTATAACAGATAACATTACTCGCTGGATATCACTCCCCCTCTCCCTGGGGGGACGTGTTTCCTTCATGAAAACTGTCACACTCCCAAAACTCATATCTATTTCTTAATATTCCTTATCCGCCGGGGCGACACTTCATTAAGGCATTAAAAACACAACTAATATGACTAGCCTGGGCAGGGAAGCAGCCGCGACTCCAGTGGGATATATTCACACAGCCGTTTTCTAGGGGGGCTTTCGAAGAACCAGACATGGAACTCTACCATTTGTGTGCCTGAGTGCATGATGTCATACACTGGTACAGGCCTACCCCTTTTTACTACACCTGGCCATAGAACAGGGATATATGACCCCAATACCTCCAGCTTCCTATTTGGGGTCACAGACAGCCTCTGCTGCCTCCTCGGACCCAATGGTTGCCTGCACAACTGGGGCATGGAGCAAACTGGCTCGGATCCTTGCTAAACCCATGCTCTATTCCCTGCTAATTCCTATACACTATCACCCATCCTTTCCGGTAACACAAAACAGAATGTAGACACATGCTTCAAAAAGTCGGGGTTTCCACATGGGGTGATCTCTACTCTGATACCACATTTATTACCAGCGAAAAATTATTTACAAAGGGTAGGCCTACCCCATTGGATCTATTCCTTTATATCCGGCTGTGACATAATGTAAAAGCTGCTACCACTGATTTTCCTCACGAACCACCCACCCTCAACACCTTACATATGCTGCTCAAGACCTCCACTCAGAGACATCTGGTCTCCATCTTATATCATAAGGCCTAGAGCGAGGCACTGATCCTAAATGGGTGTGCCCACACCGGTTGGGAACTGGAGCTGTGTTCACCACTCACAGATGAGCAATGGCAGGACTGCTGTCTGTAGACAGGGAGAATTGCCTCTAGCAGCAGGCTTCGAATCATACATTATACATTTCTACATAGAATGCATTATACACCTGTCAGACTGCACCACTATCATCTCCATTCAGATGACAATTGCACCCGCTGTGGCGGGAAAAAGCAGACTTTCTCCACCTCGCATGGACATGTGGCACGACACAGGCGTTTTGGCAGGAGGTCTCGGCTTCCCTTTCTCTCATGATCGACCAAACGGTCAAACTGACCCGCTAATCGTACTATTGGGACATACAATAGACATAGAGCCCAGTTTCAGCAAATATGATACTCTGCCTACTACTAGCTCAACGAAGGATTGCCTGCAGATGGAGAAGGTGGAGGCACCAAAACTGAAAAAATGGCTACATTATCTAATCTACTGCAGTGATCAGTTAACAACTTATGCTGAACTGCTTCCTCCTGGCTCTAGGCCCAAAGACATTTGGGAACCCTTACAAAATTACTTCCTGGCTCAAACATTTGAATGCTCCAATGAAACCTCCCCTCGCTCCCGTCCTGGGGAATCACTATAGTGTACTGTCAAACGGGGAAGGGAAAAGAACGGGACTGGGGGGGGAGGAAACAAATGCAGCTATGTCTCGTGCTGTGCAACGCCGATTACTACCTTACATGGATTGAGTCCTGATAGAAACACACCCCTCTTGTATGCAAATTTCCCTTCTACATTGAATATGGCTGTTTTCTGTACCACAGGAATTCACAAATGATCCGACCTTCAGATATACTCTACTGTTAGCACATGTATGGGGGATTAGAGGTAAACTGGCAAAATACACAAATTGCTTAAAATGTTGAGATGATGCACTTTTGTGTTTATATTGTTTGTTAACTGTTGTTGGCTGCACAAGCCATATGTACTTTAAAATCAGTAAAGAAATTTCTCAACTAAAAAAAAAAAATTTGCACAGCGTAGATTTGCACACTTTAATAATATATAATCCAGTTCAATGAATATAGAGAATTATTAATTGAAGGTTGAAATTACAACTTCTGCATTTTTGGACCTGGTGATCCAGACAACATTTGTACTTTGTTTCCCAAAACTCAAACCGAAATATATAGTTCATCGGGCATCTACCTTTCTTCTTAGATCAATGTCCATTAGCAGTGTTCCCCTGCAGGTATGAACTAAAGGGGCATCCACCCTTCAATTAGCATGGAATAGTGTACCCTTAGTTCTAGGATATTAGCAATGCATGATTAAACAGCTGCAAACTCTTGTTTTTAATGTATGATTGCAAGTATTAGTCAAACTATATCGCGAAGTCACACAAATGTAATAAAATATTCCCTGTGCAAATAAAATAAAGAGATGAGAATATTACTGTGTTCTGCTGTAATCTGACTGGCATTAAAACAATGATACTGCACGTCTAGACAGGCTAATTTTCAATCGCTGTTATAGCCTGCCAAATAGGAATTTATACAGACTTTTCCCTCTTATCTCATCTTGACAATGGACCTTGAACACCGCAAACATTTGTACATTGTCCAAGTCTTTTTGTCTGGGCGAGTTATATCAGTTTGGCTTTTTTATGTGTAAACTGAATGTCAATGATTCATTGGGCGTTAGTCGAAGATTTCGAAATCTGACCACAGACCATATATATTTACATTTTATAGCCAATTATGGCACCAAGGGTATGACTTGGATTAAGGGGGCTGTTAAGTGAGTAAAGAAATCATGTCTTCAAGTCACCTATTTACTCTGCCCCTCTGACGCCTCAGTGTCAGCAAAGTGAGGTATAATGAGGCTATTAGAGTGAGGTTATACTTGTTTCAATGCTGTTATCCCGCATAGTGCCTAGAAAGGACACAAGCCTTTGTAGCACTAGTAAGCACTCTCTGTATTCACAATCATTCACTGTTCCGAGGAGTTATACTATGTTTTTTTTACCTGGGCATTACCTTTTAATAGTGTGTGCTATCACTTAAATCTACCCAGATTTAGGGCGTCCTCAAGAAAGACACTATAAACATGAACAGAACATATCAACAGGGATACACAATTCCACTCAACACATGAGCTGAGTGCTGTGCTTCTTTACACGTGGGCATTCACAGTCATTGTGAGGACAGAGACTTCTGAATGACTGAAGGAGCATTGTTCTAAAACCTGACTTATAGACTGTGGGGAATATTATCATCTAAACGAACACATAATGTAAGAAAGAAAAAGGAAACATTTATAACCTAGATCCAGAAAAAACTGGAAAAAAAGAAATTGAGGAAACTCAAGAAAAATAGTTTTAGGCATTTGCAATGTAAGTCAGTGATTCAAATGATTGTCATCTAAGTCATTGAAAATCAGGGGGAGCGATGAAAAAGCGTTTTCAGCAGGATGGTTGCAAAAGTTAGGCCGGTCTCACACGGACAGACCTATCAAAAGTGCTTTGGAGTTTGTCCCGGAGATGAAAAGCACCTTCTGACTGAGATGTAGTTTTGGAGTTCAGGCTTCACCGGCATCTGTATTTGTCCACGGTTGTATCTGAGGAGGGATCCACGACTTTGGATAAACTGTTTCAGGGGCCATGATGCAGAAGATTGGAAAACAAGATTCCAGCGGGGGAAGGTGCATCGCCGTGGTCAATGTTGCTCACAAGATTGTCAAACAAGTTGTTTGGCTTCCTCTGTCAGTCTTCTTTTCTGGTTTTGGCACAGCTACACTCTCTCTGGTGAGTGACGTCTCAGCTTAAGGGAGTGAAGAGATTCACAGCCTGGAACTGGGTGGTTTGTGGGAGCCTGCGACAGGGAAGGGTACCCAAGATAGTAAAGCTAAGAGCATGAGGAGGTGGTTGCAAAGACTGGGAAGGCCGCGCCCCTCGTGGACCAGTGCTGGAACTTGCGCCTGCTCTTCTGATGGACCTTCACAAATGCTTTAAGTTCTTTTAACTTCTTTCAACAGTGAGGCTTCGCTGCCAGGGCGCCGGGCAGTCTTCATGTAATGCTGGTTGGAATGCTGCACTTGGTAGTTTGCACACTTTGGATTTGGGATTTTGAGATTTTTTTTTTTACGATCAAGACCCAGAATAACCTTCGTGCTGTGTTTGACAATGTCCCTCACTTCTTTGGTACTGGCTTTGGGTTTTAAGGTGTTACTTCACATCCGTTCTGTTGGACAGCACAGCTTCCAGTACACCACACTTTCGGGTACATGAAACTCCACCCACCTGCTGGCAGGGTACCACAACTGGCTATGAACCCCTTAGGCCTATGGGAAAACCAGATCCTCCCTTCATGTGACGACATCAGGCCTTCTGCTCTTCTGACACAAAGGCAGGGTCATCTGTCTGAAGAAGGCGGAGTTACACATTGTTCTTTCTGCCAGTGGTATATCGTTGAAAACAGATTTCACCACTACAAATTCATAATCTGGAGCTTTATCTTGAAATTATATTTATTTCAGAAAATTAATAAATAAAAATTGCTGTGTGTGACTCGCCTCAAAAATGAAGCAGTGGAGTTCTTTCGAAAAATTAGGCTGAGAGCCTTTTTTTACAATAAAAACAACACGACCCCTAAAGAAGCATCAGGTCTAGCGAATAAGTCTACGTTTGTTCCTTATGCCCATACTGTTCCAAAACAAATCTTGGCTTTCGAACAAGTTGTATTGTCTGCAATTCAGCAAATGGAGAACAAAAAATCTTTTAAATCAAATAATTTAACATCACAACAACGGAAGGCCCTGTCGGATCTCAAGCAGGATAATTCAATCGTTATAAAACCGGCCGATAAGGGCGGGGCATTAGTACTCTGGCCAAAGGAAATGTATCTTAAAGAAGGACGGAATCAGGTTCAGAACAATGATTGGTATCGGAATGTCAAAGATGATCCTACCCGAGAAATACAAGAAGCCATTAAACCGATTCTCACCCAGGGCCTTGAGACTGGAATACATGGACCAAAGGAGTTCGACTACTTGAATAAAAAACATCCCAGGATGCCGGTGATGTATTTTCTACCAAAAATTCACAAGCAATTAATGGACCCTCCAGGAAGACCCATAGTTTCTGGCTGTGACTCATTACTTGAGCCCATTTCCAAATATGTGGATATTTTCCTGAAACCGTTTCTCCAACAAGTACCCTCATACTTGCGAGACACGATGGATATCATCAACAAGATTGAGGGGCTACATTTTGACTCTAGAAACCATCTGCTGGTGTCCTTTGACGTGGTGTCTTTGTACACCCAAATTCCTCAAGAAGAAGACCTCGAAGCTCTTGAAACGTGCCTTGAAACTCGGGAACATCCACAGCGGGTTCCCACAGAGTTCATTCTCCAGCTTGCATCACTGGCACTAAAAAATAACTACTTTAAGTTTGATGATAAATTCTACATTCAAACCAAAGGGACTGCTATGGGTTGTCCCTTTGCTCCTGAGATGGCAGTTCTCTATATGGCCCGATTTGAAGAAAAAAGTGTTTATGAGTACAATCCCTTCAAACAACATCTTTTGAAGTGGTACCGTTATATTGATGACATCTGGTGCCTGTGGGACAGTCCGGAATCAATTTTAATGGATTTTTTTGATTGGCTAAATACAAGACATTCTGATATCAAGTTCACTGTGATTAAGAGCAAGACTTCCCTCACATTCCTTGATGTAGAAGTAAGATCCATAAATGAAGAACTGAGAACAACTCTACATCGTAAACCCACTGACCGAAATACGATCCTTCACTACAAAAGCTCACATCCTTGGGCCTTACGAGATAATTTGCCATATGGCCAGCTTCTTAGGATAAGAAGAAATTGTTCACGGATGGAGGATTTTGAGATACATGCAACAGCCTTGTGTGAACAACTAAGAGAAAGGGGCTACCCCAAAAAACGACTCAAGCATGCTAAACGGAGAGCCTGGTATACACCGAGGGAATGCCTTTTATCGAAGAAGGTCAAGGTGCCTATGACAAAAATGGTGTGTGTGTCCACTTTTAGCTCACACACGAACAAATTTCACCAGATTATCTTAAAAAATTGGCATTTACTCCAAGACTTGGAATGCCCTTTTGAAAGACCTCTGTTCGCCATGCGGAAAGACATCAGTCTTGGACAACAGCTGGTGAGAGCTGAATGCACATCCTCGACGAAGAAACACGATTTACGTGCTCACTGGAATCTAAAAGCAATTGAGGGCCACCACAAGTGTGGTAATTGTGTATCATGTGAAACCACGAGTGAAGGGTCTGTATTTGAGTACAACACCATTAAATGGACCCATAAGTTCTTTTCAAATCGTAAAACCAAAACTGTCATCTATGGAATTACTTGTCCGTGTGGGAAACTTTATATCGGAAAAACAAGCCAAGAAATCCGACTTCGAATAGTCCAACATCGCTTCAGAATTCATATGAAAGTACCTAACGCTCCTTTGGTTGGGCAATTTTTACAAGCCAACCATAGTGACAAAGACATTAAATGGACAGTTCTTTGGTTTGTTAAACAGTCAAAAAGAGGGGGAGACATAGAAAATGTCTTACTTCAAAAAGAAGCTTACCTCATCCTCAAGTTTAATACCACCGTAACTGGCTTGAATGAAATGTTCCATTTGGCGATGCAGCGCGAGAAACGAAATTCGTTTTATTTATTCATATGTGTACTTACCTGTAATCGGCCATAATCCGTAGTTTACTACCCCCCACCCTGCCCCTTCCCCGCCCCACGTCAGCGCCTGGCTGCACTCCCACCACCGACCGCTACTGCCTATAAGCCCTTAGTATATGGCGCAGGATGTGCCCAGGGCTTGGAAGTTAAATGCCATTAGTGGACTGCTGCACCTATAGTGCCATCCATTAGAGTGGTATTACAAACATAGCTCCAGGACGACAAGTATAGCCTGACTGTAGGAGTGTGAAAATTATAATTTGACTTGTCAAAAAAAACTTTTTAGATAGGTCAAAATTTTCTTATTAAACATTAATACTTATGGTCACATTGTTTAATTGTACAATTATATGCTGTCACAATGTTAGTAGTTTTTGAGACGGCTATAATCAATGACTGTGATCAAAATGAACAGGTCAAAATATTAATAAGTCATCCCTATGTTGGCCTTGTAGCCAAACAGGCAGGGTTCATGGCATTTAAAAGTAAGACATGTGGAAATGTATTGATAACAGTGACTATCCCCCAAAATGCAGTAGAATAATTAAAATGGTACCTTTTACAGCAAGGGGGCAACCCCCTGATGAAGATCACTAGCACCGGAAGCTTCAGAACAATTCATGAGTAAATTACCCAAGTACCTTTTACAGCAAGGGGTCACCTCCTTGATCAAGACCACTAGCACCAGAAGCAAGTTTACAAAACAATAACATGGATTGTGAAGGCACTCTGAAGAAGAAGAACCTTTTCGCAGATGAGTGCCTTTGGTAAGATTGGCTTATGTTTGGCCCTGCAGCATTGGGGTAGATGCAGTCCTTTAATTTTTCTTTTCTTTTTTCAATCATTTTAGCAGTTAAATGCATACTAGTTTACAGCTGATTATCTCCTTTCATCTGTAAAGTTACTACATTCTCATTTTCATTGAGGTAATCTGCCGACATCATGTGTTTTTTCTTTCAATAAAGCTCGTCACAGAAGCTAAAGTAAAGCTTGTTTGATGGTGCTGCCTTTGAATGCTCCAAACAATCTCACTAGAAATTGATCAATATTTTACTGCTAAAATGAAGATTGAAAAAGCTATGAAAATGAAAGGCCTGAATCTACCCAGCGAGGAGACTTAGGCTTCATGGGTCACTGGATCATTTCTTTGATAGCACATTGTTCTGACACACTAAAATCAACCTTGGCAACGTGAGCTTAGGTGTATTCCGTCAGAGCTGAGGAAAGTACTGAGGTATTCCATAAACATGTTCGTGTTGGGGAAGTCTGCCTGTCAGCACCCTGGATTATTCCCCGTGCATTTACTAAAATAAATCCTCTGATTGTACATTTTGGGGTGATGTGGACTCCAGCCAACTTGTTCATAAAATATTTTTTAAACTTTCTGCAAACATGACAACAAATATTTAGAAACTCAACACAGGGCTGCCTGGTTATACTAAAATTTCCAATCAACATGCGAAAAACTAACCACATTGGAACCAAAACAGTTTCTTACACATCTACTATCACAAAAGACACACAGAAGAGAATCCATTTGAAAAGAGATTTAACATTACCCATTTACCCAACGGGAACATGCAACTTGTCCTTCAGACAAAAATACTAATGCAAACCAGTAACAAGTCACCCATCTGACTACACGAGGTGCCCAAATGACCACTGTCAACTGCAGACCTCACAGATATCATCAGAGATTTCAAAGCAACCACCAGGTCACGAATAGTTAAGGATTTATAAGGGTTAATTTTAAAGAGCAATCGCAACTTTGGTGAGCTCATACCGCCTCAGAACTGTATCCCTTTTAATGTTTACATTTGGTTCATAAAGTGCAATTTAAGATTTGCAAACGCACTGAGCCTGACGTGGGCAGCTGTTTAAGAAGAAAAGGTCAGATTATAAAACCAAAGAGAACCAAAGCTACAGGAACAAGGCCCTTCCTCTAAAGTGAAGACATATTAACCTGAGGTTCAGGGTTCAGAAAGGATGCATGTGGTATGAATGGAAACCTTTGATTAGGAGTGCAAAAAAAGGAGACCGGAAGTTAATGTTTAGCTTTGCTACCTCTTATGAAAATGTGGCAAAAGGGGATAGTCACTGGGGTTAACATGTCCTTCTTTCTACAGCATCTGAAACAGGCTCCCATCTCTTCTATTTCAGGAACTTATGGATGCAAAGGAAACATAATGACTACTCACATGTAAAAATAGGCTCTCGTGCAATAAATACATGTAAATTATGTTACATTATCAGTGTTTTTATCGTGCTCTAATCACCTGTCAGGGTTCCCAGGCGCTCTCTAGCAGGTGTGTTATGCCACCCTGGGGGCTTATTCGAAAAAGTTAGGTCTTCAGCTTTATGCAAAAGTCAAGAAGAGAGGAGGAGGCTCTGATGTGTTATGGGAGATTGTTTCAGACTTTATGGGATAAGCAAGAGAAGGTGCGCCCCCTGCTCTGCTTTTGTGTATGCTTGGGATGTGTGCTAGTGAGAGGCCGGCAGAGCAGAGGTGTCTAGAAGGTTGCTGGAAGTGAATGAGGCTGTTTAGGTGGGCAGTGCCGGTGTTGTGAACAGCTTTGTAAGTGTGTGTGAAGAGCATGAAGCATGCACGCTTGTGTATTGGGAGCCAGTGAGGTTCCTTAAGGTGTGGTGTGATGTGTGCTCAGCGTGGGAGATTGAGTACTAGTCTGGCTGCAGTATTTTGGATTTTCTGCAGTCTTCTTGTGAGCTAGTTGGTAATCCCTGCATACAAGGTGTTTGCATATTCTAGTTTGCTGGTGTTAAGGGCTTGGGAGACTGTTTTCCTGGTTAGGTCTGGTAGGCACTTGAAGATTTCCTTCAGCATTCTTACGTTGTTGAAGCAGGACAAGACCACTATGTTAACTTGGGAAGTCATGTCCAGTTTGTTGTATATGATGATTCTGAGGTTTCTTGTTTGCAAGCAGGGCATGGGTGTGGATCCAAGGTCTGTGGGCCACAAGTTTAAGTCCCAAGATGATGCGTTCTTCCTGAAGACTACCTCGTTGGTCTTGTCCGAGTTCAATTTGAGGCAATTAGATTTCATCCAGGTGGCCACTTCTGTCATACATTTGGGGAACTTGTTCCTGGCATTGGGTGTTTTGTCCGAAAGGGACAATATCAGTCGTGTGCCGTTGGTGTAAGTGAGGATGTTTATGTTGTGAGCTCATATGACGTTGGCCAGCGAGATCATATAGATGTTGAATATAGTTGGGCTAAGTGAGGAGCTCTGTAGGACTCCACAAATAAGATCTTGTGCTTTAGAGGCATAGGGGTTCATCTTGATGGTTTGGGTTCTTCCGGTGAAAATGGAGCATAACCATTTGTGAGCGAGTCCCTAGATGCCTGCTTCACAAGTCGTTGGATTAGGATGGGGTGGGAGATGGTGTTGAAGGAAGCTGATAGGTCTAGAAGGAAAAAGGCTGCGTTTTTCCCCCTGTTGAGGATCATTCGGATGTTATGCATTGCTGCTATAAGGGTGTTTTCCGTGCTGTAATTTGGTCTGAATCCTGATTGGGTGTCTGGTGAGGTGGTTGGAGAGGTGCTTGTTGATGGCTTTTTCCAGGGTTTTGGCTGGGTAGGGAAAGAGGGATATCGATTAGTAATTGGAGAGTTTGGTCAGGCGAGGGTTTCTTTAGAAGGATGTTAATGGCTGCATGTTTCCATGGTTCTGGGAAGGTGGCTGTACTGATTAAGGTGTTGAGGATAGGGCTGAGGGCCTCGCTGATAGGGGATTGCTCCTTTGTCGAAGGTGTACTGGGTGCAGGGGTCTGCCGGGGCCCCAAAGTGAATGGTCGTCATGATTGTTGTGGTTTCCTCTGTGCTAATGGTGTCCCATGTGGTAATTGTGTTGACTTCCTTCTTCATTTAGAAACTTTTGAAGAGGGCCAAGGGTCCAGTTGTGGGGGGAAGTTGCTGTATATGCTTGCGATTTTGCTGCAGAAGAAGTTCAACAGTTCATTGCACAGCTCTCTTGACAGGTTGATGTTTCCAGTTACAGCTGTGGGTGTGGTGAAGTCTTTGACAATTGTGAAGATTACTTTGCTGCTGTTGGAGCTGGCGTTTATTTATTTGACTAGGGCATTCCTCTTGGTTTCTCTGATAAGCTGGTGGTACCTTCCCTGGGCAGTTTTGAAGGCGTCTTTTTCCACTTCCCCCTTGTTGTTGTCCATTTCCGTTGCAGTTGTGTGCAGTGTCACTTGATCATTTTGCGGTCTTCTGTGTACTAGGTGGCTTGTGTTTTGGTTTTTGCTGTGTTGCTTCGTTTCATGGGGTCAGAACGTCAGCACAGTTAGTGATCCACTTGTTGAAGTTCTCAATGTCGCATGCCAGGATGCCTTTGGGTTCTGGTTTGTTCTCGTATAGGGCGGTCGTCCAATCCGCCTCTTTTACAATGTTCCAGTGTCAGTGTGCTGGGCCCACTCTGGGTGCTCTTTTGGGTTGATGGATGTCGATTGTAAAACTGACTATGTCGTAGTCTGCCCAGGTGAGGAATCTTGGTGTTATTCGTAAGGTTTTTGAAAGATGTGGGTGGGCTCTTTGACATTTTGGGTTAATCCCAGGTTCCCAAGGTTGTCAAGAAGGCTAAGTTGGGGTCGGTCCAGTCTTCAAGTTCGAAATTGATGTCCTCTATGAGGATGAAAAAATAATTATCAACAACAGGGGCAGCTCTGACACCCGAACCAGGGGCAAACAATACTGGAATCCTAACAGAGGTTCAAGTTTAACACTTAAGTACACAAAACATACATCAAAGAAACTTTTATACTATTCAAAGAAAAAGAATCATGAATATAAAAAGAGAAATATTCAAATATAAAGTACCCATGCATAAGTAAATTCAATTTGTAGAAAATTTATTAACAAAGGATTAAATCCAAAAACATATACTAACATTGGCATTCAACACGATACACAAACAACAGAATAAACAATACAATGTGTAATCAAAAAAGTGGCTGAGGAAAAAATTATACACAATATGAAGTTCAGGACAAGACAAAAGCAACACAAGGAAAAAAATACGTCCTCTTCAATTTGGGCCACATATATGCGTTGACGGCGTCTCAACCATAATGTAATTAAATGGTCATCATCAGGACAGGACAATGATTAAAGGAGCGTCCAAAACAATTCAATAAAACATCTAAAACAAGAAAAAATATATACATGGGTATCAAAGATTAAAATTTTAGGAATTATGTCACAGCATAAGATGAATCTAAAATTAGAAAGCTAGGAATAAATCAAGAATCAGAGGGGAAAGAGAATGAGGAAAGTCAATGCCGCCATAAGAAGACCCTCAAACCATACCGAAATCCAGTGTATACAAAAAAAATCAAAAATGAATATCAGTGCAAGGAGGAAAAAACAGTGACCAACACCTTAGAAAAAGGTTATGAACCATAAATCACCTATTATCATAGTAGATCCAACCGAAAGTATGACAATCGTATGGAGTCCACAGAATGGTTAACTCAGAAGAGTATTGCTGTAGATCCAGTAAAAAACAATTCAATTAGTAACCCTGTATGCCTCAACAGATGGACAAAATATAACACAGTGGCCCTAAACCATACTCACAACCGGGGTAGAATGTGGTATATCCAAGAGGCATAGTGTACAAAAATTGGGAAGCTCAGAAGATGAAATAAGTGACCAGCCTGCTCCTTGAAAAGTTTGAGGCAACTGTAAATAGATATGCATGGGATAAGTATAACATTTCCATTTAGTTACTTTAGTAACGTGGATAAAGAGCAACACATTTAAAGAAATGTGTGATGGTACCACTCAAATTATACTTACAGCCAAACTAATGGCAGAGAGCTGGTATGTATATATATACACACACACAATCCAGTCCCAAAGGGTCTGGCAGTTTTCAATATCCGTGCTGATGGCTTCATAATTAAAATCATTTTGTCATAGGCACAAAACTGGAAGGGAGAAAAAATAAAAATGGAAATTATAAAATTGGACAATTCCCATAGATAATAAGGTAACTAAAGTACGGCCCGGAACCCAGTAATATTACCTTTGTATTGCCAAGGTATAGGTCCAGCACGAACTGATAAGGGGTGTGCACAATGGCCAAGTACCACCCAACGGGCTCTGCAAAAAGACCACGTGTTACATGCAGGCCCCGAGGGATTAAACAATCGCCACAGGCTCAATACAGTGTGTTACATAAAAACACCCTATGTTACATACAGGCCCCAAGGGATTAAGCAAACGCCGCGGGCTCAATATAGTGGGCAATTGAAGCAATAGTCATATCTATCTCGCATATAAAGCCGATAAAAACGGCAGCGCCTTGTGACCTGAAAAGGCCTCCGCAGAGCATCTTAGCTCTGTCACTTGAAGAATTTGTGCATCCCGAATCACTCCCGAAAGATTTACCGGACCGGACCTTGGAGAATAAATAGCGTTCCGAGAGCACGAAAATAGTTACGTCAAATTCACGAAGCGTAATCAAAAAAGAGAGAGGACTATACCCACCGGGAGAAATGTGGCGGTTTTTGAAAGATGTGGGTGGGCTCTTTGGCATGTTGGGTTAATCCCAGGTTCCCAAGGTTGTCAAGAAGGGAGGCTGAGTTGGGGTCGGTCCAGTCTTCAAGATTGAAATTGATGTCCTCTATGAGGATGAAAGCACTGGCATTGGCACTGGGGAGGGGGTGAAGTCCGTGATATTGTTTGTGAAGTTGGCTTGTCGATCTGGGGGGTGGTAGACTAGGGTCACACCCAAGGTGAAGTTTGCTGTGATTTGTAATTTTAAGTTGAGGTGCTCCAAGTAGCTTGTACCTGCTTCGGCAGAGGCAGTACAGATGAAGGTGTATTTGTAGGCAATGCTGATTCATCCTCCTGACCTGTTTAGGCAGTCTTGCCTGGAGACCTTGTATCCAGCAGGGATGGCAGTGGGTTTGTGTGGCTTTGAAGCTGTGGTCAGCCATGTTTCCATGAGGAAGAGGAGGTCCAGGCAGCGTCTTGCAGGAGATCCTAGATCTACATGACGTTTTTGCTGAGTGAGCGGGTGTTGGGACATCCGAGGTTCAATGCATGAAGGAGCGCAGTGGTGTAGTAGTGGGTTGGGGGACCAGATGGGCTTGCCTTTGGCACACCTTTAAAACAAAAAAGGGAAATCTTACCTGATCCTTTCCAGTCTTCATACCTGTGTACCCAACATCCTGTGTTCCATCCTGTGTACCCAACGTCTGGTCATGTCTCTGATAGCACGCCATGTCTTGTGAAATTTGTAGGGGTGCATCATTATCACCGTTAGTTCGCACCCGCATATATCCAGCTATATATCAATGAATGGCCAGTAAAATGTAGTTCTAAATTGCAGTTATTAGAGTAAATAGAAGCGTAATTGTGCTATTTTGATCATGCAAAATGTAATGCTTAACTGAATTGTGTTTAAAATAATGCATAAATGAATCAGCCCATGTGTAATCGAGATGCAGTAGTTAAACGTGTACCATATTAAGTTGCACGTGTAGTTCATTTTTTCGTATATGAAATGTAATGAATCAAATGCTTATAGAAGTGATTAAGGTTTGTGTGTTTAAAATTGTGTAAAGGCCTGACTGCATATACGCCAAGGAAAGGCCTGTTTGTTTTTATGTTAGCTTATTTTACAGGCAGAGAAGGTTCTCTTGGAAAGGCTCTCTGGGCACCGACATTAGATTTAATTAGCACAGTAGAGGGTTTCTGTTGAACGTATCTTCTGTTGCAGGTGCAAGGACACATGCCTCGTTAGTTAAAGACTGGCTCTTTGTTACACGAGTTAGAGCGATGGGAGACATGGAGATGGGAGTGCACTGGAATTTAGGGATGATACTTTCAGCGGAGAAGGTGCCTGGGACTCAAGGTCATCGCAACCGTCCAAGATGAAGTAACCGTTTCGATGGAAAAGTACAAGAAGGAAGACCTGGCCGAAGAGGCGTGACGAAGGGCGTGTTCAATTGTATTTGGGTTTTGTATTAGGGATAGTGCCCCGAGGGAGGAGGGCAGAGAAGAGGTAGGGGAGACCAGAGAGGAGGACAGAGAGGGATTTGGTGAAGGAGCATCTCAAATCTGAGCTTAAGTACTATGTGAGTGTACTTCTCAGGAAGTCTTCACAGCTGACACCTTTTACTTACTCTTGCCTGGGAAATTCGTTAAGTAGGTATGTCATCTTAGAGTAGAGTAGGGTCAGTCAATGGGTTTTCTGCTTGCCTAGATAAATGAGGAATAACATAGAGATTGGAGCTGTTATTGCTTGTCTAATACTTCTGGAGTTAACGATTCTTCTCATCCTGATTCGGATGAGACTCCTGCGTAGGATGCTATTTGTATTAGTGCCCATTTATTTCTTTAACCTCATGTTGAGGTGCTTGCACGTGCAGTTATTCTTGGCTGTAATAAATCCATGAAACTGAATCCGGAGTCAGTAGTCTTTGTGGATGAACCAGAGTTAAAAGGAAAGATTGCATAACCGAAAGGATTTTCTTCCCTTCACACTATTCAGCAGGTAAAAAGATCCTGGCGACTTGGAGATCCTTAGAAAAGATAAGATAAGGATCAGCGTTATCAGTTGGTAGCAGAGTAGGATGGTTTCCTCTGATAGTAAGGGGAGATCTAGATTAGGATAAGAGATTAGTTGCCCCATAGAACCCCAGTGATGGTGATCCAGTGGATCGTAAGAGGATGACGTCGGCGGTCGCTGAAAACTGACGAAGAGTGATGGTGCGGCAGAAGTAGCAGTTCGTGGTAGAGTGAGTATGAAAAGGGTGATGGTTGTTAGATTGCGGTGTTTGCTCGTTGTGAAATCTCTTGCGGAGTTGGAATGAGAGTTGTGTGATTGAGGATCGGACCGTGAGCGCGCGCGGGGCCAAGAGATATTGTGGTGTAGAAGACACCCAGAATAGAGATTGTTGACCAGAGATGGTGGGGATCACGAGATGTCATTGATCAAACCACCGAAGATAGGGAGCAAATGTGTGAGTGTGTGAATAACCGACGCTGGTCGTGGGTTGTTGTGTGCAGAATTTAGAACGGTTGAATCCTATCGATTGTATTAGAGGTGATTGTCCGGTCGTTTAGCGGACAGACAGTTGCCTGATTGAGGCCAACAATTTCGAGAGGCTGATCGGTCATTGGAAGACCAACAGTCAGAGAGGTAATTGTTCGGTAGAACGGACCATTGCTTCAGAGTGTGATTGAGACACGTGAGAACGAGAATGAGAGAATTAGCAAGGAGGGGAACTGCTGCGAGCGGAGGAAAGTGACGTCAGACAGTGCCGCGCTGTGATAGGCCGGTTGGCGTGAGCCGCGCTGGCATTGGTGGATTGAATTAGGAAGCAAAAACGAAATATTGGGTGCGAACAGATATCTGCTTTACCATGAAATGTTTTAAAGTTTTACGAGAGCTTTCCAGAGGTGATAGACATGTGGTTACTCGGGGTGGAGAGGAAGTCCCTCCGGAGGATACGCCAGCACATTATATGGCTACGAATGTAGGATTGCACACTATAATTTGGCTTGAGAACTGGCATAAAATTACAGAAGGGGAAGGAGAATTGACTTTCCCACGCTACGGCACTTTCAGGTTGGAAGTGTTGTACCAGTTAAAGACTATAATGGCTTCTTCGCGACCACTACCTAGACCGACACAGTTTGAGGCGGTACATGCATGGATTAGGGCAGCGTATGACAGGAAAAGGGATAAGAGCCAGGAAAGGGTGAAGAAGTTGATCAGGGACTTCCAAGATGCGAGATGGGATGCACTGGAGAAAAAGTGGAGGGTGGAAACGATAGAAGGAGATAGGTTGTACCCACTGTTAATAAAAGGTGGGAAGATAACAAGGGTTGAAGAGGACGACAGTGATACAGATGACAGCCTGTTAGATAGGTTGCTAGCAGAGAGACCACCTCCATTTAATCCAGATTCAGAAGAGGGAAAATCAACGTCAGCGGTAGAAACTGGTGGGATTCAGAATCAGACTAACATGAGGGTAGTGGGAAGAATTTCCACAGGAACAGAGGGGGCGGCAACACAGCCTTCTATTGGGGATACCCGATTACCGGACTCCCTGACAGTACCGGTTACCATTGGCCATATAGTACCGGTATATGACCCAGACCGAATAAGAGAAGGAAGTTCAATGCAGATGAGAGGAGAAGAAGGAACCAGTGCTGGTGGGAATGGTTTCGGAGTACAAGTGATCCACTTCCCGAAGCCATTAGAAACAAGCACGCCATTACCAGCCACGGCAGATTCCTCTTTTAGGCAGGAGGATGAGAGACCGGTCAGACCAAGCTCTTTACATGAATCTAAGTCAGCTTTGAGGATGTGAACACCAACAGTAAGAAACCAAAGTGATAGAATGCCAGGTGATAGGGAACGAGAAATTTCCGAAACCAGGTCAAGCTTCAGGAATACGATAGAAGAGAGCAAGTCACAAGAACAAAGTGGTGACTATGATGAGCAGAATGGCGCAGCTTGTAGAGAAATACTAAAGAGTGCAGTACAGGTTGCTGGACGTAGTAAGGTTAAAAGCAGAAGTAGACGAAATGATTAGCGGAAGCCTGCCTTTAGAAAGAATAGAAATTTATGGGTCAGATGAGTTGTTTTTTATAGCAAAAGATGTAACTCGGAAAGCCAGGATAGCACACGAGAAATTGACAGCATTGGCCAGAAGATATGAGGTAGATTTGAATAAAACAAAAACGTTGCAAGGACCGCATAGGTTGCAATATAGTGATCAGGAACTAGAGGAGAAAAGGATCACAGGATTAAGGACACATACTAAAGATCTGATTGTAGGGATGCGAATATGGAACTTGTTGGACAAATGGGAGAAAAGGTGGTCAAAGAAGAAAATAGCAAAGAAAATTGTGGGAGAAACGCCGCCTCCGGGGGGAGGGGCGACGGGCGTTGGAAACTTTCCTTTACGGGAAGTACAGAACGGGGGGTACGTATATGTGCCGTGGAGTAGAGGTGACTTGGCTGCGTTTACAAATGACTTTCCTCGGCTGAGGGAGAAACCCGTAGAGTGGTACAAACAGGTTGAGCGGTTTGTTAAAATCTCGAAGGTGCTGTGGACTGATTTGAACACCTTGTTTGACATAGTGGTGCCGGGAGATTTGTGGACAGCTTGTAAAATCGCCGTTGAGTGGCAGACTGTTGAACCTGAAAGGGATGCTGTCACGAATGGTCCGTCACCCCTTGTTATGAAAAAATTTGAGCAAGTGATTACATGGTTGAAACTGAAGATTTCCCCTCAAGATATAGATTGGGTTAAGATAGAACGAACTGTGCAGGAACCTAAAGAGACGGTGCACGAATATTAAGAAAGACTTTTGCAAGCTTTTAAACAGTATAGCGGATTAGATGCATTAGACCCCAAGGATATGGGACAGTTTGTCTCAAAGTTTGTGCTAGGCCTGAGACCAGAAGTCAGCCTCATGACACAGCACCATTTGATCTGTTGGCAGAACAAGCCGGTAGATGAAATCTTGAGGTATTGTAGCGATGAGGTGGACTCGAAGCATCGGAAGCTAAAAGACAAATTAATGCTCGTTCAGATGCAGACAGCACAGGTCCAGGCTAATGGAGGGACTTTAGGTAGAAGACAAGGAAATTACCAAGGAAACCAGAATGGGCAAGGTCAGGGAAAGGGGAAACCCATCAATCCCAAGACAGGGGTGGATGTGGGGACACTGAAGAAGACCACTGCATGTCATCTTTGTCACCAGATCGGGCATTGGAAGCGCGAGTGCCCCTTGAACCCAGCTAACCAAGTGCAACAGGAGGGAGAGGGGGTTCAGGCACCTGTGACGGAGGTAGTCAATACTGTAATGAGGCCCAGGTCGATGAAAGGGGGGACGCATAACCAACAAGTACAGGTCCCACAGCCACCAAGGGTCTCGCAGGGAATACGGACTTACCAGCAGATGCCCCTTTTCGAAGGGTATGATGAGTACAGCCCAGACCCGTTATCCTGACGGTGCCTGAGAGAGGAGGAAGACTGCACCCTTGGAGCAGTCTTGGAGGTAGACCAGAGAGGACCTTTTGTGGAGGCAGACATTGATGGTCATCCTACCACCCTTTTGGTTGACACTGGTGCTACCCGGTCTACTGTAAGATCAGCAGTAGTCCCCAACCTACCCCTCTCAGGACAATCAATCCAAGTTGTTGGAGTAGCGAACAAAAGAATAAACAGCCCGCTGACCGAACCAATTCCAGTAAAGATAGGCTCCTTCCAAACTAGACATCAGTTTGTGGTGTGCGATACTAGTCCAGTTTGTCTTCTAGGAAGAGATCTGTTATGTAAATTGAACTGTACGATTTATTGCACGCCTAAGGGAGTGGAGGTTCAGACGAGGGATGATGATGCTACTTTTAAAGTTGCTAATCAGCATCTGTGTATAGATTTGTATCCAATGGTGACCGCGGAGGAACTTCCACCGGATTTGAGAGATACTGTGTCACCTGAGGTGTGGGACTTCACCGGAGAGGAGATAGGGCTAATCAAGGGAGTTGAACCTGTGCAGATCCAGGTGAAACAGAATGTTGAGTTCCCTAGAACGCCTCAGTACAATCTGTCGCCTGAAACGATCGCAGGGATTAAACCTGTAATCGAGTCTTTCATCAAAAAAGGCATTCTGAAGGAGATCAGAGGTAGCCCCTGTAATTCACCTATTATGGGACTACAGAAACCGAGCGGGAAATACAGGATCGTGCAAGACCTGCGAAAGGTCAACACGATAGTGGTCCCTTGTTGTCCAGTGGTACCGAATCCATCAGTGATACTGTTTCAGATTCCATGCGAAGCCGAGTGGTTTACTGTCATTGACTTGTGTCAAGCATTTTTCTCGATACCGCTCCATGAGGAAAGCCAATTTCTTTTTGCATTCCGGCTGGAAAATCGTGTGTTAACGCGGTGCCGTATCCCTCAAGGGTATACAGAAAGTCCATCGATCTTTAATCAGATCCTGAAAAAGAATCTTGAGAGTCTCATATTGCCGCAGAACTCAGTTCTCGTGCAATATATAGACGATTTGCTGGTTGCCTCAGAAACGGAAGACGCTTGCAGGATAGACACGGTAGCCCTGCTGAACCATTTGGCAGAGAACGGGCACAAGGTGTCTCCAAACAAGTTGCAGTATTGCTTAAATGAGGTACAGTACTTGGGACACAGATTAGAAAAAGGCAAGAGGAAGGTGTCACCAGACCGAATTGAGGCAATAATGAGCATAGCAGTGCCCACCACACAGAGGGAAGTTAGGATGTTTTTGGGAATGGTCGGCTATTGTCGGCAGTGGATACCCAGTTTTTCCTTGAGAGCAAAGCCTTTACAGAGGCTTACGCACAAGGATGTGAGTGATCCGGTACCATGGGACGAGGAGTGCTTGGTGTCATTCCTAAAACTGAGAGAGGAGTTGTGTAGTGCCCCGCTCTGGGAATGCCTGATTACAACAAGGCTTTTTCATTGTTCTGTTGTGAGAGAGAAGGATGTGCATTAGCAGTCTTAGCTCAGAACCATGGAGGTGTCCGTAGACCAGTTGCCTACTTTTCAGCTACTCTAGATCCAGTAGCTTCTGCGTTGCCCGGATGTCTAAGATCCGTTGCTGCAACAGGTGTCAGCATTGAAAGATGTGAAAGTATTGTAATGGGTCATCCTTTGACTGTATATGTGCCACACTCGGTTGAATTGTTGATGACCAGGACTAAGACTCAGCACCTAACGAATAACAGGTTAACAAGGTATGAGCAAGTCATACTCGCCGCAGAGAATGTGACTCTGAAAAGATGCTCCGTCTTAAACCCTGCGACATTAATGCCGATACCGAATGTAGATGATGAAGATTGTGCGGACCATGATTGTCTTGACGTGACTGAACTTTGCACCAAACCAAGACCTGACATTGTCGATGAACCACTGATGGACCCAGATGAAATTTTCTTTGTCGATGGTTCATGTCTAAGAGACAGTGTCGGTCAACTAAGAGCAGCGTTTGCTGTATGTACCATTTCCGGGGTGGTTGAAGCTGCTTGCCTAGAAGGAGTACGCTCCGCGCAGGTAGCTGAGATCATTGCTCTGACTCGTGCCTGTTTGGCCGCTGATGGAATTCGAATCACGATTTACACGGACAGTCAGTATGGGTTTGGTGTAGTTCATGACTTCGGACAGCTGTGGTCCCAGAGGGGGTTTTTGACATCATCTGGCTCACCCATTAGGAATGGAGAACATGTAAGACAACTGTTAGATGCATTGCAATGTCCGAAGGAAATTGCAGTTGTAAAGTGCACTGCACATGTAAAGGGGGAGGATTTTGTGTCTTTGGGAAATAATTATGCGGACGAAGTTGCCCGCTTCTGTGCAGAACAGGGATGCATATTTACAGAGGGTTACACAGGAGAGAGCCAAGAAAGAACCGAACTCAACATGATGTTGGCCATGGCAGACACTTGGGAGGAGCTCAAGCGACTACAGGATGAAGTTTCAGATCAAGAACGGAATGGATGGATTAAAGCAGGGTGTGAAAGAGGGGATGTGGATGTTTGGGTCTCCAGTGATGGGAGAGCTGTATTGCCAGAGAATTTGCTGAGTCCGATGGCGAGACTGATACACGGACCGGTACACCTTGGTAGAGATGCAATGATGCGTGTGTTTAGACAGACGTGCTATAATCCACGATTTCGTGCAATGGCTGAAACTGTTTGTCAGAGGTGTGTCACGTGTCAGCAGATGAATGCTGGAAAGAAAACAGTAGTCACCTTGAGTCACATTGGGAGGTCAGGAGGGCCCTTCAATAGGATACAGTTAGACTTCGTGGAAATGCCTAAGTGCAATGGGTTGAGATACATCTTGGTGTTGGTATGTGTATTCTCACGGTGGGTGGAGGCTTACCCAACACGCAGGTGTGACACTCTCACAGTGGCTAAGTTATTGTTGAGGGAGCTCATCCCGAGATTCGGGATCCCAACCTCTTTGGAATCAGATAGAGGAAGACACTTCCACAGTGAAATCATGAAGTTACTTTGTGCCGCATTGAATGTTGATCAGAGGCTCCATTGCAGTTATCGACCAGAGGCTTCTGGGATGGTGGAACAGGTTAATGGAACTTTGAAAGCCCGGATGGCAAAAATGTGTTCATCAACGTCCCTGAAATGGCCTGACGCTTTGCCGCTCGTACTGATGAGCATGCGAAGTGTCCCAGATAGGAGGACTGGATTGTCCCCTCACGAGATATTGATGGGAAGGGCAATGCGGTTGCCAGCAGTACCAGCTACAGCTTTGATTAACATCACTGATGACTTGATTCTCGATTACTGTAAAGGACTATCTGATGTGGTCCGTTCTGTGTCCCAGCAGGTGCAAGCTGCAGCTGTTCCGGCCTCGAGTGATCTGTGCCACGACCTGTGTCCAGGTGACTGGGTGCTTGTCCGAAAGCACGTGAGGAAGAGCTGTTTGGATGTTCGGTGGCGAGGTCCGTACCAGGTGATACTGGTAACGAATACAGCAGTGAAGTGTGGAGGATTGCCGAACTGGGTACATGCCTCCCATACCCGCAGAGTTTCAGCACCCTTGGAAGAAACAGCTCCTCTCGTAACTGAAAATCCAGCTGATGTGGCAGGGCCACCTGAGAGGACAAGTCAAGCTGTAAGGGTCGCTGACACAGCTGGTGGTGCACCAGGACAAGCTGAAGGGGGTTTCGACAACCCGAACCTCGACTCTGACTCAGAAGACAGAGGTGGTGCAGTGGGTGGAGTAGAGTCGAATTCAGCAGAAAGGGGAAGTGGTGCACTGGGTATAGCAGGGGAAGGCGGAAGAACGACCAGAACTGAGGAAGGTTGGCCTGAAAGACAGAGACGACTGAATCTGAGGTTGGCACCCGAAAGAGATCTTGCTCCAGTGTCTGAAGCGTCTGAAACAGAAGTAAGCGACGAAGAGCAGACTCAAGAGGGTCGGAGAAGGTTGAAAAGAACGAGAGTACCCTGCCGGAGATACTCTACCCCTGAGTGGACTTACACAGTGACTGATGCAGGGGGTAGTGAGCACGGGGAGACTGAGGTCTGTGCAGGTGGTCAGCAAGAGCCCAAATGTGGTAGTGAAGGTGGTGCTGTTGTTGCCAGGGCTCGAAGTCGAAGGAATACTGACCCTCACCGTTCCGAATCCCCCGCTTCTGAGTAAAGTCCGAGAACTGGTTCTGCATCGACTTGAATTTCCGTCCTTTGGATTTGAGCCGTATTCACATGAAATGGTAATTCTTTGCCTTGAACTTTTGTATCACGTTTTGGAAGCACTTACAAATGATCTTATCGTGGATGAAATATAACCTGGTGTAAATAAAAAGTCTAAAGAAGAAGATAACCTAGATCCGAGTGGAAGAAGAATAAATTTAGGGACTTTCCACAGAAGAGGAACGAAAACCTAGGGAAGTCTTTTTCTGGACTATGTAAATAAGAGACTGTCGTTGAAAGGGGATTTCCAGAGGTTTCAAAGTATTGCTCGAGCTGGTTAAGCAAGTCATGAGTGGAGGAAACAAAGACTTTTGAGTGTTCATTGCTGAAACCAAGAACTTTTGAGAACTTTCGAAATCATGGAGGTTGGAGATCCAAATCGTAGATCTAAGTTGATTGTAGGCATACTTATAGGGGGTGTGATAGTTTCTATAATCATAGTAATTGTAGTCTCATATACCGTTCCACATGAGCTAGCAGTGCAGGGGGTGCCAGGGACTCCTACACCTACTACACCTAGCCAAAAAAAGATAAACATAGGAGCCGACAAAGCTTTGCTATTAGAAGAAAGTCGTAGATTGCATGTAGACTTGTCTAGAAGTGATTTTAAGCTCAATGCCTACGCCAAGCTGCTATATGAGTACGTGGATGCGATGGATGCGAAAGATTGCTATGTGTGTATGCAGTTGCCTGCTTCAGTGGATGAGGGTATTAGGTATCACCATCTTCCACTGACATATGGAATTTCATGTAGCTTGTTGCTTAGTATATTCTATGAAAGAGATCAGTTTGAGTATTTCTTTTCCAATTACGATGCAGTGCTTCCTGAAGTCCCCGCATACAAACATTTGAATAAGTATGATTATTATAAGTCGGAGGATAGACTTAGGAAGTTCTTCATACCGTCTTTGGAACTGGACACAGCATATGCCCACCGACATAATTTGACGTGTTCATTATCAGAAATAGAGAAAAAATTTGTGGATCAGGTAGAAGACAGATATAGAAAACTGACACAGACACAAGACACAGGGCATAGTAAAGTGGATTGGACAGAGGAGGAAAAATTGCACAGGACAAAGGGAAGTTATGGTCCCATAGCTTTGGACAAAGAACAGAGGGGAAAGCTGTGTGTGAGACGATATCAGACCTATTATGAAAAGGTTCCCGTGGGACAGAGTACGTGTGACCATGGTTTTACTATGGCAGATGTGGCTAAGAACTTCCTCCAAGGTCCTGTACAAGTGATACCTATGGTGTATTTTGTGTGTGGAAGGAATGCTTATGTGAGATTGCCTGCGAACTGGTATGGTACATGTTACTTGGGAATAATATTTCCAAAGATTTACCATACAGAAGATTTGGAACTTTTGGAAGGTGGAAAGCATTCGAGAGTGAGAAGAGATGCGAGTGCAGGGGTCGTAGTGGGAGATATCTTTGGAGCTATGATACCAAGTTTGGGAGTGATTTTGAACGATGTGAAGATCAGGAGACTGGTGACTGTGATAGACGAACTATCGATGAACACAGCAAAATCGTTGGTACTGGTGGAGGGGGAGATGTTGTCGATAAGGACAATGGTTTTACAGAATCGCCTTGCGTTGGATGTCTTATTGGCAAAAGAGGGCGGAGTCTGTAAATTATTGAGGGTTCAAGAGTGCTGTACTTATATACCAGACCACAGCAAGGATCTGGAGAAATATATAAGTAACATCACTACTATCCACACGAAGATAGCGGACTTGACTGAAGAGGGAGCCTGGGAAAAAGTTGGAAAAGGGTTTGGTCAAGTAGGGAGTTGGTTTGCGAATTTGGGAAAGGGATTCCTTGGCTATGTTCTGAGACCTCTCCTTATCGTAGTGGTTTGTGTGGTCTGTCTGTGGGGTCTGATCAAAGCCTACAAATGGTATCGAGCAGGCAGAATTGAGAGAGCTCTGAGAGAAAATGAGACGAGAATGGCTAGACTGCAGGACAGTCAATATCAGAGACTCAAGAGATTGGAGAATCACAGACCAGGAAGAATGGCAACGAGTTCTGTTTAGGTCGGTTCTTTCTCCAAGGTAGTTGAATAAAATGTGATGACAGGAGTCATCAAAGGGGGGAACTGATAGAGTGCCATGTCTTGTGAAATTTGTAGGGGTGCATCATAATCACCGTTTGTTCGCACCCGCATATATCCAGCTATATATCAATGAATGGCCAGTAAAATGTAGTTCTAAATTGCAGTTATTAGAGTAAATAGAAGCGTAATTGTGCTATTTTGATCATGCAAAATGTAATGCTTAAATGAATTGTGTTTAAAATAATGCATAAATGAATCAGCCCATGTGTAATCGAGATGCAGTAGTTAAACGTGTACCATATAGGTGGAGAGGTGTGGTGCAGCGGCCAGGGCAGCTGACTTCGGAGCACAGGGTTCACGGTTCGATCCCCGGATCCGGCGGCAGCTCAGCTCAGCACCATGTGACTCTGGGCAATAGCTCACTTAATTTCCACGACGGCCCCCAGCGCCTTGAGACCCGTAAGGGTGAGTAGTTCGCGCTTTACAAATACAGATTTAGATTTACAAATACAGATTTAGATATTAAGTTGCACGTGTAGTTCATTTTTTCGTATATGAAATGTAATGAATCAAATGCTTATAGAAGTGATTAAGGTTTGTGTGTTTAAAATTGTGTAAAGGCCTGACTGCATATACGCCAAGGAAAGGCCTGTTTGTTTTTATGTTAGCTTATTTTACAGGCAGAGAAGGTTCTCTTGGAAAGGCTCTCTGGGCACCGACATTAGATTTAATTAGCACAGTAGAGGGTTTCTGTTGAACGTATCTTCTGTTGCAGGTGCAAGGACACATGCCTTGTTAGTTAAAGACTGGCTCTTTGTTACACGAGTTAGAGCGATGGGAGACATGGAGATGGGAGTGCAATGGAATTTAGGGATGATACTTTCAGCGGAGAATGTGCCTGGGACTCAAGGTCATCGCAACCGTCCAAGATGAAGTAACCGTTTTGATGGAAAAGTACAAGAAGGAAGACCTGGCCGAAGAGGCGTGACGAAGGCCGTGTTCAGTTGTATTTGGGTTTTGTATTAGGGATAGTGCCCCGAGGGAGGAGGGCAGAGAAGAGGTAGGGGAGACCAGAGAGGAGGACAGAGAGGGATTTGGTGAAGGAGCATCTCAAATCTGAGCTTAAGTACTATGTGAGTGTACTTCTCAGGAAGTCTTCACAGCTGACACCTTTTACTTACTCTTGCCTGGGAAATTCGTTAAGTAGGTATGTCATCTTAGAGTAGAGTAGGGACAGTCAATGGGTTTTCTGCTTGCCTAGATAAATGAGGAATAACATAGAGATTGGAGCTGTTATTGCTTGTCTAATACTTCTGGAGTTAACGATTCTTCTCATCCTGAGTCGGATGAGACTCCTGCGTAGGATGCTATTTGTATTAGTGCCCATTTATTTCTTTAACCTCGTGTTGAGGTGCTTGCACGTGCAGTTATTCTTGGCTGTCATAAATCCATGAAACTGAATCCGGAGTCAGTAGTCTTTGTGGATGAACCAGAGTTAAAAGGAAAGATTGCATAACCGAAAGGATTTTCTTCCCTTCACACTATTCAGCAGGTAAAAAGATCCTGGCGACTTGGAGATCCTTAGAAAAGATAAGATAAGGATCAGCGTTATCATCTCTGTCGGTTCTTTGAACTTCATGCCAGTATCACGAAAAGAGACAAGGTTAGTGACTGTGTTTGAAATGTGTAAAGTCATCATTTGAAAATTTGCAAAGTGAATTGCCAATGTACATTGGGAACAAAAATCAGTTGTAGAGAGGTATTTAGTGTCAGAACGAGAGAACATACCAGAGAGGGAGATACTGACTCCAAGAAAGTAAGAGGAACTCAAAGATAACGCTAGAGTGGTTACCTTCCTACATCAGACCCCCGTTATCCTGGTGAGGGGCAATCACATGTTGTTCTCCCAATTGGTGGAAGTACCTTATGGTGAGATTTGTTGGATCCATGATGCTCCCACAGCTGTTGAAAAGAGCACGGGAAAGAGGTTAGCAGCCTCGTTGCAAAGTCCTCTCCCTCCACTTCACACATCAAACCTAGTGGAATCATTACCTTCAACCTCCAACTTACAGACCTGATGGTAAATCTTTCTGCAGTCAAGCTTAAGAAGCAACAACAATGCTCCGGTAACTTCAATTAATTTAAACTTCATTTAGTCTTCATTTCTCAAGAAGTTCCTAGAATTAATGCCAACATAAGAATGGAATTCCTTGCAATGCGACCACCTAGATATGGTTTTATTTATCCTTGTCATTTCAAAGTTACTTATAAAAACAACCACATTACTTTCAATGAACCAGGAAAGCTAAGAGAATTTGTTCAGAGTCATAAAGGGGACAAAACAGAGATACAAAAGAGTGTTGATCCATGACTTTAATAATCCTCTTTTGATCTCCTGTTTTCATTTGATGTTCCATCGATGATTGTTATGTTCGTATTCCTTTTAGTGACTTTTCAATAACTTATCTCCATGTTTCTTTGTCCCAAGGAATTACCTACCGACCTACTTGTGAAGGGTTACCTACCTGTTATTTCCTCTTTTCCTAAATGTCAACTAATTTTTACTAATGCTTTGTTAATCTTCCTCTTCTAGTGTTGAATTTGCTTCTGATAGTCTCTCCCATTGTGTATCTTTCTTTTCGGTTTCTCTTGATCCTCCAGTTTATTATTTTTAATACTTTAAATTATCGTTTTTTATATGTTCCGTTTTCTTTCATTGGTCTATAGTGTACTCCATTGATTGTATCTCTTTTAAAATGCCTATATGTCCATTGTTTGAAATTACCTTCTTTTTCATTTTATTCCCCCACATTCTGTTTCCTTCACAACCCTATTTTTGCTGAACCCGTTTTTGTTGGCCATTGGACTTTGCGCTAATTACTCCTGTCAATCAGGGCTAAAGTGCTTGTGCCCTCCCTTCCAAACATGGTAAAACTGGCTTACACCCCATTGGCACATTCAATTTACTTATAATTCCCTAGAATATAGAACAATATGTGCCTAGGGCCTGTAAATTAAATGCTACAAGTGGGCAGCAGCACTCATTGTGAAAACATGTCTGAAAACATTCCTCAAGTCTGCGATTGCAGTTTGTAGGGCAGTTTTGACCTTGCAAAATAAACATTTTGCCAGTCCTAAAGTTTTCTTTTTATTACTTATAAGTTGTCCCTAGGGTAGGCCATAGGTGCCCAGATGACAGGGTACATAGGGCCAGATTTACTAAATTCTCATGCAATGCAGCACAGCAGCCAAAAATGCTGTGCTGCATTGTGTGAGAAGGAGAGAGCAGGAGAGCGCCATATCTACAGAGATATGGGTCAATCCTCCTCTCTACCTAGCGCCGGTGCAGAATTTTCCTACTGAGCGCCATGCATACACCTATGTGCCAAAGTGCAAGGTGTGTATGTGAGTCTAGTATAGGTTTTGTACTGGAAGAGTTCTCTTCCTGGTACAAAATACTATGCCTAGACAACTTTTAAATCTTTTACTACTTTGTATGTGTGCTGTACAGTACAACACTCATGCTATGTTGGAAAAGACAGGAGAAATTAAAAAATTTCTCCTTTTAATGCCTGCTTTCAAATGGTGTTAATCTGTAGTGCAAAACTCTGTCTCATATTTTTGGTAGATAGGGTTTTGAGTCAAAAAGCATGGATGGCTGCATGGGAACGCCCATGTACCACGTATGTAACACCCCTAGACTCTTACTAAAGCAAAGCAGCTCTTCGTGTTACTTTGCATTACTTTTAGGCAATTTCCAGTGCAAAACAAGTTTTGTGCTGGAAAGTAAAAAACTAAAAGTATTTTGTGGTGGTTTGTGTCACTTTTGTGATCCAAACACAGTGCAAAATGTTGGTAAATCTGGCCCCCGGTATTTAAAAAGTAGGGCATGTATATTTAAAGTTTTACATGTCCTGACAATGAAAACCCTCCAAAGTCGTTTTTCACGATGGCAAGGCTGGCTCTCCCATAGAAAAGCATAAGTATCCACAGTTTGGGACTAGCTAGAAAAATGATTCAAAGATTAATTGTAATAGGAATTTAAATTCCAACCTAATGGTCAAGTTAGATTTTAAATTCCTATTTTGAAAATGCCACTTTTCGAAAGTTGTAACCAAAAGGAGGCTTGGGTCCTTACGCTAGCTAGATTGGACCGCTTCAATATTGTATACACACATGGTATCTAGATAGCATTATTTAACAAAAAGTTTCTACAGTTTCCTTAATTCAGAAGCCTGTGTGATTTATTTCACTTTTCTTTATCTAATTCAGAAAAACGAGATTTTTGCATTTTGGTCATGTCATCATGAAGGGTAACACATGGTTTTGCAACATATTTATAAACACAATGAAAAAATACATAACAAACAAATAGTTGAACAAAAATGACATATCAAAACTTAATGACTGATTCATAGACGAGACATATAAGACCAGTCCCTTACTACATTCTGAAACACTAGGCGGAAAAATTTAATTTTACGGGTAATGTCTTTTTTATCCTGCCAGTGTATATGGCTCTGGGAATTCGAGTTTAAGGGGTGTTGTCAGTTGGAGAGTGGTGTTAGAACAGAAATGCTCTCCCAGCACACCCTGCGAGTGCCTTATCCTAAGAGCTGGGGTCAACGCGTTTCAAACCCCGATCTGTCGAGGGGTTCTCATCAGGACCTGGACTTGGTCGCGTCAGCTGAAAGTAAATAAAATACTTGTATGTTACAAACTATTGAGACCCCTGATCCACTGCTGTGCACTTATTCAACTTAGCAAAGTACCTTCAATGTGTTGAGAGTGTGGGAGGGCTGCAATGGTCCTCTGTGCCAATCGTGAGCAAATCGTCAAAGGGGGGAGCGTAAAATGTTTTTGTAATACATCCAATTCCTGTCAGAAGAAAGTATATGGAAGTTTCATTGAAAATGTCTGATCTTTGTAGAGTGGTAACTCTTGATTGAGTGGGAAAGACAGATACACTTGCCTGTATCAATTCAATTCTTTAGTTTGTTGAGACGTCCTGCCTTGTTGTGTATGCTCCACCTAAGTAGAGCACAAACGTGATCATCAAGCGTGAGAGAAATCCCTTATGCTATTTTGGTCATGCGTGATTAGTCTAGATCGCAAGCCGGCATCTGTGTTGGACCGCGGCATGCTTAAAAAACTCATGTGCTCTGCCGCGTGTGTAGTTCAATCGCATGTGTTTAACTGAGCAGTCATCTGTGTTGGACCGCGGCATGCTTAAAAAACCCAGGTGCTCTGCCACGTGTGTAGTTCAATCGCATGTGTTTAACTGACTACAGTTTAATTTAACACGAAGCAGTGTCTCGTCTGTAAGCGGTCGCGCTGTTTGTTAGTCGCTGTGACATAGAGTTGAAAGCGGTTACATCTCATCTGAGAGCGATCGCGGTGCTGCGTCACCAGTGCCAAATCACTTGCCTGTAGATGATTATTCTCTCCCGAATAACGCTGCGTGCTTCTGCACAGATTTCTTGTTGAAAGTGACTGCTGGCAGCCTTCTCTTCAAAGAAATGCATACAAGTTCCGAGATGGAGCGTTCGGATCGTGTTTGTATGGCTAAGCCGATCGTGTTGCATTCTGCATTCCGTAGTGCCACCAGAGTTCATTCACTTCTTAATAGGTGTTTTGAGCATGTTGGGTGTTTTATAATTTGGCAATCTCAGTCATTTCGTTTCGCCCAGTCATGACAGTGTAATATTTCATTATGAGGTATGCTTTCTTTCTTATAAGTAGAATTTCAGAGTCTCCACCCCTGGGGTTAGGTGTGATGGCACAGAGGACAGTCCATTTGAAATCTTTTTCAGTGTGATTGCGTTCCACTTAATGGTTTACCATGAGCATGGTTAGAATTTTGTTTTTAAGTCTTGAGCGATGTTGCACGGTCCTTTGCTTCACTTCTTGATTGGTTTTGCCAATGTATATTTTTTTACATGGACACACTATGGCGTACACCACGTTTTTGGTTTTACAGTTTGTGAACTTGTTGTGTTGCCAGTGTGTGCGGCCATCCGTAAAGGTGGTTCCTTCACTGGTCGAACTACAGACAGAGCAGTTGCCACACTTGTGGTGTCCTTGAATCGGTTTGAGGTTCAACATGGTGTGCAGCGTTTTCGGTCTTTTAGTGAGCGCCTCTGTGGTGCGTATGACTTGTTGTCCAATGTTATGGTTCTTTCTTAGGGCAAAGAGTGGTGGGCCTATGTTTTGTATGGACCCCTCGATCAGATGCCAATTGTTGCTTACAATCTTCTTGAAAGAATGAGTGTGAGGCCCAAAAGTTGTGACACAGACTATACGTTCTGTTGGTGCTTTCTACTTTTTAGTCAAAAGATGTTCCCTTGGTGTAAACCACGCTCGTTTCCTGGAATGCTTGAGTAGCTTGTGGGGATAACTTCTTTCCTTCAATTTCCCTACCAACGTTTCAGCGTGTAATTCATAATCTTCTTGTCTGGTGCAATGACGTCTAATGTGTGACAGGCTGAATTTTATATCAGGATTGCAGTTGTTTAGCCACATGTGGAATTCCAACAGGGATGATTCTGTGCCTTTCCAAATGCACCAAACGTCATCAATATATCTGTACCATTACAATATTTGATCAATGAATGGATTGTTGTTGTAGATATATCAGTGTTCGTACCTGGCCATGTACAGTACTGCCATTTCCGTAACGAAGGGACAACCCATGGCTGTCCTTTTGACTTGTAGAAAGAAATCCTCCACAAATTTGAAAAAGTTCTTGTGCAAGGACATGAAGGCCAAACTGAGAATGAACTGAGTTGGTACTTGGTGTGGTCTTGGCCGTTGCTCCAAATAAAATTCCATTGAATCCAGCACAACCTGCTAGGGAATTTGTGTGTAGAGGGATGTTACGTCCATTGTAACCAAGATATGGCTTGTACGGTCAAACTCAAAACCCTCAACTTTATTGATGAATTCCATGGTATTGCGTAAATACGAAGGGACTTCAGGTAGAAACGGTTTCAAAAAGATGTCCACATACTTGGAATGTGGCTCTAGAATGGAATCACATCCAGAAACATTTGGTCTCCCTGGAGGGTGTACAGCGTCCTTGTGAACCTTAGGCAAAAAGTATACTAAAGGAGTGCGTGGGTGTTTATTAATCGGAAACTCTGACTCCTTTGGTCCTAAAATGCCCATTTCAAAACCTTCGTTGACTATCATTGCTATTTCATTTTGAATTTCTTTTGTGGGATCCTGCGGGATGCGTCGATACCACAGGGGATTGTGTACATGACTTTTGCCCTCCTTGAGGTATGCTTCTTTTAACCATATGACCACGGCGCCGCCTTTATCAGCTGGCCTGATGACTGAGGATTTTTGCTCCTTAAGTGATTGGATGGCCATTCTGTGTTCGCGTGAGATGTTATTTTTGACAAACACTTTTTTCTTTTCAAGTACATTCAAGGATGATAGTACGGCATGTTCAAACGCTACCACGTCCTTGGGGATGCTGTGGGTGGGTGGGCAGAATTTGCCGTATGGCCAATTTTTGCCTATTAGACGTAATTGCACCAGACGAGAAGATTATGAATTACACGCTGAAACGTTGGTAGGGAAATTGAAGGAAAGCAGTTATCCCCACAAGCTACTCAAGCATTCCATGAAACGAGTGTGGTTTACACCAAGGGAACATCTTTTGACTAAAAAGCAGAAAGCACCAACAGAACGTATAGTCTGTGTCACAACTTTTGGGCCTCACACTCATTCTTTCTAGAAGATTGTAAGCAACAATTGGCATCTGATCGAGGGGTCCATACAAAACCTAGGCCCACCACTCTTTGCCCTAGAAAGAACCGTAACATTGGACAACAAGTCATAGGCACCACAGAGGCGCTCACTAAAAGACCGAAAACGCTGTGCACCATGTTGAACCTCAAACCGATTCAAGGACACCAAAAGTGTGGCAACTGCTCTGTCTGTAGTTCGACCATTGAAAGAACCACCTTTACGGATGGCCGCACACACTGGCAACACAACGAGTTCACAAACTGTAAAACCAAAAACGTGGTGTACGCCATAGTGTGTCCATGTCAAAAAATATACATTGTCAAAACCAATGAAGAAGTGAAGCAAAGGATCGTGCAACATCGCTCAAGACTTAAAAACAAAGTTCTAACCGCGCCCATGGTAAACCATTATGTGGAACGCAATCACACTGAAAAAGATTTCAAATGGACTGTCCTCTGTGCCATCACACCTAACCCCAGGGGTGGAGACTCTGAAATTCTACTTATAAGAAAGAAAGCATACCTCATAATGAAATATTACACTGTCATGACTGGGCGAAACGAAATGACTGAGATTGCCAAATTATAAAACACCCAACATGCTCAAAACACCTATTAAGAAGTGAACGAACTCTGGTGGCACTACGGAACGCAGAATGCAACACGATCGGCTTAGCCATACAAACACGATCCGAACGCTCCATCTCGGAACTTGCATGCATTTCTTTGAAGAGAAGGCTGCCAGCAGTCATTTTCGACAAGAAATCTGTGCAGAAGCACGCAGCGTTATTCGGGAGAGAATAATCATCTACAGGGAAGTGATTTGGCACTGGTGATGCAGCACGGCGATCGCTCTCAGATAAGATGTAGCCGCTTTCAACTCTAAGTCACAGCGACTAACAAACAGCGCGACCTCTTACAGACGAGACACTGCTTCGTGTTAAATTAAACTGTAGTCAGTTAAACGCATGCGATTGAACTACACACACGGCAGAGCACCTGAGTTTTTTAAGCATGCTGCGGTCCAACACAGATGCCGGCTCAGTTAAACACATGCGATTGAACTACACACGCGGCAGAGCACCTGAATTTTTTAAGCATGCCACGGTCCAACACAGATGCCGGTTTGCGATCTAGACTAATCACGCATGACCGAAATAGCATAAGGGATTTCTCTCACGCTTGACGAACACGTTTGTCCTTTACTTAGGTGGAGCATACACAACAAGGCAGGACGTCTCAACAAACTAAAGACTTGAATTGATACAGGCAAGTGTATCCGTTTTTCGCACTCAATCAAGAGTTACCACTCTACAAAGATCAGACATTTTCAATGAAACTTCCATATAGTTTCTTCTGACAGGAATTGGATGTATTACAAAAACATTTTCCGCTCCCCCCTTTGACGATTTGCTCACGATTGTCACAGAGGACCATTGCAGCCCTCCCACACTCTCAACACATTGAAGGTACTTTGCTAAGTTGAATAAGTACACAGCAGTGGATCAGGAGTCTCAATAGTTTGTAACATACAAGTATTTTATTTACTTTCAGCTGACACGACAAAGACTAGGTCCTGATGAGAACCCCTCAACAGGTCAGGGTTTGAAACGCGTTGACCTCAGCTCTTGGGATAAGACACTCGCAGGGTTTGCTGGGAGAGTATTTCTGTTCTAACACCACTCTCCAACTGACAACACCCCTTAAACTCGAATTCCCAGAGCCATATACACTGGCAGGATAAAAAAGACATTACTGGTAAAATTAAATTTTTCCACCTATTGTTTCAGAATGTAGTAAGAGACTGGTCTTATATGTCTCGTCTATGAATCAGTCATTAAGTTTTGATATGTCATTTTTGTTCAACTATTTGTTTGTTATGTATTTTTTCATTGTGTTTGTAAATATGTTGCAAAACCATGTGTTACCCTTCATGATGACATGACCAAAATGCAAAAATCTCGTTTTTCTGAATTAGATAAAGAAAAGTGAAATAAATCACACGGGCTTCTGAATTAAGGACATTAGCTCGTTTATTGTAGAAACTTTTCGAAAGTTGGCATTTTACCACTTAAGCCAAATGTGCCTTTCTGCCAGTGTCCAGGGTCACTTGACAATTAATGGCTCTCCTGTGACGTGATGAGTATTGCTCCCAGACAGTGGCCAAACGACCTGGGTGTGGAGAGGTGAGGGTCTTTGGCTGCGGAGGAGTTTTACCCTGATTCCACTTAAAAAGGTACCCAGGCATTCCTGACTCAGAAAAAGCCTACCCTGCCACTGACAGATGCAGCTCACACCTGGGCCTGCATGGCCTTTCTTTCACTACACAAGCTGGAGCAAAATCCAGGGGAAAGGAAAGAACTGAATCGGTTAAGGTAAACTGTTTCTTTAAGTTTTAAGGGAATTTATATACCCTAGGAGATTTACCTAATAAGGAATGTTTGAGCTCATGCTTTAACAGTATTCAATAGAATACTGCCATATATTTTGATTTGTCTCCCTTTAGAAAGAATATTCAAAAAAAGGAAATTATTGATGCACTTAATAGACTCCACAAAGGACAAGCACCTGAACCAGACAAACTTACAGAATAATTATTTTCCTTTTTTCTTCTGGTTTAATCCCCATGCTTGTTTCTTTGTTGAATTCCTTCTTTTCCATAGAAAATGCAGACGCCACCTTTACAGCACCAATGATATGTCTCGCCCCTAAAAAAGATAGAGCTATATCCCTGTGTGAAAATGACAGACCTGCATCATTAATTAACATTTGTTATAAAATCTTTGCATAGATATGGCCTTTAGACAGGAAAAGATGCTACCAGATCTAATAGGAATGGAACAATCTGAATGTTGTCCATGGTTTTTCAAAGGAATCAATCAATCAGTCAATCAATCAAACAGGACTTATTAAGCATGGCTTTTCAAAGGAATCAATCAATAAGTCAATCAATCAAACAGGACTTATTAAGCATGGCTAATCACCCTTTCGGGTATCCAGGCACTGCGAACCCTGCTGCTAGGGAGGGTTCAGTTGAACAGCCAGGTTTTGAGTCCTTTCCTGAATTCCAGCAGAGAAGATGAGATCCCGAGGTGAAGGGGGAGGTTTTTCAAGGACTTCGCAGTGGGGTAGGAGAAGGAGCATTCTCCTCTGTTGCTTTGATGGCTGCGGGGGGTGTGAGAGATAGAGAGGGAGGCAGAGCGCAGATGTCTGGTGGGTTGGTGGAAGTTCAGGCAGTGGTTGATGTATGCTGGTCCTTGGTTGTGCAGGGCTTTGTAGGTGTGGCTCAGCATCTTGAAATGACATTTCTTCTGAATGGGGAGCCAGTGGAGCTTCTTGAAGTGGGGGGTGATGTTGGTCCTCTTTGGGAGGTCGAGGATGAGTCTGATCTCTGAATTCTGTATGGTCTGCAGTCTCTTCAGGAGGTGCGAGGTGATTCCTATATAGAGTGCGTCGCCATAGTCCAGCTGGCTGGTGACTAGGGCTTAAGTGACGGTTCGTCTGATGTTGACGGGGAGTGATTTGAAGATCTAATGGAGCATGCAAAGAGTGCAGAAGCAGGAGGAGGAGACTGCATTGATATTAATCTGGATTTTCATGGTGAGCTTGTTGTCCAGGATGATGCCAAGTTTGGAAGGCCCCAATGAGTCGTTCCATGGGTGGTGTTGTTTCCAACGTTCAGCACTTTCATTTTGTCTGTGTTAAGTTTTAGGCAGTTGCCTTTCATCCAGTCAGCGGTGCGCGTCATGCAGAAGTTGGCCATCATGGTGGAGAGGTCTTCTGAAAGCGAGAGGATGAGCTGGGTATCCTTGGCATAGGATATGATGTTTAGTCCATGGGTTCTGACTATGTTGGCCAAGGGGGTCATGCAGATGTTGAACAATGTATGGCTGAGGGATAAGCCTTGCGGGACGCAGCAGATGATGTTCTTAGGTTCTGAGGTGAGGGGTGTTAGATGGATTCTCTAGGTTCTTGATGAAGGAGGTGATCCATTTGAGGGTGTCTTCTTTGATTACAATGTGGTGAAGCCTCTTGATAAGGTTGTGGTGGAATACGGTGTTGGATGCTGTTAAGACGTCGAGGAGGATCAGGGCCGGCGTTTCTCCCCGATCAAGGAGGGTTCTGATGTCATCGGTGGCAGCAATCAGGGCGCTTTCGGTGCTGTGGTTGGTGTGGAATCCGGATTGGGAAGAGTCCAGAAGATTGCTCTTCTCCAGGTGTTCTGTGAGTTGGGAGTTGATGGCATTTTCGAGGCTTCGGAGGAAAAGTGGAGCAGAGAGATGGGACTCAATTGCTGTAGTCACTTTGATGCTATAGAGCTTTCATCAGAGTAAATTGACAGTTACTAAATTAATCTTTTATCTGACATGGGTTTGTCTCCAAATATTTGATACTTATTTCTCTTGTGTGCTCCTTGCTAAAAGTCTACTTTTGGTTAATGGGATACAATCCTCCTGTTTCCAGCTTAAAAGAGGTATGAGAGAAGGTTGCACCATTATCCACTTACTTCATCTACCTGCTCTCTGGAGAAGCTTAGGAGATCAACTCATTTATTTGGTTCACCTTAAAAGAACAAAATATTAAATGTATAGTTTATGCAGATGACAGTTTGATTTTTATGTCTAAACCAGATCAATCAAAGCCTGCTGTTTTTGATGAAGTACTTCTTTACTCTGATGTGTTTGGTTATAAGCCTAATGCTGATTAGTTGGAAGCATTGCCCTCACAAAGATCTGTGTTAAAGAACCCTTTAAGAAATTGGTTTATCATGGAAACCTATCAGAATGTGATGCCTGGGAATATTGTATTGACCTTTTGTTAGAGAAACATTAACTACTACCCTCATTGGAATACAACTCACGGGAGTTAAAACCTTACAGAAAAGTGGTATGCTCTATTTCTTTCTTGGTGGGGCTGTCTAGATATGATAAAAATTATGTTTCTTCCTATTGTTAATTTATATCTCGGGTGTTACCCATTAAGATACAAATATCTTCTTTTCTAAAACTGGCTGTTTGTTGCATAAATTGTTGTTGAATAAAAAGAAGTCAAGAATGTCTTTTAATAAACGTAAAAACCCAAATTGAATGGCGTGGTAATTTAGTTTTCCCAACTTCCCAAAAAATATTCAAGTATCATTCAGCCTTTGGCTTCAACAAGTTATATTCTCTATCATCAACCCCAAAATATTGCATTCCAAGTTGTGGTTGCATTTACAGAAGTCTTAATTATTTTATATGCCCTTTTAATGTCACAACCTCCCAAATTTTGAATACCTCCCACTTTTAGGCATTCCTGCATCTTACCTAAATCATATTATTCTTTTCGATTGGCTAACAGCTTAATTTGAACTTTACCAGGGCTGCTACAATATTTAAAATTTGTATTGTACCCCTATCAAATACAGTTAAAACTGCTAATTAAGGCTCTTTGGAAACATGACTTGAGCCTGATTAAGGGTTTGACAGCTGGAGTAGCGTCAGTTGGGATGGCTGAGGATATTCATTCCACCATCTCTATGGTACTCTGTCACCGTATCTTGAAAGGAACTATTGCCATAGTGGTTCCCTTAAAGGTACAAAGAGTTTGGTGGAGAGTGCAATCAGAAAACAATTCCCAAAGTTGGTGTTAGTTTCTTAAAAACAAAAAAACAAATGACCCCCCCCCCCACAATTTTGTGAGATTCATCTTAGAGGTTGGGGGGGTGGGTCATTATTCTTTTTTCTGTCCCTCACTGACTTTTCCTGGCAGTACCAAACAGAAATAAATCATCACAGCATCTGCTTTATTAGAGCAGGCAGTGAGATAGTTTTAATCTGACAGCCCATACTCCGGGTCGGCGGAGTAAGTTTTTCATCGATGGAGCCATTGGGGGATCCTCTGACAGAAAGTTTACGGACCGCCCGTTTCAAAATGAGGGGCGGTGCAAGAGTTTGGCGGAAGGATTTTTTAAAATTATTTCAACAGTTTCAAGGTCTAAATGAAAAGAGAGGAGGATAGGGTGCAACACTGTCTTATAATACTTGATAGACAAACACATAGGGCCTGATTCATAAACTTTCAAGTAAGTTTACTTCTTTTTGGTATTCACAAACTGTACTTTTGAAGTAACTTAGACTTTTGTGGTAAGTCCAGCACTAAACATGACCAACCACTGGTACTGCAAAACCTCCCATAAAAATAATATAGGTAGGGACTTAAATTAACCCCCATGTTAAATAAATGTAAATGATTTAAAATAGTTAATGACATAAATAAATATAAAATAATGTTTTAAAAATAGATAAAAATAGTAGGTATTTATTATTTAAATGTAAAATATTTTTATTTTGTAATTAACAAAATGTTCCCATATTTATTATTTAATTATTAATACCTATAATTAATAATTAAATAATAAAAACATACTAATTTTTAATATAACCTTAATTTTGCATTATTTATATTTGTGTAGTGCTGGAATTACTATAAAGGTGTAAGTTACTACAAAAGTGCACATTACTACAAAAGTGCAGTTTGTGACTATCAAAAAGTAGTAAACTTACTCAAAAGTGTGAGTTACCTTTGTGAATTAGGCCCACGGAAGAATAATCTAACAACTGTAGTGTCCAGATGAACAACATATGGCTCTCATTTTTTATATCAATTTCTTTCTGAACTCAGGAGCCTAAGCACATTTTAGAGAAAGCCAGAGGATACATGATGACAGCTTTCTATGCATCCAGTGCAAGATGTTTAGTCGGTTGGCTCATAATAATTGTTTTTTGACATCTCTTTATTGCATTCACCAGCATTTGCTTTGGAAGTGGCGCCAATCAATTTTCTCAATAATTTAAATAAACTTTGATAACATTCCCAGTCCCCAGAAGATGTTGCTGTTCCTCTCTATTGTCACCCTTACCATTATCCTCCTCTCTGTGCCTTGATCATTATGCATCTTGGGTTATCCTACTTCCAAAATTACACCTTATCACCATCTACATATACATCTACCAAACTAAAGATACAGCACAATTAGCATTTTACTTACTGAACATGCAGTCCCTAGAAACCTTATTCTCCTGTGATGCAACAATGAACAGTCCCATTTACAGAAAACCCAAAACTCCAGCTTCCAGAACATCTAACAATGTATATATTGATATTTATATTGTGTTCACCTAGGTGAGTTTTCAACAGAGCAATGTACATTAATAGGAAGCCAATAGTAGATTATGTACATGAGCTGGGAATTTACACCTTGAATTGCACAATGACTTTACATTTCATGTGCTTACAAATCATTACATTTTACACATATATTTATAATTTCAGGCATAGGGAGAGTAAGCAATTTTGCCAGAATCACACAATTTCCTGTCAAGTGCAGAACCAGTCTCAGATGTTCCCATGTGGCAAAGTCATTAGTCTAGCCATAAGATCAAGTCTTCTACTGCATCAAAGGAACACTTCATTGACTTGTAGTACATCTCCTTCCTCCTTGAGTACTTCACTTCCCACACTCCTCTGCCTTATTTCTCTGTGATGACTGAAGTATAGATCATGTTCTTCTACAATGAAACACCAGAAAAACAGCACAGTGAACTTGCCAACCGCACAACTAAAAAAAGTGCAGGAGTAACTTTCCTATAAAACTAATCCCTGATCCCCGCACAAGCCTTATCCTCTGACTCCCCATCTTGCAGAGTGGATTATGTTTAAACCACTGTCCATTACTTTGTTAATTCCGGGAGTAATTCAATCATTTTCAGCGCAGTTCATGAAGTCATTAACCTGCTACCTGCCTCTTCTTCTCTTAAATCCCTTGGTGTTTAAAATGTGAAACTAAAAATCACCACTGGGAGACCTTCTTCACTCTACAAATATCTGATCATCCCTTGATTGACACACATATTTTCCCTGGCCTTTTCACACTGTAAACCTAATTGATCTTTATCTCACCTCAGCCTCCCTGGCTTAACCAAATCACCCATCATCTAGCTCTCCTTCTTTATTGTATCTCATATGATTTTCCATAACACTTTATACTCTAACTTTGATCTTGTCAGCCCCATTCCATTTTGACCCTTGCTTCCCACAGCCCTGGAACACGCCCAAGGTCTGTTGATAATAATACAAAAATTAACTTCACTTCACATTTCTTAAGGGTGCTAATCTGTTCATTATATCAGGATCTCATTTCATCCATTAAACCATATACTCAACCAGTATCTCACACCACAAACTCTCTGGTGTAACATTTCACATCATCTTAATCCACTATATGCTTAACCCTCTCTTCATTGTCTTTCTTTTTCTCTCCTTTCCCATCTCCTCTGCGACCATTTTCTCCCCTTCAACCCTCATACAACTCCTCCCAGTGCTCAGGATAAACAATTCTTATGACTCCTTCAGTATCCACATCATCATGTCTTGACATTCCCTTCCAGAGTTCTAGCCTGCCTTCCCACTTTATTCACCCACTCTGATGCCTCCCAATGAGGATTCCAGGTCAACCACAGCACCGAGACCACCCTAATCGCAGTTACGGACGACTTCAGATGCCTCCTCGACTAGGGGAAAATAGCGGCCCTCATCCTTCTCGACCTCTCCGCAGCCATTGACACCGTTTCCCATCAAACCCTCATCACCAGACTCCACCACCTAGGCATCCAACACAACGCCCTCAACTGGATCGCCTCCTTTCTCTCTGGCTGAACACAGAGGATCCTTCTACCACCTTTGTCCTCCGAATCCAAGAACATCATCTGCAGCGTCCCCCAGGGCTCCTCCCCCAGCCTCACCCTCTTCAACAACTACGTGACGCCTCTAGCAGGCATCGCCCACACCCACAAACTCAAGATCATCTCATAAGCTGATGACACACAGCTCATCCTCTCCCTCACAGACAACACTGACATCACCAGAGCCAACTTTCAGAGCACCATGTCTGACGTTGCCAACTGGATGAGGGCCAACTGCCTAAAACTCTACTCAGAAAAGATGGAGGTACTCATCTTTGGAAACAACCCCTTCCCCAGAACGATTCCTGGTGACCCACCACTCTCGGCCCTGCACCTTCTCCCTTCAACCACACGCGCAATCTAGGAATCGTCCTGGGCAGCCAACTAACCATGAAGAACCAAGTCAAGGCTGTCTCCTCCTCCTGCTTCCACACCCTTTATATGCTCTGCAAGATCTTCCGATGGATCCCACATCCACCAGGAAATCTGTCACCCAAGCCCTCATCGCCAGCTGCCTCGTCTACAGCAATGCACTTTACGCCGGATCCACCAAGCAACTACTCAACCGCCTCCCGACCATCCATAACTTTGCAGCAAGACTCATCCTCAACCTCCCCAGGAGAACCAGCACCACTCCCCACTTCAGATCCCTCCTCTGGCTCCCCGTTCAGAAAAGATTCCACTTCAAGCTTCTTACTCATGCCTACAAGGCCCTCCACAACCTCGGCCCCTCCTACAAAAACCGCCGCCTGACGTTCCATCATCCCACCAGGGAGCTCCACTCCTCCACCCTGACCCTGGCCCATACCCCCTGCATCCGCTGGAGCCACTGCGGAGGCCGTTCATTCTTCTACCTCGCCGGCAAGTCCTGGAATGACCTCCACCTTCACCTGCACACATGCCCTTCGCTTCTGGAATTTAGGAAACAGCTCAAGACATGGCTCTTCAATCAAGGATGTTAGGACCTAGCACCTCGAGACCCCCTGGGGTGAAAATGTACGCTTTACAAAAACCCTATGATTGATTGAGTGATTGATCTACACCTATTTTTAAAATCTTCAAATATGTTGTAGTCATACTGTTACTGAAGAAGCTGATTACTTCGTTTACTTCGTTTACCACCAGTTAAATGTATAGTTTATGCAGATGACAGTTTGATTTTTATGTCTAAACCAGATCAATCAAAGCCTGCTGTTTTTGATGAAGTACTTCTTTACTCTGATGTGTTTGGTTATAAGCCTAATGCTGATTAGTTGGAAGCATTGCCCTCACAAAGATCTGTGTTAAAGAACCCTTTAAGAAATTGGTTTATCATGGAAACCTATCAGAATGTGATGCCTGGGAATATTGTATTGACCTTTTGTTAGAGAAACATTAACTACTACCCTCATTGGAATACAACTCACGGGAGTTAAAACCTTACAGAAAAGTGGTATGCTCTATTTCTTTCTTGGTGGGGCTGTCTAGATATGATAAAAATTATGTTTCTTCCTATTGTTAATTTATATCTTGGGTGTTACCCATTAAGATACAAATATCTTCTTTTCTAAAACTGGCTGTTTGTTGCATAAATTGTTGTTGAATAAAAAGAAGTCAAGAATGTCTTTTAATAAACGTAAAAAACCCAAATTGAATGGCGTGGTAATTTAGTTTTCCCAACTTCCCAAAAAAATATTCAAGTATCATTCAGCCTTTGGCTTCAACAAGTTATATTCTCTATCATCAACCCCAAAATATTGCATTCCAAGTTGTGGTTGCATTTACAGAAGTCTTAATTATTTTATATGCCCTTTTAATGTCACAACCTCCCAAATTTTGAATACCTCCCACTTTTAGGCATTCCTGCATCTTACCTAAATCATAGTATTCTTTTCGATTGGCTAACAGCTTAATTTGAACTTTACCAGGGCTGCTACAATATTTAAAATTTTTATTGTACCCCTATCAAATTCAGTTAAAACTGCTAATTAAGGCTCTTTGGAAACATGACTTGAGCCTGATTAAGGGTTTGACAGCTGGAGTAGCGTCACTTGGGATGGCTGAGGATATTCATTCCACAATCTCTATGGTACTCTGTCACCGTATCTTGAAAGGAACTATTGCCATAGTGGTTCCCTTAAAGGTACAAAGAGTTTGGTGGAGAGTGCAATCAGAAAACAATTCCCAAAGTTGGTGTTAGTTTCTTAAAAACAAAAAAACAAATGACCCCCCCCCCCACAATTTTGTGAGATTCATCTTAGAGGTTGGGGGGGTGGGTCATTATTCTTTTTTCTGTCCCTCACTGACTTTTCCTGGCAGTACCAAACAGAAATAAATCATCACAGCATCTGCTTTATTAGAGCAGGCAGTGAGATAGTTTTAATCTGACAGCCCATACTCCGGGTCGGCGGAGTAAGTTTTTCATCGATGGAGCCATTGGGGGCTCCTCTGACAGAAAGTTTACGGTCCGCCCGTTTCAAAATGAGGGGCGGTGCAAGAGTTTGGCGGAAGGATTTTTAAAAATTATTTCAACAGTTTCAAGGTCTAAATGAAAAGAGAGGAGGATGGGGTGCAACACTGTCTTATAATACTTGATAGACAAACACATAGGGCCTGATTCATAAACTTTCAAGTAAGTTTACTTCTTTTTGGTATTCACAAACTGTACTTTTGAAGTAACTTAGACTTTTGTGGTAAGTCCAGCACTAAACATGACCAACCACTGGTACTGCAAAACCTCCCATAAAAATAATATAGGTAGGGACTTAAATTAACCCCCCATGTTAAGTAAATGTAAATGATTTAAAATAGTTAATGACATAAATAAATATAAAATAATGTTTTAAAAATAGATAAAAATAGTAGGTATTTATTATTTAAATGTAAAATATTTTTATTTTGTAATTAACAAAATGTTCCCATATTTATTATTTAATTATTAATACCTATAATTAATAATTAAATAATAAAAACATACTAATTTTTAATATAACCTTAATTTTGCATTATTTATATTTGTGTAGTGCTGGAATTACTATAAAGGTGTAAGTTACTACAAAAGTGCACGTTACTACAAAAGTGCAGTTTGTGACTATCAAAAAGTAGTAAACTTACTCAAAAGTGTGAGTTACCTTTGTGAATTAGGCCCACGGAAGAATAATCTAACAACTGTAGTGTCCAGATGAACAACATATGGCTCTCATTTTTTATATCAATTTCTTTCTGAACTCAGGAGCCTAAGCACATTTTAGAGAAAGCCAGAGGATACATGATGACAGCTTTCTATGCATCCAGTGCAAGATGTTTAGTCGGTTGGCTCATAATAATTGTTTTTTGACATCTCTTTATTGCATTCACCAGCATTTGCTTTGGAAGTGGCGCCAATCAATTTTCTCAATAATTTAAATAAACTTTGATAACATTCCCAGTCCCCAGAAGATGTTGCTGTTCCTCTCTATTGTCACCCTTACCATTATCCTCCTCTCTGTGCCTTGATCATTATGCATCTTGGGTTATCCTACTTCCAAAATTACACCTTATCACCATCTACATATACATCTACCAAACTAAAGATACAGCACAATTAGCATTTTACTTACTGAACATGCAGTCCCTAGAAACCTTATTCTCCTGTGATGCAACAATGAACAGTCCCATTTACAGAAAACCCAAAACTCCAGCTTCCAGAACATCTAACAATGTATATATTGATATTTATATTGTGTTCACCTAGGTGAGTTTTCAACAGAGCAATGTACATTAATAGGAAGCCAATAGTAGATTATGTACATGAGCTGGGAATTTACACCTTGAATTGCACAATGACTTTACATTTCATGTGCTTACAAATCATTACATTTTACACATATATTTATAATTTCAGGCATAGGGAGAGTAAGCAATTTTGCCAGAATCACACAATTTCCTGTCAAGTGCAGAACCAGTCTCAGATGTTCCCATGTGGCAAAGTCATTAGTCTAGCCATAAGATCAAGTCTTCTACTGCATCAAAGGAACACTTCATTGACTTGTAGTACATCTCCTTCCTCCTTGAGTACTTCACTTCCCACACTCCTCTGCCTTATTTCTCTGTGATGACTGAAGTATAGATCATGTTCTTCTACAATGAAACACCAGAAAAACAGCACAGTGAACTTGCCAACCGCACAACTAAAAAAAGTGCAGGAGTAACTTTCCTATAAAACTAATCCCTGATCCCCGCACAAGCCTTATCCTCTGACTCCCCATCTTGCAGAGTGGATTATGTTTAAACCACTGTCCATTACTTTGTTAATTCCTGGAGTAATTGAATTATTTTCAGCGCAGTTCATGAAGTCATTAACCTGCTACCTGCCTCTTCTTCTCTTAAATCCCTTGGTGTTTAAAATGTGAAACTAAAAATCACCACTGGGAGACCTTCTTCACTCTACAAATATCTGATCATCCCTTGATTGACACACATATTTTCCCTGGCCTTTTCACACTGTAAACCTAATTGATCTTTATCTCACCTCAGCCTCCCTGGCTTAACCAAATCACCCATCATCTAGCTCTCCTTCTTTATTGTATCTCATATGATTTTCCATAACACTTTATACTCTAACTTTGATCTTGTCAGCCCCATTCCATTTTGACCCTTGCTTCCCTCAGCCCTGGAACACGCCCAAGGTCTGTTGATAATAATACAAAAATTAACTTCACTTCACATTTCTTAAGGGTGCTAATCTGTTCATTATATCAGGATCTCATTTCATCCATTAAACCATATACTCAACCAGTATCTCACACCACAAACTCTCTGTTGTAACATTTCACATCATCTTAATCCACTATATGCTTAACCCTCTCTTCATTGTCTTTCTTTTTCTCTCCTTTCCCATCTCCTCTGCGACCATTTTCTCCCCTACAACCCTCATACAACTCCTCCCAGTGCTCAGGATAAACAATTCTTATGACTCCTTCAGTATCCACATCATCATGTCTTGACATTCCCTTCCAGAGTTCTAGCCTGCCTTCCCACTTTATTCACCCACTCTGACGCCTCCCAATGAGGATTCCAGGTCAACCACAGCACCGAGACCACCCTAATCGCAGTTACGGACGACTTCAGATGCCTCCTCGACTAGGGGAAAATAGCAGCCCTCATCCTTCTCGACCTCTCCGCAGCCATTGACACCGTTTCCCATCAAACCCTCATCACCAGACTCCACCACCTAGGCATCCAACACAACGCCCTCAACTGGATCGCCTCCTTTCTCTCTGGCCGAACACAGAGGATCCTTCTACCACCTTTGTCCTCCGAATCCAAGAACATCATCTGCAGCGTCCCCCAGGGCTGCTCCCCCAGCCTCACCCTCTTCAACAACTACGTGACGCCTCTAGCAGGCATCGCCCACACCCACAAACTCAAGATCATCTCATAAGCCGATGACACACAGCTCATCCTCTCCCTCACAGACAACACTGACATCACCAGAGCCAACTTTCAGAGCACCATGTCTGACGTTGCCAACTGGATGAGGGCCAACTGCCTAAAACTCTACTCAGAAAAGATGGAGGTACTCATCTTTGGAAACAACCCCTTCCCCAGAACGATTCCTGGTGGCCCACCACTCTCGGCCCTGCACCTTCTCCCTTCAACCACACGCGCAATCTAGGAATCGTCCTGGCAGCCAACTAACCATGAAGAACCAAGTCAAGGCTGTCTCCTCCTCCTGCTTCCACACCCTCTATATGCTCTGCAAGATCTTCCGATGGATCCCACCTCCACCAGGAAATCTGTCACCCAAGCCCTCATCACCAGCTGCCTCGACTACAGCAATGCACTTTACGCCAGAACCACCAAGCAACTACTCAACCGCCTCCCGACCATCCATAACATTGCAGCAAGACTCATCCTCAACCTCCCCAGGAGAACCAGCACCACTCCCCACTTCAGATCCCTCCTCTGGCTCCCCGTTCAGAAAAGATTCCACTTCAAGCTCCTTACTCATGCCTACAAGGCCCTCCACAACCTCGGCCCCTCCTACAAAAACCGCCGCCTGACGTTCCATCATCCCACCAGGGAGCTCCACTCCTCCACCCTGACCCTGGCCCATACCCCCTGCATCCGCTGGAGCCACTGCGGAGGCCGTTCATTCTTCTACCTCGCCGGCAAGTCCTGGAATGACCTCCACCTTCACCTGCACACATGCCCTTCGCTTCTGGAATTTAGGAAACAGCTCAAGACATGGCTCTTCAATCAAGGATGTTAGGACCTAGCACCTAGAGACCCCCTTGGGTGAAAATTTACGCTTTACAAAAACCCTATGATTGATTGAGTGATTGATCTACACCTATTTTTAAAATCTTCAATTATGTTTTAGTCATACTGTTACTGAAGAAGCTGATTACTTCGTTTACCACCAGTTATCTCCTGTCTCATTCTTTTCTAAAAAACTTGAATGTCTAGTTTCAATAGATTGATCATGAATCAATCATTAACTGAACAAACTTAGATTTTCGAACACTCAATTGCATCCAGTTTCATCAATCTCCTTGCCAGAATCATCTTTTCTTAGCCTCTCTACAGCTTTTGATATACTCAGTCACCATCCAAAAATGCTAGCTACTCTTGACTCACTAGGAATCACTAGCATAGCATTGAGCAAGTTTTCTTTCCAGCTTTCTGATCCCTTCTTGTTTGTCTGCTGTTTTAGGTTCTCAGTGCCCAAACTCCTACCCACAGGTGTCTCTAAAAGCTCTCTCCTAGGTTTGTTTCTCCCAACACTTTTTCAACACCACCTCCTCCTTTAGTTTCTCTCATTGCCTTATGCGAATCATGTCAGTCTTTTTCTCCTTCCCCATATTTTCTTACTATTCAAATTGTAGTCTGCTTAACAAATATTTGACACTCAATGGCACGTGATTCTCTTATGCTGAACTCCTCCAAAACTGTGATTATCTACTCTTGCCTATTGCAATCACCCTAAATTTCCTATTCCTCCCTCCAGACTCTCCCCATAGGAGGTCTTGGTGTGCTTTCTCTAATTCCAAAATGAGACCAGCTAAAGATGCAGGTTAGCACAGGAATTCCTAGCCCTGACTTGAGCTAAAAAGTGAAGTCAAAATTGTTCATTTCACTTTAATTATTAGAGGTTGATTGAGTACAAAAAGCTTTAAGCTAATTCTGTTACTGGGGAGGATCAAATATACCTTTCACCATAAGAGTTTGGGGACATTCTGAAAGATAGACCCATCATCTATTCTACTATTTCAAGTAAGAAGGAAATGTTATTTTAAATATTGAAATTGTTTTGTGTGTGTTCATTAAAAATAAGCACTAAGTAGAGGATGCTCTTGTTCCTGGATTCCCCTTCCTGCTTCCCCCACACCCTGTCCCAAGATGTCCCTATCCTAATCGTTGTTTGCCTCATCCTAACAGTCTTTATTGTAAAGTTGGTATCCAATAGGAGCTCCTGGGACCTTTTGGTGCCTGATCTTCTATCCAGCACTAAACTTCCAATAACAGGCCCATATTTGCTAACATGCTGAAACAGATCTCAAAGTAGCCCAAGCAGAGACACACATGTCTCAAAAGCATTATTTGTAAAGAATCAGATCGGAGTCTCCACAGATCGCAGCACAACAAGACTCTCCTTCTGAACGTGGATCATCAAATATCGAGAATGGGAATCCCTTAGCAAGAACTGCCACCTCTATATCTCCCTTCTTCAGGGTGTTTCTTTTTCTCAAGAACCTGAGAATGGATGCATGTTTCCAAGGCTTTACACTTTTGCAAAAATACCTCTCCGATCACCTGATAGAGAGAAGGTTTATGCAACGAGGGCTGTTTGTAATGCCAGAAGATAAAGCCGGGCCAGAAAGATTAGCTGCAGTCACTAAATTCAATTGGATTTTGGACACGCCAGAGGTTTATTTAAATTATATATGACCATATCCTTTACTTTACTCTTCATGAAGCTCCACCAGTTGATGAAGCAAAGTCGGAAGATCAATCTGACTGAACCAGTTTATAACTCTTGGCAGACAGAACATCAGAGCACTACCAATGCCCCCTTCAATCTGTCTGTTGTCTTCCTTTCTCCCTTTATCATGTTTATATTCCTTGTTTCAACTCTGGACTTTTGGGCTTTTAGGAACAGAAATCATCTAAAATCGCAGCATTACTACTATTCCCACTATTTCCCACTACTGTTAGTATTTTTTTTCTAAACCTTTTTGAAAAAACGTTATTTAAATGATATCAACATATCCAAAGAGCTAGGCAATACTTTGAACAAAAACAAGGCAATATTTTAGAGTTCAGTAAGGAGCAATAATAAAAGTTGCACTACATAGCCATATGCAAATAATAGAAATATCCAATATAGTACCCTAAAGATTTAGCAATTTATATTTTTGTGTTTTATGGAAAGGGAAGAAAAATAAAAAAGAAAAGCAAAAAAAGAAGAGAAAGAATAATAAAGAAGGAAATGAGATAAGAAGATCAATAAAATCATACAACGTTACTTAGAACTGGTTATTGATATGGTTGTTAAAGAATTAATGTGAATATACAGTATTACAATTATGAATATAATAAAAAAGCAATTCATGGAGGCTGGAATGTGATAATTCTGGCCTGTGTCCGAATAGATACACAGTTTAAATATGAAATGAAAGGTGACCAAAATAGATCTTTCACAATAATGTTACGTGCAGGCAGCATACACTCTATCAAACACCTGGTCACCTGTCGAGAGAGATGAGGGCATTGATTGGCCTTAAACAAGGATGTGTTCTTGCACCCTTTTTATTCAACTTATATATCTCTGACCTCTTCCCGGCACTCGATGAGCTGACATCACATGCCACGACCCTTGGTGGCCTTTCTTTATCCAATATTCTATATGCTGATGACCTGCCCCTCCTCAGCAACACCAGAATAGAGCTGCAGAGGGTAATTAACCACCTGGCAACATTTGCAGATGACAACCAGTTAGAGGTCAACCTCAAGAAAACTAAGGTAATTCAGCTAAACCAGTCTACCTCTCAATAGCGCAAATGGCATCTTAGTGGATCCACGATAGATGAGACAGCTAGCTTTGTTTACCTAGATATCAAGATAGACTCAATGGCATAATTTGCTCCACAAAGGAAACAATTAAAAGGAAAGCCCTGGCTCTCAACCTAGCATTCGCAACCTTGGTGAAATCCATTTGGGGACATAACCTGCATCCTCTGGTTGCGGTAATTAAATCAAAATTGATACCAACTCTTTCCTATGGAGGTCAAGTAATGTTGGGGTTAGATGCCAGCCTACTTGACAAAATCGAAATAAGAACTTTCCAACTGCCAAATCAGCATTGCCAGCTCAAATTAGGCTTGAGCTCTCACTGGTGAGGCAGACTCTTGCAAGGCCTGGGGCATTTATAAAATGCTTAGATCTGCTGCTAAGGGGTCACTAGCCCACTGTGTCTGGGCAAAAATGAACCCCCAGAGAGGTAAAGAAGGCTACAAGAAGTATCTCGAAGACAGCATAGAAAAACTCAGGCTGACTGACCTGTGGAATCTAAACATATCTAACCAAGTATTTAAGAGGATGGTAAATAAAAATGTTAAACTGCAGAGCTGGGTGGAAGATAAGGGAATGGTGGCAAAACGAGCGCACGGGTGGTTGGTGCTGAGTTTCTATGATGACTAAAGGATCCTTCCTCTCCTGCAAGCCACCTATACCCTTAAGGTGAAACAAAAGCTATTGTTAATGAGATTAGGAGAGCTATATTTTAAGTGAAAATGGCATGAGGAAGGACAAAGGAGGACATGAAGTGCCGTCTGTGCCACCAGACACAGGAGACTTTGCTGCATGTCCTGTACATTTGCCCCTGTCTAGACCCTGCTGAGAAATGAGTTTAAAGCATTAGGAAATAGGACATGCAGGTCGGCTGCAATAGAGGAACTGAACCCGCGGAACATGAGGCTCAATATTCGATTAGTGCAGTTCATGGTTTAGAGACCTGGTCAAGGCCAAAAACCCCACGCTGAGAGGGCCTAAGGCTGACTCTTAAAAATCATGCTCCAGAGTATATTAGCAAGGATTACACAACCCCACCTGAGATCAAATGGGCTTTCAGGGGTGGAATAAGCTTATCAAGGCTGAGAGTCGCGCTTAGAGCGCGCCTAAGGATGACTCTTAAAATTATGTTTCAGAGCCTACTAGTAATGATTATGTATTTTTATCTGAGATCAAGGCGGGCTGCTAGGGCCGGAGTAATCTCTCTCTTTCTTCCCTTTCTTCAAAACCGTATCCCGCCTTGCCAATATTGGGTACTACTTTGATTTAGCAAGCAGCCCGGTACTTTATATGTAGTAGTTACTCTGGGTCAGGGCGATGAATGGTTTTTAGGATACATAGGCATTCAAAGGCTCATGGGCAGTGTCTGATTAGTAATTTAAAGTCAGGGATAGGGGCCGAGCAAGCGTCTCTCTCCTCCTTCTGCTGCTTAACACCTACCCTGCCGGTTAAGTGAAGCCTTACCACCAGGACTTAAAATGCACTCTGGCACATTATATGTGACAGCTACCTTGGGCTATGACTGAGAACAAAATACTTTACTTTTTAAAGTGTTGGCGTTTTAAAACCCATGGGCAGCACCCAGCTAGGTTAAGGTGGGCCGCAAGGGAAGTTGTTCCCTTTGGATATAATATGTACTTGGCGCTTTACGTGTGGTAGGAATGGCTCCTTCTCTTTTTAATAATAAATGTGTTTTATCTTTTCAATATCACTGGCATTGTTTTAAATGATTGCATATTGCATTTTTTCATATATTGTAATTTAACATTTAAATGTTTTTGGTTTATATTGACTAATAAACACACAGTATTCAAAAAATCTGTGTTGATGACAAAGTAAGTTCCACCATCTGGTAAAAGTAACCACAGTATCATCCTTCCAGCTGGATGTAATTATTTGGAAAGCGATGGCAATAAGTAAGTCCATAAATCTACCCAAGTTACAATTGCCAATCCATATGTGAGAAGAGCTTCCCAAAAAAATAAGTTGGATTTTAAAAAGAAAAGTAATAGAACAAATTTTTTGAAATTGTATTCCACACCTTCTGCCAGAAAATGTTAATGGATGGGCAGTGAAAAAATATATGCATATATGAGCCAGGTGTTGTTTTACAAGTCCAGCTTGTATTCTGTATGTTTGGATTGTATTTGTGAAGAGAAGTTAGGGTTAAAACTAACATATTATAGAAATAATATACGGTTTGCACAGTGCTGATGGCACAAGAATTGTGGTGGATTTTGGAACAAATTAAATTCCAGGTTTGTAATGAAAAGGAGCATTGTAGCTCTAATTCCCACCCTAACTCAATTTTAGATTTAGGGCAAGTAGGAGGTGTGCACTGAAGATGCTTCTATAGATAAGATGCTTTAACAGCCAGGGAAAGGTTAAGCTGTTTGGGTAGTAGATGAGGAGTGGGAGAGTGTGCCTGTGTAAGAGTGGATATATGTTGTGTAATTACATCTTTCAGAAGTTCAGATTTAAGATTGGAAACAGAAGAGAGAGCATATTTACTTTGAAATTCAGATGAGGAGAGGAGGACCGAGCCCCATAATAACTGTTGAACTTGAATAATAGCTTTAGCCACCGAATTGTTTTAAAACATTGTGCGACCGGACGATTTAATGTTTTTACTATGCCAGATAGTCTAGTAACTCCTGAATTGGTGACAGCGACCGAATAAAGATGGGGTATGCTAGAAATATTGAATGCTTACTAGTAGGAAAAAAGAAAGACCTTGGGGGTTGTGATAGATGAGTCATAGAGTGAAAGGAAAGAGGTGAAATCATTGAGTCTTCCAGTGTACGCAGTACAGTGGTTGGAGTATCCATATCCCCGGCCAAATGAGGTAACGTTTGTTTCAATACAAATGAGGAGTGATATTACCGGAAATTAGGGACATTTACCCCTCCCAACTCTTTAGGTTTGCATAAAGAGATTGATGAGATGCGTACTTTCTGTCCATTCCACAAGAATTTACCAAGCGATCCTTTAAGGGACTTAAGGAATTTCAGAGGGAGCTTCACTGGCAGCATAGATAGGTAGAAATGTATGACAGGTAGCATCATCATTTTGATTGTGTCCAATCTGCCTTACCAGGACAAATACAAAGGGGACCACTTCTCTGACTTATGATGAACTCTATGTTGAGCTTCACCAAAGTTAATCCAAATGGTGTATGTATGGAGGTGGAATATTTGATCCCCAGACATTTAATATAATTAGCATTCAACTTGAAACCAGTGTCCGAGAAGATGCCTTTGAAACAATATTTATTTAAAGGAAGAGCTTCAGATTTAGTAATACTTCATTCGTAACTGGATAAGGTGGAATAGGTCATTAAAAGAGCGATAAAGGCTGGTATTGTGGACATCATCAGCATAAGCGATGAATTTAACTTTAGTTATATTATGCTTAAAACCATGAAAAGAGGATGAATGACGTAAAGTGTGAAGAAAAGGTTCCAACGACAATATAAAAAGTAAAGCTGACATTGGACAACCTTGTCTTGTACCCCTTAATAGTGGAAAGTACGAGGATTGAAGGCCATTTACATAAATAGATGTTTATAGGTGAAGAATAAAGCAAGCTGATATAATTTAAAATTCTTGGACCAAAACCCTCCCGTTTTAGCACATGCATCATAAAATGCCAATTAACGTGATCAAAGGCTTTTTCCACCTCTAATGTAATGGCAGCTACAGGTGTTGTACCTTTTGATGTGAGGTGTAAGATGTCCAAAAAAGCTCTAGAGTTATCACACATATATCTCCCCTCCACGAAGCCGGTTTGTTCTATTCCAATCATTCTGGGATAAATGTATTTATAAATAAGACCAGTATTTTTGCAAAAATTTTGCAATCGTAATTATGGCAAGAAGAAATATATTTGTCTTTTTTATTAGATTAAACATAGAATAGCTTCCAAAAATGTCCTGTGAGCCTCATTATTAGCGATGTATAAGGATAGCAAGTGTGGTTGTAGAATGTTTGAGAAGCATGAATAGAATTCAGTGAAAAATCTGTCTGGTACTGGGTCCCTGTCTTTGAGTAGTTTAGCAAGGGCTATCTTTAGTTTGGGAATAGAGAAATCATTATCCATAGAGGAAAAATCCTGTGACAGGATCAAAGAAAGAAAGTGTCTAGGGCATCATCGGACAGAGAATGTTCTAGTGTATATAGAGCTTGATAAAAGTCTGTGAAGCAGTTTATAATTTCAGCATCTTTGTAATGTTTAGTGGCACTTTCAAACAATTTTGGATTTTCATGATTTGACCTTCAGGTAGTTAGCAAGCAGCTTGCCAGCCTTGTTGCGGCCTCCATATAAATATAGCATTTATTTTTAACAATACGCCTGATGCCTCTGCCTCGATTTTTTATTAAAGTCTAACTTGGCCTGAATAAGGTGCTTCAGCTTCAGCGTGGTGCTGTTATTGGATGTATAATTTTCTGCTCAAGTTGTCTAATAGAGGTAAGAATGACGAGTCCTTAAGAGCTATTTTTTTTGGTTGCACGTAGTCAATAATATGCCCTCGAGCAGTTCCCTTAAAAGTGTCCCAGACGAAGTGAAAAGGAAAGTTGGGATCGATTTTAGAGTCAAAGAAGTCCTTAAGGAAGAGTTCAAATATTTCCACAAAGACATTATCCTTCAATAAACTGTTATTGAAACGCCATCTAGTAGATCGGGATGCTTCAGGCTACTTCTCTGGATCAATTATAACTGGTGCATGGTCTGAAATTAGAATATAACCAATTTCAGCATTACTTAATGAGGAAAGTTAGTTTTGTGCTAGAAAGATGTAATCAATCTTAGATTGAGATTGATAGGCAAAAGAATAAAAGCTATACTCTAAAATGTCCGGATTGTAAACCCTCCATGCATCAATCGGCCCCCTAGAGTGAATTGAGTTTTTGAATGTTTTTTGCATTTTGCCAGGGCCATATTTGACTGAGGATTTTCTATCAATAAATGGATCCATGAGTTGGTTACAATCCCCGCCAACAATAAAATTTGTGTTTGAACAGGACCATATCCTGGTTGACATTAATTCCCAAAATTGTACATCAATACCAGTAGGACTGTAAATATTAAGGAGAGATATTGAAGTGTTGTGTATAGTAAGATGAAGAAGCAGCCATCTGCCCTCTTCATCTTTTTCCTCCTTCTCAACACCAAAAGAAAGTGATTTGTGAAACAATATGGCAACCCTGTTCTTGTTTTGTTTAGCAGAAGGACAGAAAACATGTCCCACCCAATTTTTTCGTAGAGAACCAATGTCCTTGCCTGAAAGGTGGGTTTCTTACAGCACCCTCTGTTTCTTAATAGGATTACACAGACCTTTGACATTCCAGGATACAATACGAAGATTATTTGTCATATATGTGAGAGGAGAAGAAAAACGTAATAAACAGTTACAACCAACTTCTAAAGACAAACCATACAGAACCAGCAATACAAAACAATGAAACAATGGCTTAGGAGACAGAGAAAATAGGAAAAAAGTGTAAGGAGGTAAGAGGAGGGATAGATAGAGAAGGGGGAAAGGAAAGGCGAGAACCTGATAAAGGAAAAGAAGATGGTAAGAAGCCAAAATGGCTTTAACCATAAAGGACAGCAATACATATAATATAACATCAATGTTAGAATGGGGTGGTGAAACGCAAAAAAGACAGACAGCGACAAAAAGTCAACCAGCAGCAAAGAGAGAGAGAGGCTCCCGGAGACATGTATATAACAGCAGAGATGTATGGAGCTGTAAAATAAAAACAAAGACTAGGACAACATCATAAGGAAACTAGGAGCACTTACCAACATGTAAGGAAGAAGGTGTAAACACTGGGTCAGGGGGAGGGTGCATTGTGTAAGAGAAACATCTGGAATGGGGATCCAGGAGAGATGGAAAGCACCTGCAAAGAAAATAAATAAGAATATAGCATAAAGATTATGAATTGAAAAGAACCTCAGTTAGAACAATGGCCATGAGCAGGTAAAACAGAACACATTAAGACTTGAAAATAAAGTCTTTCCAAGGTCCATTTCCTTCCCTTTGTGACGAAATCTGGGGAGTCAAAAAATAAAGTTATCTCCTTGTATGTGACCTTGAACAGGCAAGGATGTGTGACATATCGGGTATTTATGGATCGTAAGGCCGGACGTAGCGATAGAAACTCTTTTCATTGGTTAGCTGTTGCTCTACACACATCCTGCACAAAGAAGTCTTTCTGACCTGACTAAAACATTTATTTCTCTGTTTAGCAGCTGACAGAACCCTCATGAGATAAGAGTATTGCAGAAATAGAACTATGATTCCTCTTGGTCGATCTTTAGTGGATGCAGCCGAGATTTTAGAGCCGACGCTGTGAGCGCGTTGCAAATTAAAACCAGTTCCTTCCTTGAGACCAACGATTTTTGGAATATGCATTTTGAGAAAGGCAATCATGTCGGAGCCCTCCGTGCTCTCAGGGATTCCAGAGATTGGCAAATTGTTGCGTCTGTTTTGATTTTCCAATTCTTCTGTTTGTTGTTTAGGAAGAGGGATTTCTTTGGACATTTCTTCATCTTTGGTCGCTTATTCGTTGTTCTACCTCATTCACCCTAGACTCAAGGCTTGACCATTTCTCTTCAATACTCGGGAGCATATTATTTGTTACCATCACAGAGGGCTTTAAGTGCTTTTTTTCATCCATTATGTCCTTAAGCGTCAGAGGTAATGGGGACTTTGTTGGACCAGTGTGATCCTTCTTCTGCCTTTTATTAGTACTGCTATTGGAGTCTTTACAAGTAAAAGGCATCATTGCAGGTGAAGACGCAGACTTTGGAGCTAAGGAGGCAGCAGAGTCCATAACTGAATACATAGAGGTGGACTGGCAGTGACCACAAGGTGGGGGATGTCACGTATAAACAGTACAGTCTATCAAAAAGGGCTTGAAATTAAAGCTCCCAGCAACTGTTCGTATTCAATAGTAAAAAATGTATTGTGAATAAAGTAAGCTCCCCAGTCGTGAAGAGAGATTCACAATGCAAAGGGTATTATATCCTTCTTTTCCTGATGGTTCTTGCAAAAGGTTATGCCAGCTTCGTATAAACTATTGTTTTTTTTTGTCTATTTCTTTTTATATTTATAGGAGCTGGGGCCAAAATTGACTTCACATGTGTGTGAAATATAATGTCCAAAAACAGTTCCCATTTCTCCCCCACAAGACTCCTCTTTATGACCAAGCAAGCCCCAGCATCAAAATATGCAAAGAAATGGCGGCCGCAGCAGCCCGGCGTGAGGGGAATAGTGCAGGAGGAAAAAACAGTATTGGAAGAGCATAAGATGGTCTGAATTAACCACTACCTGCTCACTGTGCGCTCCGGTGCAGCCACCGCTCGCCTCATGAAATAGGGAAGGCTGGTTGAGGCACGGCTCCAGTCCATACAAAGTCTCCAAGGAACCAGGAGACTCAGGAGCCGGCGGCCATCTTGTGGATGGTTTCAGCCACGCCCTCAGTACTGTTAGTATTAACCACAGTAATAACATCACTATTATTATATAATAATAATATTTTATTATACAGGATTACTATTACGCTTACCATTACTATTAGTATTACCCCCTACTGTTAGTAGTAACAACAGTAATAACATCACTATTATTAATATTTATGTCATATAATATTTTAAAATAATAGGATTACTACTGCTATTAATAATTACAATTACTATTGCTATTACTATTACCCACTACTATTCAGTGCATTTATTTATCACATCTGTACATGCTGCTGTGCCTTGATGCTGCTTGGATATATGAAACCATAATTGCAGTAACTGAATAAAATGTTAGTCCCTTTATCTGACTCACTGGGACAGGTTTTTTTACCACAAACCTGCACCTTTAAGGCTATGTATCAAAGTATTGCTTCCCTATGCCCCTGGCTTCCACCGGTAATGTATTCCAATCGGCCTGGGAGGCCCTTTGACTGATGATGTACCAGGATCCTCCTATCCCGCCAGCAGAGCCTCGCCCGCAGCTCAGTGCCTGACTGCCCGGTTTGCAGGAACCAGTGGGACCGCATCTCAGACCTTCTGTGCATTCCCCAGACATGCCCCTCCAACAGCAGGGATGTGCACACTTCTCTCACCCTGAAGAACACACTTTACCAAGTGGAATCATCGAAGGGGAGGCCAGAACCTCAGCCCAGGCCTGGGCCAGGGAGATATAGAAAGACAAATGATGAAATAATGAGCACAGATGTCCCCAACAGCCTGGGTAAACTCTGTACCAGAGGCAGACAAGAACACGTAAGGAAAAGGGGTCCTTTTTAGGCTTTCTTCATGAACGACAAATATTTGTATATTTTTTAGGTCGCAGCAAGGTGCCGAAACACCTCCTTCAGTAAGTGCTGAGGAACTAGGAAAAGAGACAGAGGCCAGCCTTGAAGAGAGCGGCATTGTAAACGCCTGGCATGCATGGAAAGGTCACCTTAGAACGAGTATGCTATGTTTGTTTTTCTAATGGCGAAGCTCAGGCGAATGATAATGGTGACAGTGCTTTTTTTAACCCGCATGGAAGAATGATATTGCTTCACGTTTGGCCTCGCTGCCTAATGCTATAGCACACATTACATCGTGTCGTAATCCACTGCAAAGCCATCTGCAAACACCCGGAGCTCGAGGAGATCTGATTCTGCAAGGGGGATCTCTTGAAAGAATCTTTCCACTGAGTTGATCACAGGCACTGTCGGTGTTTCTCAAATGCCCTAGACAAGGACTGGTGAGTTCCTAACTTTAGGAAGGATTTTTAAAACTGGCATTCTCAGCCAGCGGGTGATGCCACCGATGGCCAGTGCCCTACACACCAAAGGACCCGGTTGGCTCATCAAAGTTGGTTTGTGAACTGGCATTGTTTCCCGTCCTCTGGGAAGTTGCTTCCATACTCTGGTCTTTATTGTCAGTTCTTTAAGTGACATATGATAGACTCAAGTAATCTCACGTCCCAGGGCGCTCGGAGTTATGTAAGTTTAATTGAAAATCAATAAAAACTATTATTAAAAAAAAGTAATCTCACGTGCTATGGCACACCAACGTCATAGACCAGTAGAGCCATGCCCATAGCTGCTGGAAGTAGGGGTGCTGGGGGTGCTGCAGCACCCCGAGGAATAATCATGGAGTTCAGAGGGTTAATGACCAATATAGATGCCTTTAAATCTGGTGTTTTTCTGGTCTCATTTGCTGTGTGTTGCAAGACAAAGGTCAAATGTCAGGCTATCTCTTCTGACAAATTGCTGCTTATTCAGAAACTGCAGTGTACTTTTATTTCTCTGACTGCAAAGTGAGAAGATTTTGTGAAAGTGACCAAGGTGACAATCCTGCTGGGGTACAGGAAATAAAATTAAAGGTTGCAGCATGCCCGTTTTTTTCTAACACACAGCAACATTTAAATATTGGAAAAAGAACAATAGCCATATTTCAAAATATATCAGCAATTAGGAAGGCACAAATGAAGCAGTTTTTTATAATTCCGAAGTATGATGGAAAAAAAGATTTTTAATAGGATCAAAACAAATCAAGACTCTTGGTGATGCGCAGATTATAAATATTCACTGAAACCTGATTTCCACGCATTATCGTTTTTGTGTGATATAGTTTTAACAGTAAAACTGTGTGTCTAAACAAATTTAGTGGCCATTTCAATAATGTGCAGTCTGTAAGTGACAATGAGCTACCTTACAAGTGTTCCAAAATGCAGCACCAGCTACATACCACACCCTTACCACTCTCTTGCTGAATGGACGTGGCACATTTGCTACACTTGTTTTTTTGTATGACGCTTGGATTTTTCACAATCCCTAAGACTTCATGGAAATAACATTAATGACAGCACTCCTACTCTCAAAATGGTTCCAGCACCAATGGCCATGCCTAGATATATGGGCACAACTGTTAGCAATAAAGGCCAGGCGGTGGATGGTTGGAGGGTTCTTGATGAGACAGTGAAAGTGTGGATGATATTCATAAAATTAATCGCTGACTGCATTAAAAAAATAGCTAATTAAAAAGGTGCCAGTAGTACACGTCACAGAAACTGTGTCACCTGCAGGATAAAAGGCTCTAATCCCAAAATGTTTTCTCAGAAGATTGAATGTCTGCTGAAGTATACAGGCTGCAATGTGTAGTGTACAAGAGGCAAGGAATTCCAATTCCAATTCCAATTAGATAGCTTGGCTGGTAAGTGCACCTGCTGCACGTGTGTGTGTGTGTGTCGGTGTGTGGTGTGTGTGTATGTGTGTGTGTATGTGTGTGGTGGGTGTGTGTGTGTGCGCCCATGCCCCCCCTCCTATGGTATTTTGCATTTAATATTATGAATTAGATATACTAACCTAACTCTAAAAGATTGCAAGGCATGTTACAGAAAACATTTCCATGTCAGCAAGAGCATCTCAAACTTGAAGTGCTGCACAAAGAACAATATTGTGTGCACTGGGCGTGATTGAAATCCAATTACAAAAACCAAAATATGCTATTGAGGTGATATTGTTAAATCTAAATATCCTAATGAGAGTGCATTTAAATAAACAGGCCTTAATAATTTTTATGTGTTTCTTAGCTGCAACAGCACTTCCTCTCCCTGGGCCCGATTCACAAAAGTAATCTGAGACAAAATCCTAACTTTATGACTTTCAGTATTCACAAAAGGCATTTAGGAGTAGTAAAGTTAGGATTTTGTCTTAAGTTTGTCTTAAGTTTTAGTCTTAAGACAAAATCCTAACTTAAGTTAAACTTAAGTTAAACTTAAGTTAAACTTAAGTTAGGATTTTGTCTTAAGTTTGTCTTAAGTTTTGGTCTTAAGACAAAATCCTAACTTAAGTTAAACTTAAGTTAAACTTAAGTTAGGATTTTGTCTTAAGACCAAAACTTAAGACAAACTTAAGACAAAAATCCTAACTTAAGTTTAACTTAAGTTAGGATTTTGTCTTAAGACCAAACTTAAGACAAAATCCTAACTTTACTACTCCTAAATGCCTTTTGTGAATACCGAAAGTCGTAAAGTTAGGATTTTGTCTCAGATTAGTTTTGTGAATCGGGCCGCTTGTCCTGGTCCCCATTGCACTGTGGGCCTATATTTTGCATCAAACCCTTTGATCAGCGACTTCAAACTTGCATCCAGTCCTTGTCTTAATAGCCCATATGCTCACTTTAAAAAGCATTATGGTCAATATACTTTTTCATATAGTTACACATTTTTTCACCCTTTGCTACAGTGCAATCCCTGATTTATATTTCACTCTTTTTGGATCTTGTCAGTGGACAGAGGTGTTTCCTCCACTAAGACGGAGGAGCGTTGCCCCCAGTGCTCTGTGAGCAGTTCAAAAAGGAAAAATAAAAGGATAATAACGCAATGTTATTACCATTTTATTTTTTATACTGGCTTAGGTGCGGGGCTGGCCAGAGTAGGGGGAGGAGTGGTGGGCACTCTCTAAGTGCACATGACGGTTTGGCCGGCTGTCTTGGGCCAGCCAAACAGTAATGCGCACTTAGCATTTTCTCCACCCGGCTGTATTGCACAGCCTGGGTGGAGAACATGCACAGGCTCCCAGTCTCTGTCTGAGTGCTGAACCACGGTGCTCAGACCAATCACGATGCTGCTGTCATGCTGGTGACATCAGTGTCGTGATTGGCTAGGGGAGCCTGGGAGCCTATGTGCTTCCTGCTTCTAGGAGTCGACAACCGAAGAGGACCGAGAAGCGGCGGCCGGCCTACAGGTAAGTGATTTTCTTTTCACCTCGCCACCCCCATTAAGAAGCAGCTGCTACTGTCAGTGGAGTCTAGCAGAGCCACTTTAAAAGCAGTTCAGTTTTGCAGCATAATACCTCAGTATCTGCTCAATTAAATCGCACCTGGTATCAAGTCACTGACCTCTAGGAGCCTCAAATGAAGTCCAAGACTTAGAACTGGGGTGCATGTTATCAAACCAGTCTTACTAGGTGTTGCGTGGAAGCAAATTGCAAGGAAATGCATTACCATATTAATATCTACAAAACCATAATGCACTGGGACTTAGACCTTAGGAGACAATAAAAAATGGAAAGAGTATTGAGCCAATAAATCCACCCGAATATTATAAAGGCTATTTTGATGGGGCGCAACCATATTAGAGGTGATTTAGCTGTAACATAAATAGACATTACAAGATGCAGTTAACCTTTTACGTTATCAAATTGTACAACTTAAGGTGCAAAGAAATGCAGTGATTTTGCCACATTCACATGATTTTTGGTGTCATGGCGAACCTGGGATTAGAACTCAAGTTTGCAGGTTCCAGACGAAAAAAGTCTGTTTTCTGAATTTTGAAGTATGATTCAGGAACAGGTACAGGTGCAGGCGTACTGGGAGCACACCAGTTAGCCAGTTTCTCTGTGTAAATGGTGGGCATAATAATGAGGTTCCACTACACTATAGGTAATGTTATGAAAGTGCCCTAAATGCTCTCAAAAACTCCCATCTGATGATTCACTCTATAAATGACCCACTCCCAGATTGCTATTTGTAACATCTCAGACCCCCATGCATCATAGCTGGGAGAATAGCAGACCCCCAATTCCTCAATATACAGATCTTGGGCACGAGTATATTTGCGTTAAGAGTCCTACCATGGCTGCAGGATAATGTAAAACACCTAGGTGGGCTGACGATGGAATGTGAGAGTCACACGTAGAGATGAGAGAGTTCCAACTGTCAGACTAGTAAATGGTCAGAGGCCAGTCCTAAAGTATTTGGAGTAGATCACATTATGAATGTGTGCATCTCCATCAACGGCAGTGCGGGAACAAGACCTGTCACTTATAAACTAAGTGGAGATCAATACCAATTATGTAGAATTATGGGAATTTCAGCCTAGCTTCCATAACACATTGGCCATGGGTTTATCTAGTAAGGGAGACCTATCCTCTACAGTACAGTGGCGTTGCAGAGCAGTCTGCCCATACAGTTAGCGCTGTGAGACCTATGGGTGATACACGCGCTTAATAAATCCCAAATACAATACAATACAATACAATACAGTCAGATTAAAGCTTCAACCACCCTTGAATAGAAATAGCATGTAAGTACATTACACAAATCCAAGATCATCCCCTTATGGTCAGCCAACAACATGATATATGGCATGATTGGGGATGTACAAAGCCCAAAAGAGACCCTCCCAGCCATGGAGTAGCTGTTGATCTTTCAATATATTCACATTGCTTGACAGATGGGTGCTGTGATGCAAATCCATAGATTTAATTTCAATTTTTCTTGCAGCTGTTGCCAGCTTTTCAGAATGGTTCAAACAATTGGGTTATCTAGTGTAGACAGTACAGAGTGTGTATCTGTAAAGTGAGGACATGCCCTCCCTAGACTGCAACGTCTCTCATTCAATGGTGACCCACAGAGGAGGAGAAAGCATGCTGATTGCAAGAGAGGAGCTGCAAGCGAATATAAATATATGTGGGGAAGACGGGTCTCACAAGGGGTGGTGTGTGAGAGGAATTTGTGAAGTTTGACTTTCGAGCGGGTGGCAATTCAACGTAACTTTTTGATATCCGTGTTGACCTGAGAGGAGGGAGGATTGTATCAGGAGTGGAAGCATGCTAAACAAATAATTATAGCGAGGAGCTATCACCAACTTTCTTTCTTGAACCCTGCTATACAAGGAACAGTTTAACTGTGACCAGCAGGCAAAGTCATTCAAAGTCTTTAAGTTTAGCAGTGAAATGTTCTCCACCACCATTTTGTCTAGCCCTTTATTAATGACCAGTGAAGGACCTTTCCCATAGAAAGACTTCCAAAGCAGGCTTTCGTAGTGTAGTGTGACAGGGGTAAGGCTTCCGTTTGCTCCAATTAATTTTATAACCAGAAAATAGGAGAAGCGTTGGATGATCTACATTTTTATTGGAGGTGAACAGTCTGGTCTGATGAGAGTTAGCAGTATGTCATTCACGTAGAGGAACAGTATTACACCCTCTGGTTTGTTTGCACTCCCTGTATATCACTGGAGCAAGGAATACCCATAGAATGGGATCTAGCGCCAGCAGAAACAGCAGGTGAGAGAGAAGGCAACCCTGATGGGTACATCACAATATCTTAAACAAACTGTGCAGTCAGGTTCCCAATCATCTATTTAACCTTGGAAATAAACTCCTGCCCTATGCCAAGTCTTTCTAGAACTGTAAATTGTTACCCCCATTCAGGGGCGCAACTAGACCCGAACTTCCGGGGTGGGGGGCTAGTACTAAACTGTGTTGGTGAGGCTTCCATTTCACACACAGGTGGCCGAGACAGTATTAGACTACACGTTTCAAAGGCCAATAGGTCCAGGTTTAATGCGCTAATGCAGGGAAAAAGCATATGTCCAAGCCTGTTCTTTCCCGCAGTGGCGCATTACAGCCAGAACTGTCTTCGCCAATGCATTCCCCTGAGACATCAAGCACTGCTGCAGCTCAGAGAGTGTCCACCAGACATACGAGCATCGGATGCCTGCAAGATGGTTGGTACCAAGCAAGTCCTTTGCATTTCAGAAATTAAAGTACTGAAGACTTACTGGGAAAGTGTTTTTTCTGATTATAAGTAGCATGAACTGCGTAATGATAACATGTTTCCAGGGAACAAGAAGATGTGTGTGGAGGAATCTCCCAATGTGCCAAATAAAATGCTCCCACAGACATTGAGAAATAGACTTGAGGTGTGAAGATTAAACCAGGATAAAGAAAATCGTGGGAGCTTAAATCAGGTTGTCACAAAATGAGGTGGGCTCACCAACAGCTCAAAAGGAAGTGTGAGCCAGAGAGAATAATAAGCTGAGTACCTGCTCACAATGTCAAAGCTTGCACATGTTGGTATTTCTATTGAATGGCTCTAACAGGAGAGCAACAGAGCATTGCCCATTATGGTGGGTGATGGAAAATGATGCTAGATTGTATTCATCAAGTGGTGGCTTATACCTTTTTGCTACATACACTTACACTAGTATCTCATATATTTGACATTTTAGGCACATTATGATTAAGTGATTTCCCAGAACTGCACGATTTTCAGTCAATGCCAAACTGAATTGAAATCAAGGTCTCCAGATCGACAGCTTAGCCCCTATACATCTCCTTCCTTAGTTGATGTATTAGAACTTTCACAAAAGCTGCAAACATTCAATTTCACGACTCCTTCTGAACACTCATGGTCTGTTAATGTTTTAACATTGCCATTCGGCCTCATTCTTCATGCTGTCTAGTGAGTGGACCGAATGCAAATTATTTTGGTATTTATGTTTTATACATGGGTAGCATATAAACGAGTTGAAAGTGTATATGTTTGAGGTTTATCTATTTGCATATAAACATTGGTTTAAAGTTAAGTTTATACAGAGCATGCATATTAGGTAACTGTGTAATCTGGTCCAATATTGCCTGTGGTTTGTAAATCTCACCAGAAGGCTGAGATGGCAATGACAAGGAACCCGTTATGTATTTTTTATATTAAAAGCAGTTTTATTCAAAGTGCAGCTAACAGTGGGCACGGACTGGAATTAAAATATTGAGGTTTTGTTTACCTGTCACAAATACATCCTTGATAAAACAATAGGCAATGGTGAGATCAGTGGATTTGTGTGACTCTGTGGCTGCATTGGGTACAGCATATCTCTGGATTTACTGGATTTGCCAAATAATTTCCAAAATATGCAGATTTCACCAAAAGTGTTCTTTCCAGCTCAAACAGATGTAAATAATACAGTCTGACAAAGAGCCACATAACTTGCATTTTTAGTCTCAGTGTAGAGCAGAGCTTGTGGTGTGGATGAGTTGTTTTTTTAACGTGCCATTTTCTGTCATCTATGGTAGTGTTCAAATGGTTGATGAATATTTCTTCAGTTTTTGGCCCTGCAATACTTCTTTGAAATTGATAAACACTGCTGTGAGAGAAATTGGAGTACAGTAAACAAATAGTCACAGTAGCAACACTTTACAAGTGGAACAGAAATGGTGACATTCACAGCACCAAATTTGTAAGTCTGCAATGTATGCAATTTATTTTCAAAAACATCAATGACTTGTTATGGACAACACAGTTGTCTATACATGTAAAACAAAAAAACAAAATTCTTTATGTGCTGGGGGTCGCGTAACTTTTGGGCCATATTGTAAATTACAACTACACAGCCAGTTTCCATTTTGTTAGCTCTAAATTCATTTTCTCATAAAATTACACACACCTAAGCCAAAGTTGCACCTAGTCACTGTTTCTTTCTCGCCAAATGAAAGAAGGTTAGACAAACATGCACAGATTTAAATATGTACATGCTGTGACAGAAATTCATAATGAGAAGTGGTGTTCGCCACCATATCAGTGAAGGAGCTGAAGCCATGTGCAAATTACATTTATTCTTGTCATGTTGAGCATCGACAGCATAAGACACTTCTGCTGGATTCGATTGATATAGCCAGAAGGAGACCTGTGAGTAAACCTATGCGTATGGAAAAGTGTGTGCCCATAACTCTCAAAGGGCTCCTGTAGCTCTAGCCAGTGCACAATGCCTGCACCCTCGGCCAGTGCAGAGCTCATGTTCCTTCACCTGAACAGATGCACTTCACAAATACCCTTAACATAATATAACATAAAGTTTGCCTTAGCATTATTGTTGTAGTGTTGTTCATACATCTCTCACTCTGTCCCTGTTCTTTTCCAGCTCAGCCGCACTCTCCTCATTTCTTTCTCACCTTTCTCACCTTTCTGTCAATATTCACACACATTTTTAATTCTCTTTCACTACTATCTACCTTATCTTTCTCTCTCTCTCTCTTCAATCACTTCTCCCAATCCCTCCTCTCTCACTGTCATTCTCCCTCCCACATTCTCCTCCTCACTCCCTATCAGATTAACATAGGTGGGAGATGTGTGATACTCCCACAAAATATTAGCTGGTCTAGGTTTGTCAGTTCCCACAGAACCTGGGGTTATACATTATTGGAATGAATTCTGAAAAAGCTCAACTCTGGCTGTGTACTGGCTCATCCCGATCTATGTCTGTGCAGGGGCCCACCACTGTCTACAATAGAGCTCAGCTGCATACTTGGAAGAGCTCAGCTCTGTCTGCCCAGGGTCACAGTGCTATGTATGCAGGAACTCATCTCTAGCTCAATGAAAGAAATTACCTATGAGTACACTGTCTGTGCTCTATCTGTGCATGGGTTCAGCACTAATGCATGCAGGGACTTGGATGCATCTGTGCTGGAGCTCAGCTCTATCTGCAGAAGAGTGAGTTCAGCTCAAAAAGATGATAAGGTATGCTTGTGGCAGAGCCTCACTCTCTCTGTATGCACAAGAACTTACTTTTCTCTGTGGAATTTATGTCTTCTAAGTGTTCAGCCTATTTGCAGAAGAACAACCAACTTCTCCTTAATAAAATAGGCACCAAAATTAGCTTCATAATACTGAGCAGACATCACCTTTTGAATGGTGATTTTTTAATTGACTTTGTGCTGCAAGATTTTGGACACATGGTGCTGATCTATATTTACCCTGTCTTCTTATCCCTCTCAATGGCACACCATCTTCCTTCCCAGAGTGCGATTTGTTGTTAACGTCTTCTTGATGTTCATTGCTTATATGTCGTTTTGGTATGTGCTTTTGGTCTACATTTGTAGTGAGGAAATTTAGAAAGAGCAGGAAAGATCAGGCTAAGACAAGGAGACAATGATAAATGTGAAACAAGACAAAAGTGAAATGTATGGAGTAGAAAGGGGCAAGTTGAGAAAAATGAAAAGGGAGGATGACAGGGAGCAGGAGAGAAGGCAGTGAAATGTGAAGAGATTGACAAGAGGGACATAGTGTAGGATTAATAGTGCAGAGGCCCAGGTGACCAACTATATGAAATGCAATATAAGTTAAACTGCACCGTAACACATGGGAAGGAAAGAGTTGGCTTAAGTAGTAAAGCACAATTAAAGAAAAAACATAAACTTTTAACTCTTGTCTGTGAGCACCAAGTATGAGCTTTAATACAGGTGGACTCTGAAAAGAGGGGATCCAGGTGGACCATGTCTCTAAAGCAGGTGTTTCACACCATGGGTCTACAGTTTGCCGGTTTGGATCATTTAGAATGTGAATGTGTCTTGGATTTGGAGCAGGCACCATTCTGCCTTTGGTTTTTCGACCACCATCTGCCACTTGCAGAGACAGTAAGGATGATCAAGAGGTAGAACACATGAGGGCAGGTCAATCTGGGCAAAACCGTGCTGCTGTGGCAGAAAGCTTAGGTGATAGAAGTGGTAGGTGCTGTTTATCCACAGTATCATTCTGATCCACCTCTTCAGTCTATTATGTGTCTGTCCACCAAACAAAAAAAAGGGCAAGAGGCACACAAGGACCTTCTGGGAGATGGACTGTGAGATGTCTAAGGAGGGTAGTTCAACTATGATCCCCTCACACAGGCACAATCCATTTCATTTAGCACACATGCTGAGCATGCCTCACGCAGCACAGTGTGTCTACTAAAATGGCGCTGGCAGTGCACACATCAATGCATCCCTGAGGCCAATGAAAAGCCACAAAGTGCAGCAGGTACAGGATCCCCAGCATTATCCCAGCTTCTTATAGGCCTATGCTTCCAGTCTTATCAACAGGGCCACTAGAAATAAGCGATTGAGCGGCTGCAGTGTTTTTCGAATATCTATGGGTTTGGCGCATGTGCCCCATAATCCATCATCTGTTTCATAATCTCCAGATTTTAACAAACCAAAATTGTTTCTAGCTCAAACGGTTCAAACGTTACTAAAAACCCAGTGACGTGTTGCTGCATAGCAGCAGTCCCTTTGCAAAGGTTAACTAGTCACCTTTCTGCTGCATATTGTTATATTGAGGTGTTACATTGGTACCAATGAGGTGCAACATATGCCCAAAAAGTGTAAAAATTAAACAATAATTAAATTATATTTTCACAAAATGTGCCACATTACGCCGCATAATTTGCCTTTTCTTGCCGCGTAATTTAGTCAACCTTGCCACATAAAATGGCCATCCTGTGACACACAAATCCAGTGGCTCTACCTATCAAGAAGCTGAGACAGGTATTGAGATGGGTCTTCTGTTTTCAATCCTGCCCTTGCTGCTTCACCTGGCTCCTCGTTGGAAATCATGGCTTGCTGGTTCCAATGCCCAGCACTGTATTACTGCTCTGCTGCTGCCATGGAGCCTTCAAGTTGCCAGCTAAGTAAGCCAGCTAAGGGAAAAAAATTTTATTTCTCTATGCGTTTGTGTATGGGTTTGTGAGTGTGTTTGTGAGTGATTGAGAGTGAATAGGATTGAGTGAAAGTGTGTGTGTTTGAGAGTGTCAATGAGAGTGAAAGTCAGAATCAGAGTTTGAGAGTGTGCATAAATAAGTGAAAGTGAATACGAGGGAATGAGTGTGTTAGAGTGTTGTTGATTCGAGCTTGTGAGAGGGAGTGGAAGTGAATTGTGGGTGTAGCTATCAATTGTCCAGCAGGTGTAGTTGCACCAGGGGCCAGAGTTAGTGAGTGTGTAAGTGTGTTAGTAAGTGAGAATGAGAATCAGTGAGTATGAGTTCATTTGTGTGTGAGTAACAATGAGTGGGAGGGAGTATGAGTGAGAATGAACAAGTGTTAGAATGAGAGTTAGAGTGAGTGAGGGAAAACAGACTTAGGCCCAGATTATCAAAACTTTCACACAACGCAGCACAGCACCCAAAGCTGCTGCATTGCATGAGAGGGAGAGAGCAGGAAAGCACCATATCTACAAACATATAGCACCATCCTGCTCTCTACCTTGCACTGGCACACAATTAGGCTCCCGAGCGCCACATATACACCTTTGCACAATAGTGCAAAGGTGTCTGCGTGAGCCTAGCATAGGTTTTGTACTGGAAGGGTGCCCTTCGAGTAAAAAATACTATGCTTTGACTAACTTTAAAACTTTTCCTACTTCGGATTTGTGCTCTCCACTCCAGTACACATGCAAAGTGGGAAACGTTATAAGAAATAAAAGCATTTTTCCTTTTTAATGTCTGTGTTCATGCGTTGTTTATTGTTTGTTGGAAAACACTATTGTTAGTAGATAATGTTTTACGCCAAAAACCATGGGTGGTTGCTTGGGAACTCCAGTGTACGACCCATGGAATGCTCCCTTGATGCAGAGTAACACAAAGCAGCAATTTGCACTGCTATACATTACTTTCGGGTAACTGTCAAGTGCAAAACAGATTTTGCACTGGAAATTAAATATAAAAACTATAAGATACAAAATACAGAATTCTATCAGATACAGGGAGATAGCACCTCAAATTGCCTCATAAGTTCAAATCTATTGAGAATGAAAAGTGTGAATGCAATAAAATAGGGTAAGAGAGGAATTAACTTCATTAACAGATATAACACCACCCAGTCATCACAAACAGAAGGGCAGAGTTACAGGACCTCTGCCTACTATTGACCTTGGTTATCTACACTGCACTATTAGACCTTTGGATTTTAGTTCGGGTACAAGCCGTCAAATACAAAATACCCAATTCAATCAAATACAGATAGATAGCACCTCAAATTGCCTCATCAGTTCAGATCTATTAAAAGTGAAAAGAGTCAGTGCAATAAATAGGGTAAAAAAAGAAATGAGCTTTACTAACAGATATATCACCACCCGGTCGCCACAGAGAAAAAGGCGGAGTTACAAAATCTCTGCCTACCTTTGAACTTGATTATCTACACTATCTACACTATTAGACCCTTGGATTTTAATTCAGGTGCACACTTAATTTACCAACCTTGCTATTGGGGCCCAGATTCTTTGCCCTAACTCCTTCTTTTTTGTCCCCTTAATTTATACAGTGATGATTCGATATTATAAATAGCCATTATTCTAGATCGCCAATTAGAAAACGTGGGAGGGTCAGGGTTTATCCACTGAGAGGTGATACATAGGCGAGCGATAGCCATTGCAATGAATATGAAGCCTATCTCTGACCTTATTCTTTCGTTTATATCTGACCGGTTAACTAATCCCAGAATTAAGAGAGCTGGGGTAATTGGAACCGGAAAGCCTACGATCTTGGTTAAAAAAACTTCCAGCTCCTGTAAGAAGGTATCCATTTTGGGACAAGAGTAAAGCATATGTATAGTGTCAACTGCATGTAATCCACATCTATTGCATTTCCCCCCCCCCCTACCATCCCATTTTGCCATCTTTGCTGGGGTATAGTAGAGATCAAAGACCGACATGAAATGCTGGCTCCTAAGACTTCCCGCTACCAACACCTAATTTGCCAACTCCAGTGAATCCTCGATATCTATTGATTCAACTCCAAGCCTAGTTTCCCATTTTTTTATCTCTCCATACTTTGATGTAGTTTATGTATTCTTACTCCTTCATATTGTTGAATTATTATGTATAATTTATGAAGAAAATGTCATGACGTATAAAAAGGAAAATGTGTTTTTTTTTGCAAAATAATACATTAATTTAAAAAAATGATTGCTCACGAGAGGAACAATAAACTGAGTTACATAATAAAAAAAATTAAAAAAGGAAATTAAATTTAATTAAAAAATTTGCACAGGTTTGCATCACTTTTGTGATGCAAACCCAGCGCAAAATGGTTGTTAATCTGGGTCTAAACGTGAGCGGTAATGAGAAAGAGTGAGGCAATTTTTTTTTTAAATGGGGTAAGCTTGTGGACGGTAGTACACCTCACCACTTTCAAAGATCACCAGCTGCCACTGAGGCCAATACTAACTGATGAGATTTGGCCTAACGGCCTGAGCTGCCAACTTTGGGACTGGAGAGCGAGGTTTGAAACCCAGCGTCAGCTCATTATCCTGTGATCCTGGGCAAATCACGTAATCTACCCGTGCCTAAAAATATAAAATCTGATTTTGTGTAATGTAATCTGGTGCTCATGCCTTTGGGTCGGGTTTGCTCTACATAAAACTGCACAGAAACTATACGACAGACAGCCGGGAACATTTTACCCAGAGGATCAGGACTGCTACCCACGGGCACTCTTTGCTATCTATCCACCCCACCGCTATTTTGCCAAAATCATTTTGCATGTTCTTATGTTTTGGTCAGTACTTGGAACTTGTAGAATCAAAACCACAAATTCCTCCCATACCCCTTTGCTATTGACAGAAAAGTCTGGACTGCTGGATGGTCATTGCATTTAAAAACAAAAAACTAATTCTTCCCCTTTTAGCATTTATTCTCGCTTACTACCCCTCAGATGAGTAGGTAGCACTATACAAATGCAATTATGAATCAAGAAAATTTGGGATTCCTGTCTTGTTTGCTAGGTAGCAGAGGAAGATGGCAGAGATTGGCTTTAAAGTGCAGATGATGTCTCACATACTAGTGTTAATGGGCAAGCATTGTCTCTCTTTAAAACAAAGGTGATCAGTAAAGCACACTGCCTTGCACAATTAGAGCCCCCAGTGTGGGGTTTTTGACCTAGATGTTGTGAATGACCTGTGACCCCCCCATCGCCTCCTTCAAGGATGCTGCAAGCAGGAAGATAACCTGTCTGTCAGAGAAAAGAAAACGTTTTTTCTGACGCACTATTCTCAAGCCGTACTTCGGCCAGGCTTTACCCGGGACAGACACCCACAAAGCTGCAGGCCTGCAGCCCGGGCTACAGAACACAACCGGGGCTGAAACCCTTTCAACCCAATGGGTGTTGCACGCCTGCCTCATTCAATGTAGTCACATGCCTTTACTGTGCTCAAGGATAAAGCAAGAGACTACAAGCAGTCGTTCTGAGTCCTCCACAGCAGGTGGGCTGGGATTGGAGTTGGTTCCTTGATGACTTACCTGCAACAAACCCAACCTGGGAGTGCTGTATCAAAGAAAAACCACAGGCAGTGTGGCGGATACAGCACAGAGGGACAGCAGAGGGAGCGCTATAGCCAAAGGAGGAGCCGCACAAGTGCGTGTCTTTGGGGTGCCTTGCGGCAGGGGCATGGGGAGCAGGCTATTGGTCAGCACGACGTCAGCAGAGGTGGACACGGCACTTGCAGCCCGGGTTAGGCACGGGCTGCCAACAACACTTGGCAGCAAGGTGTAGCCTAGATGTTGCAGGATGTGCTAGACCCTGCTGAAATGGAGATTTGCTCGGACCGCTCAAATGTGCACCCGTAGGATGCCTTATGGCAGGGGCACGGGGAGCAGGCTATTGGTCAGCAAGGGGTCAGCAGAGGATGGACACAACACTTGCAGCCCGGGCTAGGCACAGGGCCGCCCACAACACTTGGCAGCAAGATGTAGCCCAGAGGTCGCAGGATGTGGTAGACCCCTACAGACAATTGGGCAATAAAACTGTTTTATTCTTTATACTTTGATCATGTGAATAAAACTGCAGCCGATTTGCACCATCAAAGACTCATGCATTGCCACAAGGGAAGGTTAGGTGCATGCTAGAAGCAGGGGAGCTCACTGGGCACTTGCCCATCTGGGAGGGGTCTTTATTGTTACAAGTGACAGCACGTGCACTGCCTTTGGCGAGACATAAAAAAGAAAAGCTCTCAAACGGAAAAATTAGCTTTTCTCTTCCTCCCCTCTTTCCCATTACAAACTGATCTGCTTCTCCCACTCATTTGTTACAAATATATATTATTTGCTGTAGGTTCATGCTCTCACTTTATGTAGATTTGCCTGCAGTGTCAAGCAACAGCTTGCCGTTTCCTAAAAAACCTCAGGCTTTGTAGCATACAGTAGGAGTGTCTGCAATTCACTCACACCAAGTCCCAACTTTCGCATCCAAATTGCAAGCAGAGGATTACCCCGCAGAGCGAATGCAACTACAATGTTCAAACCGGAACAGAACCGAGGCGAAGAAAGGGCAAATAGCATGCTTTTGTGATTTTTTGTGGTTCACCCTGCCAGGGATTTCTGCTGTTGCTTGACCAGGGCTCACAACCCAGTCAACCAACAACCAATTTCTAATATTGGTGGTCAGCGGTATGCATCAGGAATTGTATTTGCCCAGTACCATACAGTGATTTGTGTTACACAAACATCCCGGATAAATAATTTGACATCAGAGTGACCACTTTAAAAATTCTTCCTTAGTTTCCATTGGCTGTTTTCCCCCTTGTCTAAATTCAAGTACTCCAACCTCTCTTTTTTCACCATGGACATGGAGCTGTGCAACTTCAATGACCTCAGCAGGGCTGAGCTGCTGAGACTCTGTAACCAGAGATGGCTGAAAGCAGACAGGATGACTACCAAACTGGATCTCCAGGTAGCGCTCAGAGACTTTGAGGAGGTGCAGTGGTGGCAGTCCAACTCAATAGAGGATAATGGTGAAGACAATGAGGAGGATTTGGACTTAAGTGAGGATGAAGAGCAGGACCAAGAGAGGGACTCTGAACTTCAGGGACAGCTCAACTGCCCGAGAGAGAAACCAAAATGTCCAAGATGGGGTGGGGAGCAGTGTGTCCTCCAGAGGCATGCCACAAGTGGAGTTGGAAGACAGGAGGGAGGGGAGGAAGCTCACACAAAAACTGAAGCTGGCTAAGTAAAAACTAAAGCAGGAGAAGGCTGGGAGGGCCTTAGCTGAAAAGAGACTACTGTTGGGGCCTGAGAAAAACATGAGGGAGCTGGAAAAAAAAGTCAAGGCAACCATCAGGATGTAACAGTGATGGTGGCAGTATACCAACAGTGTCTGCTGGAGAGGTGAGAGTCCGCATACTTCAGGAGCTGGTGCCTAAATATGTGGTGGGAGATGATATAGACAAGGGGATTGTTAGTTATGAAGCTGGACTCAGGGTGCACAGGGTTCCAGAGGAATGCTGGGGGTAGCCTTTGGAAATACATGTCCACAGTGGGAAGGGATACACTTCTCATACTAGAGGCAGAGGATCAGAACAGGCATAACCCCATGAAGGCAATCCTTGTTGCTAAGTTTGGGCTGTCCCCTGAGAAGTACCGTCAGAGGTTCAGGGACAGTCACAAGTTCCCAAACCAGTCCTGGGTGGATTTCCTAGATTATGCCAGCAAGGCACTGAAGGGCTGGTTGAGGGGCAGCAAACTGGATAATTTTACTGGGCTGTACAACCTGATTCTGAGGGAGCACATTCTCAATAGTTGTTTTACAGAGCTGTGCCAACACCTAGTGGATAGCATGCTTACTGATCCCAAGAAGCTTGCTGAGGAGACACTGGCAGACCCCTGGGTCAGCACCAGAGTGGCTAATAAGGTGTCTGGAGGGGACTCCCAAAATGATGGTCAGGGTTGCCAACAGAAGAAAGAAGGGAGAGATAAACTTTAAACCAGAGTTCCCTCAAGGCCCCCAAAACTGTTCACAGGGGAAATGGTCCCAATCCCAAGCTGGCCACCAGAAGAAAGGCTTCATAGATCAGAAAAGTGGAAAGTTGGTCCCTGAGTCCTTTGAGTGCTACCAGTATGGTCATGTCAAGGGAGATGCAACGTTGTCCAAGAGGGCACCGCCCCCTAGAGGTGGGCAGTCACAGGGAATGGCCAAGTAGTGCTTGGGGAGAAGATGACCCCAGTTAATGTGGGGGAGACTAGTGAGGTTACCTTAGTGTCCCTGGGTGATACAGAAATGGTACCCAAAGTCCACATGCCATTCAATACTTCAAAGTATAGGAAGATGGGGTATCTGAGGGACACAGGAGCCAGTATGACCACTGTCAGGTGTCATCTGGTGTCCTCAGAGCAGGTGATACTCAATTCATTTCATCATGCTGTGGTAGCAGACAACCAGGAGAGGCAATAGCCTGTGGTTCTGGTTCCCATCGTGTGGGGAAGTCTCAGGTTGTCTAAAAGTTGCTGAGAGCCCTGCTATGCCCATGGACTTTCTGTTAGGGAATGGTTTGGGGCACACTGCCTGGAAGGAAGTGGAGCTCAGGTCATACCTGGAAATGTTAAGGTTGCCTGAGTGGATCTGTGCAACCACTGGGTCCATGGCTGCCCAGAGGGAATTCAAGAAGGTCTGGAACCTGGAAGAATGGCCCAAGTAGCTTCAGGGAAGGGCAAGAGGTGTAGGAAGCCAGGCCCTGAATGTCACCCAGCAGAGGTGGAAGGGGCACCAGATGAGGCTGACCTGGGATCCAATGGGGAGGACATTGCCTCCTTTGATACCCTGCCTGAACTTGCTGGATGGTAAGTAGAAGGAGCACCCAACAGGGAGGAGTTCTGCAAGGCACAGAAGGACTGCCTAACCCTTGAGGCCCTGAGGTGGCAAGTTGAAGCCCAGGCAGCTATAGACACCCCTGGAGCTCACCTCATATATTGGGAGAATGACCTCCTGTATAGTGATCCCCAGGTTCCAGAGCATGGGGCAACTCATGTATTTGTATTTTCCCAATGTTATAAGGCCATCCTACTGGGGGTGGCTTATGAGATAGGTCTGGCAGGACATCGGGGGCAAGACAAGACCTTTGCCAGGCTTATAACCCACTTTTATTGGCCCCAGATGAGTACAGCAACTAATCCTTTTTAAAGGACTTGTCTTACCTGCCAGGCTAGTTGGAAGACTAGGAAAAATCTAAAACTCCCCTGACTCCCATGCCTGTTGTTGACCCCCCCTCTTGAGAGGGTGAACATTGATAATGTAGGACACTTGGATTCCAAGACAACCTTAGGCAATAGGTTTATCCTACTCTTGATGGACCATGCCACTAGGTATCCAAAGGTCATCCCTCTGAGGACTGTCACTGCACCTGTAGTACTTAGGGTCCTGATGGGGATTTTTACCAGAGTGGGTTTCCCCAAGGATGTGGTGTCAGACAGGGGCACCAACTTCATGTCGGCGTACATGAAATCTATGTGGAAGGCATGTGGGGCTACGTATAAGTTCTCCACATCATACCACCCACAAACCAATGGGCTTGTTGAAAGATTCAACAAGACACTTAAAGGCATGATTATGTGCCTACCTGAGCCCATAAGGCAGAGGTGGGATGTCCTCTTACCATGTCTGCTTTTTGTTTACAGAGAGGTGCCACAGAAGGGAGAGGGCTTTAGCCCATTTGAACTTCTGTATGGCCAACCTGTAAGGGGTCATCTCAATCTGGTCAAGAAAGGTGGGCGCAAGCTCTCAAGAACCCCCCCCCCCAAGGATGTGGTTAGCTATATGGTAGCCCTCAGGAACCAGATAGCCAAGTTCTGGAAGTAGACGTCTGAGAACTTGGAGGCTAGCCAGGAGGTACTGAAGCAGTGGTTTGACTAAGTGTCTACCGTGGTGGAATTCCAACCTGGGCAAAAGGTATGGGTGATGGAGCCAGTGGATCCCAGAGTTCTCCAGGACTACTCGTTACTATTCTCCAGGCACACAGAAATGAATTGAGGTCGTGATTTCAAGAGTCTTTTTATTCCTTGATTTGGTGATACGAGCCCTTTTGCCAACACGTGTTTCGTCTCAAGCTGTTGGTGTCACAGCAGACTTCCTCAGGGCAAGATTCTATGATAAATCATAATCCAAGATTTAAAAACTAGTATTAAAGTCATATTTCAGAAAGTCAAGGAGTTGTGACAGGCCCACAACCTAGATCGCATGCTCTCAGGATACAGAAGGTGTTATATTTAGTGTTTGGTGCATCTTTAACTCAAAGACACCCTGTGCCAAACCTCAAGTTTATTTCCCAATGTGTTGTGTTTTTTAGGTGTGCTTGACTGTTTTGTGACAGGTGAGGTGGTATTATGTAGGCCCAACTAAGTCAATACTCAATCGGTCTCTCCAAACAATCTCAATCTTATGGTCTTTGTCAGGTTCTATCAGCGGTCATCACGTCAGACTGAAACCAGAGTAAATGCTGTCAATATTTGCCCATATAAAATCTCAAAAAATACGAAGTTCTGTGGTACCAAAGTGCCTAGTCTTACCTCCAGCTGTTAATCGCTGTGCTTGAATTCGTTATATTAAGAAGTGGATGTATCTGTAGACAAAACGCATCATTACGGATAATCTGACCCAACTAAATTTATCATGTATTGTATGAATCAATCTTACAGGATATCACCTGTTCAGATGCGACAACCATCACGCGTGCGCCAATAACAAACCACAGTATGAGCGAACACAAGAGAAGCCTGTTCATACTGCCACTGTAAATTTGTAATGTGTACACAGGCACCGAAAAAACCTCTACTATTAATATTGGTATACCACTTAAGTGAATATAGTAAGTAGCATAGCCAGTTAAATTCAAGTCTGCCCAATGGGTGTAAACAATGGTCTGACATTATATTCTGAGTAAAGCATCTAACACTAGCTCAGTAATTACCATATATGTGAGAACAAGTTACGCCATTTAGCTCCGCTACCGACTGGAGCCTGTGACATGGTGCAGGGATATGTAGGGGGCACCATAGGTGTCCCCCAGGGCCCATATCGGAGGGCCGGGTAGGAAGGGGGGCCCGCTACGGGCCCCCAAGTCACTTTCCGCCTGCCATTTCATGGCAGGTTAACCGCCATGAAATGGCCGGCGGAAAGGGGCATTGTAATCCCTACTGCGGTGCCTGAGCAGGCACCGCCACTGTTATAGGTATTGCGGTCCCTTCAACGCACCAACGGACTCCTTGGGCCCGTCAGATGTGTGGCGGTCGGTCTCTCCGCCCGCCCTCCATCTGCCGCCATCATAATGTGGGGGGCTGTCATGCAGGGTCCGATTGCGGTGGGACTGCCACCGACAGCCTGGCGGTGGCAGTCCCACCGCCATCGTAATGAGACCCATAGTTTTGTATTTTAATTATAATAATTGTAGTAATTTAAGATATATATTAAACATTGTAATAAATATTTAATTTTATAAAAATAAAATTTAGATTTTTTTATATTTACACATTTATATTTTTAGTTATTTAGTATGTTTTTTAATTCATTTTATTTTATTTAAGTTAATTAGTCTGTTTCTAATGTTGCACTGACTGGAGTGGGAATTGTAAATTTTGCCCCTCCTCCATCCATCACTTTCCCTACTCTTGCACTGACTGGAGTGGGAATAGTAAATTTTATCCCTCCGCAATCCAACACTTTCCCTACTCTTGCACTGACTGGAGTGGGAATAGTCCATTTTACCCCCTGCAATCCAACACTTTCCATATTCTTGCACTGACCCGAGTGGGAATGGTAGATTTTACCCCTCTGAATTCAACACTTTCTCTACTCTTGCATTGACTGGAGTGGGAATAGTAAATTTTCCCCCTCCGCAATCCAACACTTTGCCTTTTGTTGCACTGATTGGAGTGGAAATAGTAAATTTTACCCCTCCGCAAACCAAGACTTTCAATTGCAATTGCAATTCTGGGATTGCAATTCCCCCCGCCGTCCTGACGGGCTCCATGAGCCGGAGCCGAATTCCACCACGGGTTTCCCTCCGACCACCAGTATCAGAATATGGTGGTTGGATGGAAACATATGATACCGGGCAGAAAACCTCCAACGAGCTGTCGGAAGACTTTCCGCCCGACATCATAATGAGGGCCAAAGTGACAAATAAATTACATTTAGCCAACCTGTATCTGCTGAAGGAGTTGTTTAAGTCTATGCAATCACGCATTGGCATCTCTGCACACCGAGGTAAATGTGGCACCAATGCATGATGGCACGGACTTAAACAGAGTTCTTACGTATATACTCCCACATCGGGGATGTCCATTGGGTTTAACATCACTGACAAATGAAGCAGGCACCCAACGTCACAATTCCTTCAGCAAATGCGGGTTGGATAAATGTCATTTATTTGTCACTTTATGTTTGCAGCAGAGATATGGATATAGATTTGGCTATAGATATAGAAATATACATAGATATACATATATAAATGTAGATATAGTATATACAAATGCAGGTGTGAAGAGCATAATGCTATACTCGGAGCGGGGCCACATTGTAGAATCTGGCCCATATGATTCAAAATTCTGAATTTTCCAATTAAATTCTAAGGGCCACATCAACCAGATTTTCTCAGAAACTACAGAACCAAACTCCAGTACCTTTTAGAGGTATCGGGAAATTATATGGAGGATGAACTTTTTTAAAGAATGGTACATTTTTGATTCATTTCATTTCCAGAAACTGTTAAAAAGGGCAAATGTATGATAAACTTATCTGGATGGTTGGACTTGTGACTGATTGGATCTATTAAAATTTTGCAAAATCAACTTCCGGGGAAGAACGCTAGCAAATAGTTGAATTTCTCACATTTTTATACTCTGGCATCTAGATCTCCATAAACTATTACATTGTGACAAAAGGGAGTTTTAAGATATTCTTCCCCTCCTCTACTGACTGTGGAAGGATACTGATAGGCTGCTGGACTTGATACAGAAGTCTCCATGTTGGATGTGGTATCTGCTTTTATCCAAACACAACAAGAGAGACAGAGGACAAAAATCTCCCCAAGCACGTCCTCCTAGCTACATATACAAATTACACAAACGTGCCTGAGTGAAGTATTACCAATAATGAAGGTGTCCTACATAAGGATCAAACAAGATATTTGAGGGGTCGTCCCACCCACAAATTCTCGTTGCAAGCTTCATCATCGGAGGCCCCCCACACCGAAGTAGGACAGTCCCACTTTGGTGGACTCAACCGTAAAGGGAGTTCTTAGAAATTAGATAGGACAAAACTCAGGGGTCCAGATATAAAGGTTAAAAATATCTAAAAGTATACCCAAAAGTTTCCTTTTATTCAAGGGTACCCTTGATATATTTAAAAGAATAGTATTTAATGTATGGTTCAATGGTGACGACAATGGATCACCTAGCCATCCATAACTGCCAACATGCTTTGACCGATAGCTAAGCCTGTCAGGTCAACAGTCTTCTTCATGGCTGAGGAATGTTATGCCTATTTAGTGCATACATTTCATGCAATTAAGAAGAGGCATAAGGCTCTCATACCTGTCTACTGCAATACAACGTAGCTCCCAATTTGAGTAAGCGCGGAGCATCATGGTCAAGCTAGGGGAAGACCTCCCCTTTAGTCATACATTTGTCAAGGGGTAGGTGCAAGCTGGTCAGCCTAAATTGTCACCAGTGGGTGAGGCGACTCCTCAAATACCTTGTTTGATCCTTATATAGGACACCTTTGGGGGCCTGTATGTGAGCATCATTATTGGTAAAACTTGACTCAAGCACCTTTGTGTGATTATTATGGGTCTGCTTTTAATCATGCATAATTGTGGTAAGCTAGCCTCTATGCAGGATCACAGATCCTTGCTCATTCGTTAAGCAAGACCAGAAGACCTAATGCTCCCGATCATGCATAAGCGGCATTCTACAATCACCCAAAAACTCCCGTTAATTCTGCAGCTTATGATATGTGGCCATCATTTAGAGACCCAATGACCTACCCCTGATCTGTGCATACCTAGGAATAACACACTCTTGAAGGAGGTAGACAGATACATTCCGAAAAGATGTGCTTGGTAGCATGTTCCCTCGTGAGCAGTGCCTTGATATAACTGAAAACAACCTAGGTTATTATGTAGTACCATATTATTTCATATTAAGCAACAGCCTGATATCGCTAGAACTGGAAGCATTGTGTAATTTTAAGTGGCACCCTGATTATACTGGAAAAATAGGACCAAATTCCCAAAGCTTTTACAATGAGTAGATGTGTCTTACTCCAGGCTTAGGTGTCAGTTACACCTGACTATCCAGGCCCAATTCACAAAGTATTTCGTATGAGTAGGTGTGGCTTACTCTAAGCGTAGGTGTAATTTACTCCTGAAAATTACTATCTTTGGGAGTCAGGCCTGGATATTCAAGGGTAATTGATATCTAAGTCTGGAGCAAGACACAACTGCTCATACAGAAACATTTGTGAAGTGAGTACACACTCTTTTATAGGACCCTTACAGGTACATGCATCAACCATTTTTGCGAGCGCAAACGGTGCGATTCGCAAAAATCAGCCGTTTGCGCCCGCAAAAAGGGCATTTGCGATGCATGAAGGGTCAAGGCACTCGCAATTTGAGAATTCGCAATTAATTGTGAGTTCTCAAATTGCGATTGCATTTAAGGAATCGCATTTTGCGATTCCTTAAATGCAATGCAAGAACCACTTTGAAGTAGCGATTTCGCTACTAGGGGCGCAAATTACCATGAAGTTGGACTTCATGGTAATTTGCAAAATCTTGAAAAATGCACTAAAGTGCATTTTTCAAAGTTGATATGTTACACACACACATGTCCTTTGGACATGTGTGTGCGCAACATTTGTGCACAGATCAATTTCAGGGGTGCAACTGGGTGACCTTTTGACACCCTTGCACCCTTGACATTGCATGCGCAAATTGCGAGTACCAATTGGTACTCGCAAATTGCGCATGCAATTTCCCATTCATTCCTATGGGCCTGTAGGCCCATAGGAATGAATGGGAAGCCATTCCTTATTTGCGACTCGCAATTTGCGAGTCGCAAATAAGGAATGTGTAGGAATCGCTATTTTTATAGCGATTCCTACATGCATAGGCTTTTGCGAGTCCTTAATTGCGATTCCTTAATATTCGCAATTAAGGACTCGCAAAATCCTACCTTGATGCATGTGCCTGTTTGCCCCTTAGCCCTCCAAAACATTATTTTCCCTAACTCCTATCCTCTTTAAGGGTGACTCCAATCTGACTGTCCCTGTAAAGTTCTTTGCATTTTTTGTTGTGATCTGTTGTTCCTTATGTTGCAATTGGTAGACGTTTGCACTACCCTATTAAATAAATAAATATTGTTGCCACCCCACACAGCAGCCTGATGTCACTGAAATTCCCAGGCTTATTAAGGAGGGCCCCGAAATTGGATGGATTTAGGCCCAGATCTTTTTGCATTTGTCACCCCGAAATTGCTGGCAGCATGCTAGCACATTGAGGGTAGACTGACAGCACCCAGCAGCATTCTAGAACTTGTAATCTGGTTTTATAATGGGGTTAAATATGCCTATATGTCCGACAATGCAACGAAAACAATTGGGACTGACGCAGCTAGTCACGAATGGATTTGGGAAACTGGTAGAGCTGCCCAGAAGCATTATGTTGTTGTCACCTGCAGTTCCCTGGCATACTATGTGGCAATGTGATGTCACTAGCGGTGCACAAGCAAACTGATAGTATTAGCAGCACCATGACGCCATCTTAGTGAGTGGCCATCAGCAGAGTTATCAGTGCCTAGATATTACTGCCAGCATCCTGGTACCTTAAGGGGCACAATTGTACATGCAGCTTGGCACGCTAAACGGCACCCCGACAATACCGGAAGCCCTCTGAAACACTAATCTCCAATTTGAAATGAATATGCACATTTTGTCACTGGCCGCTCCCTGGCATATTAGGAGGCACCCTCACACTATTTGCAACACACTGGCACCTCGAAACTGCATTGATGTTATTAGTTGAACCCTGCCAGGCCACGCAGAAACCTGACATTACTGGAGGCATCCTGGCTCAAAGCATGCCATGTTAATATTATTGACATCACATTGCCATTCTAAGTACCACCCTTAGGTAGTTGGCAGCATCTTGCCACACCGGACAACAGTCTGACGAACCTACAGCTCCTGGCACCGCTATGTGTTACCTTAGCATTCTAGATATAATGCCTCTATGGGTCCAGGCAGGGCTTTAAGTGGGACGAAAAAACTGGGGGGTCTCTCAAAGGGGCGTGGCCAATGTAATTAAGGGTGTGGCTTAAAAACACATAAGCTAAAAATTTGTGCTTAGCATAGTGTGCCGCCGGAGTTGTATTTTGCTGTTTCTGTCATTGCATCCAGATATATGATAAAACAAGTAACATTATACCTACAACAGGTCAGGACTATTGGCTTTGTCAATGGTTGTTAACTGCATAAAATAAATAAGCAGCAACTATGGCTTGTATATAATATTGAAAAAGCTTGCACTTAAAGCCCTGGTGACACCAGGACAATGTTGCTGCTCCTGAGTTTCAAAAAGAGAAGGGAAGTCCAGAGAGAAAATTGCTCTCTTTAAAGGATTTCTCTTCCCTACAATGCTCACCTGGCATGACGTCATGCCGTAACTTCTCCACTAGTGAGAAGTGAGCAGTGTGAGCAGCGCACATCAATGTGCCTGCTGTCACTGCAGTTCGGAAAAAAACGGACCGCATGTGCCAGGGCAAAAAACAGAGCCCGATAGAGACCCGTTTCGAGGCCTCCTTTAAAAAACTGCCGGTGCTCAGCACCGGGGAGACCCGGCCCACTTAAAGCCCTGGGTCCAGGGCTCCCCACACTCCTAAATGTTAAGGGGGAAGCTGCAAAATGAAGGCTGCAATTGGGCCCGCCTGGCCCATTTGCTCGTACAAAAATGATTCCCTCATTTGCATAGGCAGTGCTCCTGTACAAATGACCCAACGCCCCCCCACACACACACTTTTCCAACACGCGGAGAAGGATCTCCGGCAGAGCACTGGATACTACAGAAGAGTGACAGGCCCATTCAGTAATACCAACCTGCCAGGAGTACTCAAAGGGGCATATTCTCAAGGAATTATCGCCGAGTTAGCGGCACTTTATCGCAGCCAAAGTGGCGATAAATTCATCGCACCATTCACAAGCTGGTGCTAACAGCTGATATCGCCAGTTATCCTGCGATAGCAGCCGCAAAAAACATCGCCACAGATGACACCGGCAACTAACACTAATGAGATGCAGAGTAGGCGTTCCCATGCAAAAAAACGCAGAAACATCACTACGCAACATTCCCAACGACCAGTCAGATCGGCGATAAGAATCAAAAACATGCGATAAGGTGCGTTAGCAGCAGGGATTTAACACCTGCTCCTACCTGGTGTTAAGTCGGACGACAACCTGCACCATGAAAGGGAGCCCAGCCCAGAGCCATACCTGAAGAACAACAGATGCCATGGAGCTACTGATCATGCAGCCCGGAGCCCCAAGAGGGCCACAACACCCACCGCCACCACACCCAGGCCCCCCACCTCCCCCGGATCCTCCCCCTGGGGCCCTACCCCGGGCGCCCCCCCCGGTCAAAGATATATCACATCTACCTTACAAATTCATGAACACAACAATTCGCCTGATGTCGCACAAGTACAACAACCAACATCCATGTGCGGTCCGAAAAAGGAAAAACATACACACATCTTAGAATTCCAAAAATAATCAATTTATTCCAATTCAACTCAACATCAATAATTGGAAGAGTCATGGCGGGTCTTCTCCGGACAAACCATAAGTCACAGCCTGCAAGACAAAATTGAAGATAAGAAGGTGTGTCATGCGCTCAACAAAGGACAGAGAGAGAGAGAAAGAGAGAGCGAAAGAAAGGGAGAGAGAGAGAGAGTGAAAGAGAGGGAGAGAGAGAAAGGGGGAGAGGGGGAGAAGGAGAGAGAGAGCAACAGAGGGAGAGAGAGACAGTGAAAGAAAGAGAGGGAGAGTGAGAGAGAGAAAGAGAGAGAAAGATAGAGAAAGAGAGGGAGAGAGAGAAAGAGAGAGAAAGGGGGAGAGAGGGAGAAGGAGAGAGAGAGAAAAACAGAGGAAGAGAGAGAGAGACAGCGGAAGGAAGAGAGGGAGAAGGAGAGAGAGAGTAACAGAGGAAGAGAGAGAGACAGTGAAAGGAAGAGAGGGAGAGGGAGAGAGAGAAAGAGAGAGAAAGATAGATAGATAGAGAAAAAGAGGGAGAGAGAGAGAGAGAAAGATAGAGAAAGAGAGGGAGAGAGAGAGACAGTGAAAGGAAGAGAGGGACAGGAAGAGACAGTGCGGACACTGCGCACCCAGGCTGCTGCACCCCAGCCCCTCCCGCCGCCCAGCGGGGATTGCCCGCCCCTGCGCACCCAGGCCTCACTGCTCACCTGCTGCCACCGGTGTGTCTCCAACCACGTGCCGGTTCACGCTGCAGGCCACCAGGTCCCTCATCTGAAACAGAGTCCACAGCTAATGATGGCAGAGTACATATCATTGCACACGGCAACATCGCTTGGCCGCCCCTGCGCACACAGGCTGCTGCACCCCAGCCCCTCCCGCCGCCCAGCGGGGATTGCCCGCCCCTGCGCACCCAGGCCTCACTGCTCACCTTCCGCCACCGGTTTGTCTCCAAGAGGGCCCACCACGTCCCGGTGCAGGCTCCAAGCCCGGGGCCCGTGACCTTGGCAGCCTCCACATCACGCATCCCCGCAGCGAGGGCCACCAGGTCGCACACTTGATTCTGGGTCTTGATTTTGCAATGGCAGAGATCATATCAGTGCACACGTCATTATCGCAGGCTGCACACCCGCTCAGCTCTCTAGGTGCCACTAACTCTGTGAAACGCGAGGCAACGCCACGTGGCGGTAGGCCCGCGCTGCCCGCTGGCTCAGGCCTACATTGCGGTCCACCAGGCGCACACTTGACTCTGGGTTTTGATATTGCAATGGCAGAGACCATATCAGTGCACACAACATCATCGCAGGCTGCACACCGGCTCAGCACTTTAGGTGCCCCTACCTCAGTGCACAGTAAGTCACCGTCCCGTGGCGGTAGGCCCGTACCGGCCGCAGTGAAACCGGTGCCACCGACTCCGTGCAACGCAAGTCATGGACCCTAAATGATTGAGTCTCGTCATCGGCCAGGTGGACGCAGCCAGGTCACCTCAGGCAGTGGGGAAGAACTGGGACGCGTAGCGTCCTCGTCACCCCCTTTATACGTAAGCCGAGTGGGCTGGCTCGGCGTACGCCAGGCCAGCGTAGAGGTGTGAACAATTATCCCTGGCCTCTGGGCGTGGTGCATATCTGGGCTGCACAGGAAACCAACTGATACGTGTGTCTCTGTTGCAGTGTCTGCGCCACACGGCCCGCAATCGACAATGTTGCAATGTTGCATGCAGCCGGAGGGCATCCGCGCACGAAGGGACTGTACAAGGAGCGCAAGGCTGCTCAGGGTCTTGGCTCATACATGCCAACTGTTGTGTGTGTTCATCGCTTTCGGTGCACCATAAGCCCAAGGCCTAGCCTCAATTGCAGTGCGATAGCCACATCACATTCCCAGGATACAAGCAGTAGTCTGACTAACATTAGGGATGAAAGCCCCTTTGTCTCAATACAGAAGGCGGAAGGACATCTGCACCCCCGACCTTGGAAATGCATGCGGCAGGCACCCCCTAAGAGAGATACCATGGCAGACGATGACGACTCCCACACTACACACGGCGCCAATGAAAGATCAACGTCTCCACACCCCACACACCTTGCTCGAGGTACTCCTGCATGGAACGGCCTTGACACGTACGTACAGGACAACCCATACGTACAGACTTTGCACACTCATACGACTCATTGCTCCGAGCTGTGGCATATCATCCACATAACAGCCGCAGATCAGAAGAGTGCCGGTTCTACGAGTGCGAACAACGCAATGTCAGAACATCCCCGGCACATGCACAACCCCTGTCACGTGGAACTGTACTGTGACCGAATGCTGCATTTGTTGGGGGCACTGCCACTGGCAGTGTTGCGCATCAGTTACCGTCTGAGCTTCCGTCTTGCGTACGTCACCTGCGTCCAGCCCTGGTTCCACTGCCGATCATGCATATTCGAGTGGCCCATGGATGTCTGCCTATCCAACACAACGGTAGATGAACTGGATTATGACATGTGTGTGCGCCCCCTGTTGGCCCACGACCAGGAGTGTAACCGCGATACCCGTTCATGGGATGCCTTGGTATTGGGCGTATGTGCTGGCAGTTGGGCATGTGAGATTGCACAATTCCTCGTGTGCAGTGACCACATCGAAGCGCTCCCCTATTGGGCTGTGTTGCGGATTGGTGAAACGGCGTGGACGGAGCACATCTGTCCGGACCAGCTAATGGATTGGCTCGCCCCGTGTTCGTTGAAGTCGACAACGACGTACTCTTGGAACTGATTGCCCATGAAGCTGCGCTCGCTTTCATGGACGAGTAACTACGTTCCTGCAGCCACAAAAGATTGTAACCCATGGCACAGGTCCCAACACCCTTTTGCATCTTGGAGAAATGGACACATATCCCACCATGACAGTGGACATGGCTGCATTCGCCTGGACTCAGAATGCATGTGCGTGCAAGATTGCAGGTTGACACACACCTGTGCAAGGTGAGTGGAAGTGGCGCTTGGCAACGTTCCTCAAACTGACACACCGCTGGAGGGAGAGTACACACATGGCAATGTAGTACTACATGTGACCTTGTTGGACTCCTTCACCTGCTCACTGTCAGCAGAGCAGACAGTCAGCGCTGTCCGGTGGTACAGGACTATGCAGATCCCATGGGCTGTGAGTGGTGTCCCCTGACATGGTGCAATGAGCATTTGCCAAACACCACATGACTCGTCCTGCAAGGCAAGGTGGGCTGAGACCGTCGGCATCCGTCATGGTTGGTGTTTATTTGTGCCTCCCCATGTCTTGCACCTCTACATGTTCCTTTGCTGCCTGTTAGTGCATGATGCATTGGTCTGCATGTTGTGGCCCGTGTCTTGCCTGTACTGACACGCACATGCCAATAAAGTGTACGCAGCTTCACTAGTGTTCAACTGTGATGAGTGTTGATTAGCATGCCAAATCGTGTGCCTCAATGTGCATTGTCTGTACACAGGGAGGGACTGACTGACGCATTTCACTTAGGAGTGAGTCCCTATTGCCAGCTCCACCTCTGTGAGCCAGACATTGTGGTTGGGAGAGCTGCTGGTAGACCTGTGCGCTTACGTGTCTTCAGCAATGTGAGTATGGTGTCCAACTTCTTGCCATGTGGATCAATGTGTTCCATCAAACCAGGCTGTGTACACACAGTTGAGTGTGTGTAGGTATGCAAAGAGATGTTCTGTTGTCACATGTGATGTGGGACACTACTTTAGGCCTCCTACCGACTTTGACATATTTACACACAGCCCTATTTAATACATGGACGTGGGGCTACGTTGTGGGGTTGCGAGATTGTTGTTCATGATCAATGAGGCCACAGCTAGTTCACACCTCCACAGTCATCTAATTGGCCGTGTGTGTCACGGTCAAACATGCGCATTGATGTCATTTCCCAGGGTGTACCTTTTTGTGCAATCAATGTCCCTACAGTCATCCATACTGTTATACTTGATTGAACATAGACATGACACATCTGTGTGATTAGGAATGTTTTATTCACATCCTGTGGAGTGTCGGAGCTGGAGCAGTACATGGCCATGCACACCCCACATTACATGGTTGCCCAGTGGAGGGCCAAACAGAGTCCTTTAGGGAATGACAAGTTAATCGGGAGAGGAAGGGTTGAGTCCGTAGCCTGTTTGCTGTGTCATTGGTAACCAGAGCAGATATGGCAGTCCATGTTGGGGTCCAGGTGAATGTCGCAGAGTGTTTCGGGGGACAGTGGAAGGTGTTGTACCAGGGCATGATGCAGAGGGCTGTACCAAGCAGAAACAGGCCATATGGCGGGGGATGAATGCTACAACCTCCTTTTTGACACAGAGTCATTACCGTCCACATCTTCGTCCTCTGATATGTCTTCTGTGTCAGGTGTGCTAGGTGTGTGTGGTGGTGTTATGGCTGCATCACTGTGAGCCACTGACACATCAGGGGGCGGAGGTGGTATGGCTGCATCACTGTGTGCCACTGACACATCAGGGGGCGGAGATGTGTGTGTCGAAGTTCCTGCAGCAGTCATCTGGGGCAGGCTCTGTGGCAGCAATGGCAAGATGAGGATCTGCAGGGCATGGTAGATCCCAGCTACATCTCGCTGGTGTTCAGCCGTGGCAGCCATCCTTCCTGCCTGCATCCGCGCCATGTTCTCCATTGTCCTCCGCATCTGTGCCAACTCTGTGCTGTCGTCGCTGGAGCCTCTCTGCCTAGGCAGTTCTTGTATCCGAGTAATGGCTCCAGCGAGGTCAGCCAAGGATTGTTGTAGGGCATGGAGTGGACTGTGGGTGTCTGTTAGGGAGTGTAAGTGGTCCCTGATGGGACTTAGACACCCACGTATGGCATCTAGTTTGGCTGCCATGAGGTCGAAACCCACCCGCACCTGTTCAGCCAGCCCCCTCTGGCAGTCTGACACACGTCGTTGGAATGACATGTGTTCTTCGGTGAGGTGCTGGGAGCCAGCCGTGGTGGTGGGTGCTTCCTGCTGTATGGTCTGTGCAGGGGGTGGTATCACCTCGATGCAGCTGGGCTGCCCTGCTCCTGGAGGTGGGGTGCGGAGGCTGTCCACGAGCCGCTGGAGGGTGTCAGAGCAGATGGCCAGGGGTTCCTCCTCCTCATCACTGAAGAGATGTCTGGTCTGCTCTGCAGGAGGTGTTGATTGTCCCTCTGCAATGTGAAGGGAAGATGCAGGTTAACAGTGTGTTACATGTATGTGCACGCATTGTACATGTTTACATACTGACTGCATGACAATGTGCATTGTGACTGTTTTGGAGGAGCTGGCTATTGGATGGGGGACAGTGGACATTCCGACTACATGACGGATGTGAGGTTGTACTCGTACATTATCATCTGACAGTTTCCTGCTATGCCTGATGTGATTGGCCATTTTCTACGCACATGCGGCACCAGTTGTGTCCTCTGTTCTGTGGTGTTAGTGTGGCACTTTGTACCACATTGTCGTCAATGTTGATGTGCTGTGATTGCTATGTATGTGTGCTGCATTGTGGGAGAGACGCCCCTGCAGCTCTGATTTAGCGGCCCATTATCCCTTTGAGGCGGTGTGCCTTTGACTTGTGTGCTTTTACGGTGCTGAGATGTTGGCGACTTGGGTCATTTGTGCTCTTGGACGGATTTTGTACTCTTGTGCATTGTTTGTCTGCAGATGTGTTGTTGACGTCAGGGGTTGTATGTGCACGTGGATGTGTCAGAGTGTGACCTGCTCCTTTGAGGATGTTATCCACACTGGGCCACCTCAGTGTCATGTCGTGCACCATGTCATGTATTTTGACTGCAGCCATGCTATTGGTCATGCAGTGTCACTTGCATTGTCAGTGTGGCTCACAGAGCCGCTGCTCTGCTGGATTCAGCACATGTGCATGGGTAGGTTGTGAGATTGGTGATGGGGGGGGGCCTTTTGTGCACATGCTGGACGGGGGCCTACTTGGTGTTTCTATGTGGGCTGCAGTGTGCCAAGGCCATCAGGGACATGTTCCACAGTCATTGTGGGTGTGCAGTGTGCTATTCTTGATTGTGCATGTGTGCCATTGTGCCCATCTCCCCCCATTCCCCCAGTCCCTGGTGGTTACTCACCCTGTTGCTGTTGGGTCAGGTCATATCGAGCAGTGTCCGGACCTCCAACTCCTTGCGCCGTCTCCGCACTGATGACTGTGGCCACCATTTCCTCCAGCTCATCCAGCTCCTCCTGTGGCGCAGGACTCCCACCTCCAGTGGCAGTTGCTGCCTTCCGGTTGGCAGCGAGTTTCTTCTTGGTTTGGCTTGTCACATCATGCCAGCGCCTCTTGACCTCCTCCATTGACCTCCTCGACACTCCGACTGCATTCACGTTGTTCACGATGGACTGCCATATTTACGTTTGTGTTGCCGATGACACAGTGGAGGTGACGAACAGTTGTTGGTAGTGTTCGGTCACCTCCGTGACGATGATCCGGTTTTCCTGCGGACTGAACCCCGTCTTCCTCTTCCTCTTCTCCTTGCCCTTCCCCGGCCCAAGGGTTCCTGGCTGGTCGTCTGTGGGGCTCGTGGGGTTCGCGTTGTCCTCTGCACTTGGTTCGGGTGCGTCCATGGTGCTACGCAGTTAAATTTTTTTGTCTTTTTTTTCTCTGCTTTTATAGTGCATTCTCACGCATGACGCGTGGGAATAGCAGGGCTGTCGCTGGCTTTCGCAGAATTTTGTATCGCCATTGGGGTCATCGCCACTTTTTTCGCGTTCGTGTTTCGCATTTTTTCGGCGTCGCGTTGATTTTAACGCGGGCATTTGTCGCGTTATCGTGAGGCTATCGCATGGTGCCGCCGGGTTGTGAATACTGTGTTAACACGGTGTTATTTTCCGGCGATAGACTGCGATGTGAGAAGTTGCGTTAAGCGAATTTGGCGATAGTTAACACACGTTCTTGAGAATATCCCCCAAAGAGTACCAAGGTGGCACTTTATCGTATTGCGCCATTGCACTTCATGCACATTTGATATAAAAAGGCCCTGAGAGGATTTTTATCATTAGAGTTTGATAAATCATAGAACTGTGGAAATAAATAAATCGACATTTATAATGACGAGAGATTAAATTGAACTCTGAGATATATTTAAACTGTAAGCAGTCCTAGTAGCTCAAAGAACCCTGAAGCCCGCACTTCACTCACAAACCTGTTCATTCAGCCTGCAAAGATATGTCATAAAATATGGCTCGACGGTCCATAACTAAAGGAACCCGCCAGTGGCCTGCCAATAGAAGCGCGTTTTTTTCTATTGGTTTATTATTCATTAATATTGAGGCTGATACCGTGAAAGGCAATGGTTTTAAATGGTCTGAAATGCCACATTCTCTTGTCATTGAACCGCTGTGCTTTTGTGATCGTCCTTGATGTAGATTAACCCCAAAAAGGTTTATTGTTTTATGGGCAAATCTGCAACAAAGCGGCCATTGTGGTCTGCGCTGTGTATGATAAACGAGCACTTTGCACAAAGCCGCAAGGGAGATAAAAGGAATGAAAACATGCTGAAATAAATCACCCTTCAAAATATCTCCACCCAACTGTAATAGAGTCAGGGCAGGTGCCAGTTGCTGCTTTTAACAGGACAGGAGAACTGCAGGGCTGCTGAATCAAGGGACAAGCAAAAATCACATTATTCGTTTTAATATTTTTTATAGTAATTGAGCTATATATCAATCTTTAAAAAGAATGTAGGGGCTTATTTACAATTCCCTTGCGCCACCAGTGTGTCACTTTTAACATGGGAAAAAGTGACGCACCGGCAGTGCAAGGGGCTTGTAAATAAGTCCCATAGTGTGGCGAGTGAGGTTGGTGCAGGGCAACATTGCCCACCTTTTTATGTCACAAATGCGTAACAGATACTTAGCAAGGTACATGACAAGAATGTGAGCTTAGCACGTTTCTTGTGTGGTTTAACGAATTAATGTAAGTGCTGCACTTGGTATCGTTATTAAAGAGTGCATTCACTGTAGGGTTAGAAAATGTACTCACATTGCGTGTTTATCATAATTGATTGATATATTCATTGAAGTCTTGATAAGTAAACCATTCTCATTTAGTAGATAATGTCAGTTGCAGCTGGAGGGGAATGGGGCGGGGAGGGGCCAAAATGTTTGTTTTAAAAACCACTTACCTCCGGCTGCCTCCATCTCTTCTCCGTCATTGCTGGAGAGTCCGGAAGCACACAGGCTCCCCTGAGCCAATCACAATGCTGCAATGCAGCGTTGTGATTGGTCTGAGCACCGTGATTCAGCGCTCAGACATGAACAGGGAGCCTGTGCATGTTCCCCACTCAGGCTGTAATGCAGTCTGGGTGGGTAACATGCAAAGTGCGCATGACTGTTTGGCCGGCCCGAGAGGGCTGGCCAAGCCATCGAACGCACTTAGTGTGCACAGTCCACTCCTCACCCTGAGCCACCAGCCCCAACCCACCCTAACCCAGCCCTGCAGAAATGAAAAATAAAATGATAACTTTTTTATTATCATTTTATTTTCCCTTTTCCCCTGCTCTGAGAGCAGTGGGGCGACGCTCCTTTGCCTTAGCGGAAGAGTGGCCCCTGGATAAAGTACTCACAATAAAGATGAAATTTGAGTTTCATAACTTGTGTCTTAATACATTAAACAACTCTTACTGTTTAGATAACTGGATAGAAACCATCCTCACGCATATAGAATGTGATTTTACTTAAAACAATGAGACGTTATGTAATGTGTGCATTAATAATTCATGTATTTGATTAAAATGTAGTTCTTAGCCATACTTACACATTAATATTTTGAAGACTTACTGAATGTTACATGTAACGTGAATCAAATGCATTAGAACTTATATTCATTTATGTTTAAATGTGCATACACATATTAAATGAGCACAATTTACTTAATGCTTCAACTTGTCCTAAGTAGGCCTGTATTTACCATGCTGCATAAATGCTGTTTTCCATTTTCTACTAATGAGACATTTCTTGCAAGTATTCACATGCATTGTTAGTTTAGATACATTACTGTACTAGCAATAGAGGAGAGAGCCTGAGAAGAAGACTTTGACAAAAGAACATGGGGAACCAGAGAGTCAACTGAAAGGCCCATTGAGCAAATGATGCAAACTGACTTGTGCGTGAGAAAGAGATGTCGTTCCTATGTCCAGAGTGAGACTTTGCTCCAATATTGCAGTCTGCAACATGAGAAATGGGTGAGAACAATGGACCCCTGATGATGCGTATAAAGGGGGTGTTACCTAACGACTTAGGCCTGATTGCGATCTTGGCAGACAGGGTTACTCCATCACAAACGTGCCAGATATCCCGTCCGCCAAATTACAATTCTATTATATCCTATGGAACTTATAATACAGCGGACGGGATATCCATCATGTTTGTGATGGAGCATCTGATCCGCCAAGATCACAATCAGGCCCTTTGTGTGTAATAATTTAATGTTCACCCCCTTAGAAGTTCAGAGGCCCCTTTCGATTTTTGCTGATTCATGCCTGATCCTTTCAAGTTCCTTCCCCACAGATTCCCTGGACTTTGAGAGGTTTAGAACTCTATGCTTCCCTTTGATTCTATCCTAAGTGTAGCTTAGGCTAACCCTTACTCTCTGACCCATAGACGACTCTTGACCGAGCTTCTGAGATGGTGACACCTTCCCTACTTGTTTTTCCCTTGCTTGATCTTAATTTCCTTTATGGAAATTTCAGATTTAGAGACTGTTTACATTTTTTGCACCGTCGTTTCGCAAGAACTCTCGCATAGGTAGTCTGGATGAATTCATGCATAGATAACATAACTTGCAACTCTTCTTTGAGCATTAAGTGTTACTTCTAATCTTTTGTATTGCTGTGACTGAATTGCTTGTCTGCCTGACACTGGTCCGCCTTAATTTCTTTCACAGGCTAGGACTGCCTGTGGCTATTCTGTATTTCTATAGCATGGTTTTAAGAGTTGTGTATCTGAATTTGATTTTGAATTTTTAATAAACCTTCTTAATCCTAGCTACTGATGCCTGGTCCTCATTGTGTTGCCAAATGGGTTGCACTGTCAATTAAATTTGATTGATGTTAATGCTCACTCCCGTCACATCTCAGTCGGAGAAAAAGATCCATCGGAGGACCAAAGGTAAGCAAGTGGGCCCAGAATATGCTGTATCAAATTGATTCGACTGTGTACGGAGGTGCTCGAGTGATATTAATTAAAAGGTGGTATGTAAGTATAAATTTGAGTTATAAGAATGACATAGAAATTTGAAAGTGGTGCATAAATGATAAATTTAACATGTAACTCTAACTTTTGAATTTCTTCTGTTTGTGTACTTTAAGTTGGGTTTGTCACAAATACGAAATAAGTAAGTATTGTATTGTATTGTATTGTAATTGTATTTATATAGTGCTTACTACCCCTGACGAGGTGTCGAAGTGCTTTTTCGGTGAGTAGCATGCTACTTCGAAACCCATAAAGGAATAGTGGTGAATTAGTATAGTGAAAAACGAAAGTAATTTGAGTGGTGGATATGTTAGTCAGTTATTTGGATTGAGAAGGAGAGCGGCGGGAGAGAAGAGGGAAAAGGTTTGCATTTATATAGTGCCTGCTACCCCTGATGGGCGGTTGAAGCGCTCTTTTGTCAAGTAGCACACTACTCCGGAACCCATTAAGCATTAGTGGTGAAATAGTATAGTGAAATATGAAAGTAATTTGAGTGGTGGATATTTTAGTCAGTTATTTGGATTGAGAAGGAGAGCGGTGGGATAGAAGAGGGAAAAAGGTTTGCATTTATATAGCGCTTGCTACCCCTGATGAGGTGTTGAAGCGCATTTTCTGCAAGTAGCATGCTACTCCTGAACCCATAAAAGATTAGTGATGAATTAGTATAGTGAAATATGAAATTAATTTAAGTGGTGTGTAAATCATACATTTAAGAGATAGCTATAACCTTACAATTTCAAATGTTTGTATAGTTTAAGTTGGGTTTGTATGTCAAGCATAAATAAAATTTTCCTAACTACAACTTAAATATTGTAGAGGGTATTTGCGTACACTGTATTGGGGAACAGTGGAGTGGTATATATTGGAGAGTTGTAAAGAGTAGTAGCATATATTGGAATATCGTATACTGAAATAGCATACAGTCGAGTGGCATACAGTGGAGTGTGGTACAGTTGAGCGGCGTAAACTGGAATAGCATAGACTTGAGTGGGGCACAGTGGAGTGCCATAGAGTGGAGTGGAGTACAGTTCAGTGGTGTACAGTGGCCTTATGAAAAGTCGGATGTGGTAGGGCGTACTGTTGTGAAGTAAAATTTCATAATGTAGAGTGCACTGGTATACAGTGGAATACCATAAAGTGGAGTATGGTAAAGTGGAGTTACGACCTGTAAATATTGTACCGGTTACTCACATCTACTCTACTGGAGTACAGTGGAGTGCAATGCACTGTAGTGTTGTACATTATAGTGGCATACATTTGCATACAGCAGAGGGTCGTACACTTCAATAGGGTTAATTATAGAAGCACAGAGTCTAGTCACGTACAGGGAAGTGTTGTTTAGTGGAGTGGCACAGAATGTAGACTTGTAAAGTCAAATAGGAGACAGTGGATTGTGGTACAATCCAATGGCGTATACAGCATTTCAGTACAATAGAGTGCCGTCGAGTAGCGCACAGTGGAGTAGTATACGCTCCAGTAATGTACCATCAAGTGGGGCATAGTGGAATAGCATATAGCATATAGTCTAATAATAATATGAAGTGGAGTTGTGTACAGTGGAATAGCGTACAGTTGTGAGCAGTATAGTTTAGGGGCTTCCAGTAAACTGGCATACTCGAAAGTGTAAGAGAAGACGGTGGTGAACAGTATAATAGCGTAGAGTATAGTAGTGTAGACTGTTGTGGTGCACAATGGAGTAGGGTGGAGTAGAGTGGAGTAACGTACACTGGATTAGCGTATAATGTAGTGTCGTATACTGGAGTGCCATAGACTGTAGTGGCATACTCTAAATAGTGTACAGTGGAGCAGCGTAAAGTCAACTGCTATATAGAGGAGTGGCGTAAAGCGGAGTGTGCAAATTAAAGGAAACGCTCCGTTAATGTGAGTGAAAATATGTCAATGTTATATGTCCGAAATATATATTATAATATGCAAATGTTAATTTTCTGGTTGTATATGTAAAGAGTGTAAGTAATGTTCAAGTTATAAGCTGTATAAAAGGAAGTTATATATTGTGGTATGGTACACCGTGATATGTTTATTGGGCCATATTTATGAGAAGTGTTGCATCGCTGCGACAAAGCAGCGATGCGACACTTCTCAGTGCGACACCATTGATGCACCGTATTTACAGTATGGCACATCATGTCGCAAGGAGTTATAGATACGTCAGTATTACTGACGTATCTGCATGCGCAAAAGTGGTGCATTGCTGGGGTGTGTCTGAAAACAGATGCAACTCCAGCAATGTGTCCTTTCCGATAGGGCAAGCCCCATGTGAAAGGGCCTGCGTCACCCTTATTACTGCCATGAGGCAGTTGTAAGATTTTGACACAATGGCGTCCTAGCAGTGGCACACTGAAATCTTATAGATTTCAATGCGCCACTTCTACGAGGCTTTGACGCGGGGGAACGCCCACCCTGCATACATTATACCTGATGCAGGTATAATGTAGCGCAGGCGAGTAGGAAGTGACGCATCTGCCTAGATGAGTCACTTCGTAAATATGGTGCATTATTTACGCCGCTGCAGCATCACAAAAAGTGATGCAATGGCAGCGTAAATGTGACGTAAGGGCTCATAAATAAGCCCCACAGTATAGCACGGTACATGGTGCTAGGACTGGTTATGCGATTAGTTGATGTCTGTGTTTACCAAAGGTAAAAATCAGCCATGTACTTTTTATCACAATTTTGCATTATTGTAATGTCAGCATTTCGCAGCACTGTGGGTTTGGATTTTACATATAGTTAAGTATTAAGTTTTATTGTTATTAACAACCTATTATAGCTTCATTTTAGTGGTACTAGGTTAACTTTTTTGTTTATGAATTTGTACACATTATTGTCATAGGCACGTTTGGAAATTTTGCTCCTTAAAAACTTTTCACCCATTTCACAAATATCTGCCAAATTTTGCAGACCTGCTGCACATGTTTCATTGTCTGGGGAGTAAAGGTTTTGCCAGGTTTGGTGAAGTGGTGCAAAGAAAAAAGGGGGGGGGGGTCCCAAAGCATGCTTAAATACAATGAATTTTACATACACTTTTGTAATTTGCATATAGTGAAAAACATAATACATATTTTGTTAAAATGTGGCTGGATTACATATTAAGGTGATGAGATGAATCTTTGGGTAGTGCAGGTAAAAAGTGTAGCTATTTAATATGTTTTCTGGTATGTAAAGCTAGTGATATCTGTTGTTGCTGCATTTTACACAAATGTGGGGGTATTTCACAGTACTCCCATAGTACATAATGATCACAAGTCATGAGCTGATTGCCTAATTATTGGATTTACTAAAGTAAAAGACAGCTGTGTTGTTTTTAGATACGATTTGCCTGTGTTCTGCATTACGCCTTACGTTGTAGGTGAGTATTCGTTTGGTATTTTTCCCCTATTACAACTTTTGTAAAGTGGTAGTAGGTGGCACAAAATATTTATACGTTTGTACATTTCTTTCTTAAACAATACTGAGTACCGTGGCACCACTGCGGTACTAAAACATTTTGTAAGGTTAATATTTTTGTTTATACATTTCTATAAATTGTTATACCAGTGTACAGTGAGGTGCTTTTTTTAAATTAAAGTAACGAAGTAATTTAACCTAATTAACGTGCTACTCAGTACTCTTTCTTGTGCATATTTAAATATGCAAAAAATTGCAAATACACTTTCGCAAACTATTATTTATAAATAATATAGTCTTATAGTATATTTCCAATGTTTACATTTTTTATTTTCTTTTGGTCCCTTGATCTGTTTTTTTTTTTTTTTAAATTAATAGAGACTTATAATCATTTTTCCTTCCTACTACTATTTTAGTGAAGTGGTAATAGGTATGGCAAAAATACCAAACATTATACTTATCGAGCTTGCAAGACATAACACAGAACACAGGGAAACTTGAGTTGAAACCAACATGGCTGCCTTTAACTTTTGTAACAGCAGACATTAGCGAATCACCTACTTGCTATATAGCTCGGTAGTACCGTGGTATTAGAGCAGCCACAGATATCACTAAATTTAAAACACTTAAAACTTAACAAATACTTACCCTGCTTACCTGCCATACCACACAGAATCATCTGCAGACCATAATATATAATCTCACCAAATTTCGTAAAAATCGGACTGATTTTGAGCTACATAAAATACAAAAATCTATGTAAAATGCATTGGATTTTACACCTGTTTTGGGCCCCCTCTTTTTGTTTTTGCACCCCCATGACCAAATGCAGAGAAATTTTCAGTACTACAACAATTAAATGGGGGCAGCAGGTCTGCAAAGTTTCTTGAACATTCATCAAATAGTGCAAAGTTATTACGGGACAAATATCAAAACAAATCTCTATCTCTGGTCACCGTAACTATAGCTACAGAGTGGCTACTGCCACGGTTTAATATATATACTGGCTCTCACCAACAACTTTCAGCTGTGGGTTGCAAGTGAAACATGATGCAATAGCACTCCCAGGGATTTTTGATCAATATGATTCATCTTTGCAGAGTTGCAGTTCTTCCAGTGAAGCAAAGTTGATAACTATTAATTTCTCCCACTAATTCATTTTTGTAGTTCCAGACATATGTGTTTCACTCTTCATGAACACAGCAGGTACAGTGTGCCAAACTTGTGTGCAATATAGCATTTAAAGATCAGGGCCATACACAACATTTAAAGACCAGTGCATTGCTTAACATTTAAAGACTATCTCCTTAGATATTACATAACTCTTGACATCTTAAATTACATCATCGATGATATCACTGATAGCATCTCAAATGGTATCTTTGATAACATCACTTATGACATTGTCCAACAGTACCAATACTCTGCGCATTTCACCTTACCATTATTACTTTTACGTGTCTGACCTATACTACTGTGATAACTAATGATAAATTAATTCCAGATTTAATAATCCACGTTCCTTGCCTACACACAGTAAGGGCCTGACTACAAGTTGAGGCATTATTTATTGCCCCTGATAATTAACGATACCATGGGGAACATAATTTATCGGGTGCGATATATAACATCTATTATGCGTTTATGGGGAATAACATGCAGATTTTGATGTTTAACACACTCAAATCCACATGAATCTGTAAATACCGTTTGTTTTCCCCTATTAGGTTTCACCTGTCAAAATTTAATGAATGTTGTGATATTTAACACATCCGATAATTATCAGGCCCTAAGTAATAATACTGTCTCCACTACTATAATAATAACTCTTCTTTGCACATTTATCCCCTCCCCCAATTTTATCAAAAATAAAGCCTGCTTTAAAAGACAATGGATTTCACCCAGATCTCTTGATTGGGGGTGAATGTTTGATTTGCTCCACATTCTGTCTGTCCACATTCCGTCCATCATTTGTGTGTCTTTTGCTTTCTCGCCCTAAGGGGCTCATTTCGATGTAGGTCAGAAACTCTTCTGACCGACACCGTCTCGGAATCGTTTCTGACTGCCTTGCGATCAGCGGTTCCGACCGACCGAATATGATGTGACTGCATCGTTTTCGGGCAGAAACTCACTATTCTCTATGGGAGCTTGTGTGTCCGTCGAAAACCGGCCGAAACACAAGCTCCCATAGAGAAAAGGGATTTTTGGAGAATCCCTGCACCCTGTGGCAGGCACCCCATGGTGCCTGCCACACAGTGCAGGGATATACAGGGGGGTACCCTAAGTACCCCCTCGGCCAACAACCTGAGGCCGTGGAGGCAAGGGGGCCCTGCTAGGGGCCCCCAAAGTTGCTTTCCAATATCCTTTTCGAGTCAGAGAGTCCGGCTCGGAAAGGCTGCCAGAACCTGACATCGTAATATGGAGGTCGGAAATGACCTCCAAAGAGTATTACGGATCGGTTCCTAGCGGTCCGCGGACTACATGAGTCAGTTGGAACCGATTCGGAAAGACCGATCGGGTAAGTTTCTGACTTCCGACATCGTAATTCAGCGGTTGGAAACTAAACCGACCGGAAGGCCTTCGACTGCATGTCGGTGGATTTCCGAGTTGGGCGGATGCTTCCTGTCCATCATAATCGGCCCGAGGTGCACCAGGTATGCCCAGACGTGGGTCCTGGATTCACTGTGCCACTGGATTCAAGCTAGCCTCGCTAATGAGGGGTGATACCCTGAAACCGGTCCCAGGATGCTTGTTTCTGGTCCAGGGAGGACCTGGCTTGGCAGTTCAGGCCAGACTGTTCCCATGAGGAGCAGGGTCAAGACTGATTTGTACATGGCTGGGTCTAAACTGTAGTGGCGTGGTGAGCAAAAGAATGATGGATTTAGCCCAGATCTCTTGACTGGGAGTGAATGTTTGATTTGTTCCACATTCAGTCCATTGTTTATGTATTTTGCTTTAAAACACATACAGCAATATTGAGCCAGATCACAACTGTTTAAAACCACCCTAAAACTCCTGAAAAAACACCCAATAGTATACTAAAATACACAGAGAACGATTTAGAAACAATCATGTGAAATATGAAACATAAACATTCCACAAATATCACACAACCACACAGACACTAGTGCAAACAAAGAAAAAAATTGAGTCAATTAAACTACCAAAAGTAAGAAGACACTTATGCCTTATGTACTCTATCACACTGTAACATACATTAATATAAACATAAGCACAAAATGTAGCTTAAAACCCATACACCTACTTTAGTATTTAATCACAAAAAGTACAACATACACCTAAATAATCATTATACAAATGATCCAGCGGGTTACTAGCAACGAGCATTCATACACAAAATACTCACTTGGGCCCATACATTCATACTACGCTAGCAGTTTCCACTGGTGGGTCAGTTGGTACTCTTTATCAAAATCCCTGCTACCAATTACTTTTCCGATTGAAGAGTAATGACTTACCAATGAATCCTTTGCTAATTGGGAAGTTTAAAATGAGTGACGTTCATTACTATTCAAAATCCTGAAATAATCACTGAGTCAGGAAGTTTTAAACTGTTTATCTAAAGATTTGGCAGAGTAAAATACAGAACCACATGATACTTAATCGCATATCAAGGATGAACCATACTAATCAATTATCGATTAATGACGGTCCCTTAGGAAAGGAGAAGATAGAGACAGCAGTGCAACTAAGGTTTTGCATTTATATTTACCTAAAGTGCGAGAACCAAACCCCTTGGCCAAGGAGTTGGATAAGATAGGACCCTGGAAGGATGAAGAGCATAGACCTCCTCCCGGATCAGGGACCGGTGACCTCTCTATCAACAATGCCTGCGTCGTTCCCCTCTCTGGTACGTCACTTCTCCTCGAATTCTCCCGAGTCTTCCTTCTAAGGTGCTCCGCCGCCCCCACCTCAGGACCTCTCTGGACAGCGGTTCAGTCTGCAATCGATCTGCTCGTCATGGATCTCGAACCTCTAACTTCTTGTGTCTGTGCTAGCATCTCCTCTGCTCTTAATTAACTAATTCTATATCTATTATACCCTTCTACGCCCATGTACCTCCCCTAATGTTGCAGAATTATGGGGCCACTTCTTCTGATTGGACAGGGACAGGGCGTTGATCCTCACACCATATTGATTTAATTCATTTTCTTAAAGCCCTTTGTTTTAAAATACCGCCCATCAATTTTAATTCATTTGCTTTATTTCCCACCCGTCTCACGACAAAGTTTTAAACATTCTTCAGGTACATGGTTGCATATTAGTGAGGACATTTATGTACAGCAATATTGGCCATCAGGTCACGGCCTTGGACGACGTCCAGGTTGACTTCATCCTCTTCTTTCTGGGCAGCCTTTCAGGGAGCATGCGCAGAACCATTTGTCACACAAGTTTTCAGTTCACCAACCCCAGGCCCAAGTTTACAAACTAATAAAAGTCAAAGAAGAGAATATTAAAATCACAAATAAAATGTTTCACTGAATACCCACTCTTTCTACACTATTCCCATTTATTTATAAATTCTATCCTGCATTAGTAGCGTTAGAATACCACAGTTTAATTATAACACAAGAGCAAGCTGTAGCACATGAAAACATGAAGCAGCCATTTTAAGGCACACTGCGCAGAAGCAAGAATTTCCCACCAAGCAAAGAAAGACGTCACACCACGTGATATGGTTGGGACATGCGCAGTAAAGTTCCCGCGTTTTAGCGGCCATTTTAGAATAGACAAGCGTTATTTGTTAGTTAAAACACATAAGCAAGCTTCCTTACTACTTATGTTGGTGTGTGTATTTATTAGTACGAACAATACAAGTTTAATATTAATACTTTTGAGAAGATTGCATCCGAGCAAGTCTCATTTGTGAGTCCTTGCTCCATCAATCCCCTCTCTGATGGCGTTTCTGAGCCATCAAATACTACCCACAACCAGATGCCAACTTTTAGCATAAAATTGTCTCAGTTTCATTCTTACACTTTCTATTTTTCACATCTCCTTTCAGTTTCTTGTATAATTCACTTCTTAAATATTCAAGTTCGATTTCATCAAACTTTCTCTTCTTTCCTTTTCCTGTCACATTATACGATTCATTCCTTCTACAACATTTGCACCATATTGTTATTGACAGTACTATTATTGCTATCCCTGCTAAGGGTATTAATATTTGACCTATAAGTCCTTTCCCTACATTAGCAAACCAGGTACCAATTGACCTAATACTATTGGTCAATCTTTCCCATACACTATCAACTTCCAGTGGTTTCAGTTCCTTCTCAAGTTTAGTTATATTCTGTATATACGTTCCAATTTCTGCACTTTTATCAGGTATGTAAGTGCAACAGTGTTTCGTCTTCAATAATTTACAGACTCCGCCCTCTTTCGCTAATAGTATATCAAGAGCAAGTCGATTTTGCATAACCATAGATCTAATCGCAACCATCTCCGCATTAATCATTAGAAATCCTCCAGCAGTGTCAGTTGATAGACGATCAACTACTGTCGATAATTTACATATCTTCCTTGAGTTCAGAATTATTCCCACTGAAGGTATCAATGCACCAAATATATCACCTATAATTTCTGAAAAACTAGCTCTTTTTCTACGTGTTAATTCACTAGTATTTTCATTGCTGCCAGTGTTTCTTTTACGTGGTATATTTTTGGAAACACTATTCCAAAATAACAACTACCATACCACCGTGCAGGAAGCCTAAAGTAAGCCTTATTCCCACACACATAATAGATTCCAGGAAAAACTGAATCTGTTCCTCCTTTGAGACCCCAACCTCCAAGAATTAAGAAATTGTGTTCACATTCACTGGTACCGATGAAAACATTATTATACTCCGTCTTTAACCTATGTAGACAAATTTTCCCTGTCTTTACAAAATCTAGAGCCATAGCAGCTTGAGCCTTGCCAGGTGTGTAACTACCTTCGTTCTCAGCCCAAGGTGGCAAATGAGCCTTATGCTCAGAAGCTTTCTTTTGGAAATCTTGTCTTCTACTCTCCACTAAATTCAAAAATACCTTTTCTTCTTCATGTAATGAACATGTTAGATTGCTTTTATGTGCATGTGTTATGTCTATTGATTTCATTGTTAAGAAAAATTCTCCCATAAACTGTGCATCTTTGCTACTAAGCACTGGATTCATATTCTTTTGAATCGGAACCTCAGAAAATATCACATCTATATTTGAATAATAATACTGAAGTCGCCCTGTTCTATAAAATAAACTAGTCAGTACACTACATGATATGCCATAGGTTAATGGCAAGTGATGATACGTTAACCCTTCGGCTACTGATTCAGGTAGTTTCATACAAACATAACAATTACTAACTTCCATGGTATCTACATACTGAAATAATAACTTTGTGAAAACATTCAGACTAGTGTCGTTATCTGTTACTTCATGATGCAATTCTGGTTCATCTTCTGCCTTTAGTTCTACTTTATTACTTTTCAAGTTATCTGTCTTTTCCTTTGTTTCGTTGTTAATCTTTTTATCTATTATCATAAGGTAAGGAATTGCTATGATCACGACTAACCATACTATAAGCATCACTACTAGATTGCATATGCATATAGCACAACATCTTTTACAACCTTTCTGCTTTGGTCTCCCAGTAACTCTATCGTCAGGCATTTTTGACAAGGAAGATTGCTCTTCTTATCATATTTCTTCAAGTCTCTTTAAGTTCTCAAGGTGGTTCTATTTCTTTTTCATAGGTCAGTTCTGCACTAGTTCCTTCGTCACCACTTTCACTTGATTCTGGGCTTTCGTAGTCTTCGAGAATAATATAAGTCCAATCAGGACCTTTAAATTTATTGTTCACAAGTTTCAGTCTTTTGCTTCTTCGTTTTTCACTTTTATTTTCTTGTCCCGTTTGGCTTGTTACTTCGTTCACTTGATCCGGATCTTCACTTCAGGTTGTTATGTGGTATTTTACTCTTTTAATGACACTTGGCCAATGATCACCTTTTCTTGATTTCTCTGTTGGCACTTTCTCTTTATTTTCTTCTTCAGAAATGCTTTTATTTTCAGGTTGTGTTACAGTTTCTTTTTCTTCAATTTCAGTTTCTTCTTCTATTTGTTCTTTTTCCGGTCTGATTTGTTTTTCTTCAGCTGCTCCACTGTGAGTCTCTAGTAACTGATCTTGTTCTTGATTTACGCTTTCATGCTCGAGATTCTCAAGATCTTCTTCTTCTGTGTACTTTTCTTGATCTAACTGGTTCTGATCAGGGCTTATTGCACTTTGTACTTCTGCAGCCTGACCGCATTCTTCTAAATCTATCTGTCCCTGCTCAAACTCTGTTGGTTCTTCTTTAATTTGAGCCCAGTTTCCTCTCCCTATCTGTTCCTGCTCAGGTTCTCTTATTGTGTCTTCTTCTTCTTCCTGAGCTGCTTCTTCTTCTTCACCTATCTGATCTTCTTCAATTTCTTCCAAATTTGCTTGACTTCTTGTTCTATGGTAAATTTCAGGAATTTCCACTACTGGTATCCAGTCCTGACTTGTGCTCGGTTGTTCTTCTTCAGCCTCCCTTGAATCTCGGACCTGAGATTCTTCAGCTGGGCAACCTTCAGCTTCCTCAGTTATCGATGCTGTCTGAGGACTTTCTTCTTCAGGGTCTGGTACTCTTTTGGTGTGGCTTACATGAATCCAATTAGGAAATCCTGCACACTTCACTGCTGTGTTTGTAACCAGTATGACCTGACAAGGTTCGCCCCACCTAGGTGATAGACACGTTTCTCTGGTGTGATTCTTCACTACCACCCAGTCTCCGGGACTCAGATCATGTTCTTGTTCATGCTGCCTGGAAACTGCGTCTTCTCCAACCTGGTGAGAGACAGAACGCACTAGGTCAGCCAATCCTTTGCAATAATCCAGAACCATATCATCAGATATATTCAGCAGTTTATTTGTGGGAACATGTGCTTGTCTCATTGCTCTTCCCATCATTATTTCATGCGGACTCAATCCGGTGTTTCTATCAGGAATGCTTCTGAGTCCCATTAAAACAAGAGGCAATGCATCTGGCCAATCTAATGATGTTGATGCACACATTTTTCCCAGTCTGGATTTTATCGTGCCATTCATTTGTTCAACCACTCCAGAAGCCTCTGGACGATATGCACAGTGCAATTTTTGCTCAATTTGGAATGCTTCACAGATTATCTTTATCACCTCACTGTTAAAATGCTTTCCTCTATCTGATTCCAAAGTTACTGGAAAACCAAATCTAGGAATGAGTTCGCGTAGCAACAACTTTGCGACTGTAATACTGTCATTCCTCCTGGTAGGGTAAGCCTCCACCCACTTTGAAAACAGACAAACTATGACAAGTACATATTTCAGCCCTTACATGGTGGTAACTGGATGAAATCAAGTTGTAATCTCATAAATGGAGCCTCTGCCTTTCCAATTTTCCCAAACCCAATTATTGTTTTCCTTCCTGGATTATGCATTTGGCAAGTTAAACATCTCTGGCAAAGACTCTCTGCTACCGCCCTAAACCGTGGATTGTACCAATTTTGTCTGAAGAGCCTAATCATTGCATCTCTCCCTACGTGTGTGTCTCCATGATACATCCTGGCCATTTGTGAAAGCAGACAGTCAGGCATGACTGGTCTGCCATCGGCACAAATCCATACATCATCGTCTGCTCTTTGAGAACATCCCACTTTAATCCATGTACTTCTTTCACTCTCATCGGCATCATCTTGCAATCGTTTCACATCATTCCATGTTTCAGGAGGTGCATACAGCATAAGTTGGCAGCTGATTCCCATTCTTTCCACCCTTTTATTTACTGACAGTCTGTTTTTGGCACAATGTTGAGCCACAAGATCTGCATATCTGTTGCTGACTACCACCCAGTCATCTCCTGACTGGTGTGCGGCACATTTCACCACAGCCAATTCTTTTGGTGATTGTATTGCCTCCAGTAGTTCTTTTACGAACTGTCCATTTTTAATGGGGGATCCTGAAGAAGTCATGAAATCCCTCTGCATCCATAGTTGGCCAAAATCATGCACAACCCCATAACCATATTGGCTACCTGTAAATATAGTTACTCTTTGATTCCTTCCAATTTTGCAAGCCTTTATCAATGCGATCAATTCAGCTATTTGTGCAGATTTGACTCCCGGTAAATAGGATGCTTCGACTATTCCAGTTAGTTCACACACTGCATATGCTGCAGTTAGTTTTCCATCTTCATGCCTTTGGCATGAACCATCAACAAACAGTTCCCTGTCTGGCTTTCTGAGGGGCAGTTCCTGAATATCAGGACGTGGTTTTGTGCACAATTCTGTGACTTGTAAACAATCATGTTCCTCTTTGTCATCTTTAACTTCTTCATGATATGGGTCTGGTAGTAAGGTAGCTGGATTTACTATTGTGCACCTTACAATGGTCACATTTTCAGCACCCAATATTATTCTTTCATATTTAGTCAGCCGACTAGGAGTAAGATGCTGAGTTCGGGTTCTTGTCAACAGAATCACAACCGCATGTGGAACGAACACTTTTACAGGGTGTCCCATTACAATCCCATTACAATTGACTCACTTTGTTCAATGCTCAAACAGGTAGCCGCCACTGCTTTTAAGCAGCCTGGCAATGCGGCTGCCACTGGGTCCAATGTAGCAGAAAAATATGCTATAGGACGTCTGTCTAAACCATGTCTCTGGGTTTAGACTGAAAGGGCACAATTTTCTCTTTCGTGGCAAAATAATGCTAATTTTCTTTTATAATCAGGCATGCCTAGGGCAGGTGCTGCACATAAAGCATTTCTTAATTTTACAAAAGCTCCTACGCTTTCATCATCCCACTCAACTGGGTCCTTTGCCTTCTTTTTCGTCATTTGTATTAAGGGCTTTGCTAACAGTGAAAATCCTAGTATCCATTGTCGACAATAACCTACTATTCCCAGGAACATTCTCACTTCTCGTTGAGAGACAGGCATTTGCATTTTCTTTATTAATTTTATTCTCTCAGCTGTTATTCTCCTTTTGCCCCTCTCAATCTGGTGTCCTAGATACTTCACTGCTGTTGTACAGAACTGCAATTTTTCAGGTGAAACTTTATGCCCTTCTTCAGCTAAATGATTTAATAATGCAATGGTGTCAACAACACAATCCTCTCTGGTGTTAGATGCCACCAGTAAGTCGTCTATATACTGCACTAAAACTGAGTTTCCTGGCATCACTAGTTTCTCTAGGCACTTTTTCAATATCTGATTGAAGATGGAAGGACTTTCCGTGTACCCCTGAGGAACACGATTCCATACATAAACTTTGTTCTCAAATTTAAATGAAAATAGATACTGGCTATCTGGATGCAAGGGTATTGAAAAGAATGCCTGGCATAAATCAATCACAGTAAACCATCCTGCACTCCAAGGTATCTGGTATAAAATTACGGCAGGATTGGGTACTATAGGACAACAGGGTTCCACAATCTTATTTATTTTGCGCAGGTCCTGAACAATCCTATATTTTCCACTAGGTTTCTTCAGACCCATGATTGGTGAGTTACAAGGGCTACTCATTACTTCTTTTAGTATTCCCTGATTTACCATTCTGTTTATTTCTTCAATGACTCCTGCTTTTACTTCTGCACTCATTTTGTACTGTCTGGTGTTTGGGAAAATCGCACCTTCTTTTACCGTAATTTTAACTGGGTCTATTTTTGCCATAAGTCCTACTTCCTTCCCCGTGAAATCCCATACCATGAAATTCACTGTGGTTTTCAGTTCTTCTGGTAACTTGTCTTTTGTTATCAAAGAAAACATCTCATCTACTTCTGTGCCTTGCTTTGCAATCATAAATTTATATACATGGTCTTCATCTGGGGTCTGAACTGCCACACCATCCGGCGTGCAGAAAATTGTGCAATTCATTTTGCATAACAAATCCCAGCCCAATAAATTTATTGGACTGGAATCACATACTACACACTGATGCATTTCTCTAAAGTTTCCGATTTTTACTTCCATTGGTTCGGTAAGAGGTGTTCTAATCTTTTGATTAGCCACCCCCACAACTTGGATAGCTTCTCCAGAGAGAGGAAGGTCTGGGATGTCTGCTGTTCTTACAGTAGACCTGGTAGCACCAGTGTCCAAAAGGAAAGTAATATCATTACCTTTCACATTTCCTTCAACATATGGACCTGACTGATCTACCGGTAAGGATGCACCAAGTATGCACTCCTTCTCCTCCTCTCCCAGGCACCGTCATGAACTATAGGAACAGAAGTCGTCCTGTAAAAGAAATTGTGATGTTACATAATCATTCTTACCACTTCCTCCTTGATATCCGACGTCTGTACCGTGCTTTGCTCTGCTTACGTTACCCTGTATAGGTGCAGGTGGCAACTGACTCTGAGGATTTACACCCTGCTGTGAGTCATTCTGCGTCTGTGGATTTAAATTTTGATTTGGGCCATTATTATTCCGTATCTTTTTACATTCATCCTTACAATGCCCCAATTTTCCGCACCAGTGACAAGGAAACTTCTTTTTAGCCTCTTCCCTGCTCATTCGTCCTCTCACTTTTCCTCCACTCCCAGTGTCACCATTCGTTCCAGAATCTTTTCCCTGATTATCACTTGGATTATCCAAATTAATTCCTTGTGTCTCAGCCATTTTCATCTGAGCCCACATCACGTTTTCTTGTAATTTCTTGTGCCTATCCTCAATATCATCTCCACAATATTTCGCATATTTCAGAATCTCGTCAATCGGTTTCCCTTGCCAGCACAACATGTGCTGCTTAATCATCTGACAAATCTCTGGCTTCAGACCGTAGACAAATCGATAGACAAACTGACTCATGTTTTTATCTCCAATGTCCTCAAATCCACTATACTGCTTGAATACCTGCAATAAACGCTCATAGTAAGCATGTACCGATTCACTAGCTTCTTGGATAGTTCTATCTATTTTCACCCAGTCTGTTTCTTTTGGTGGTATTTTCCCTTTCAGGTAAGTTATCACCTGCTGATACTTTTTCATGACATCGCTTGACGGGGCACCTGTCTTTGGATCTCTAGGATACTCTTCACTGGGCCAATGAACTGTGATTTTGCAATCTGTCCACAAATCGGCAGGTACCACTATGTCGAACAAACCATCCAAGTCTTTCAACAATACCTTTGACACCTTCACAAACCTCTCAACCTGCTTGTACCATTCAATTGGCTTTTCCCTCAACTTTAGAAAATCATTCGTAAATGACAAAATATCCTGTCTGCTCCATGGGACATGTACATATCCCCCTCCTGGAACTTCTCGCATCGGGTACATTTGATCTCCTTTTCCCTGTTTCCTTCATTAAATATTCAGAAGTTGTTCTACTGTATCGTGCTTCTTCCTTTTTCTTTGTCCATCTAACCTTCCACTTATCTAGTTCTCCCCATTTCTGCAAGACTGTCATTAATTCCTTTATTTGTAATTTTCTTCCAGAGGCATTCATGTTTTCCAAATCCTTATCTGAAAAATCTGCTCTATAGGGTTTTTGTAATACTTTTGACTTCCCTATTTCAATTCCCATCTGTTGAGCTAAGTCTGATAATTTCTCATGAAATATTTTTGCATTTCTTGTGATGCTTCTGCATACGAACAATAATTCTTCTTCATCGTAGGTATTTAGGCGATCTACTCCTACATTTCCTGCTATCATTTCTTCTAATTCAACTTTTAATTTATAAATGTCCATGATCTTTGGGGGTGAACTCTGTTTGTCTGACCCTTGTGCCCATCTTTCTAAGTCTTCTGGGGTAACTACTGTGGCACTTTTCGTTCCTGATGAGGTTATTATGTTCTCGAATGGGCAAGTCCATTAATGAAATCATAGACTCGCAATCACTAAAGTGATCCTCAACCATTGCTACCGCTTCAGGTTTAGTAACATTCACAGGTGTAGGCATAACTAAAGGTTTGGGATAAGTTACTTTGTCACCGTACAAGGGAACCACTGGACCAATTGTTACAGGTATGGTCAATGAGTCAGGATGAATACTCAATTGTGTTACTTTCTGGATTAATTCTGCTCTGTTTTTATCTATCGCTTCCTTCTCTTTATCGTGAAGTACTCTACTAACTGGAGAATCATGCAATACTTGTGGTACCAAAGGTGTCCTTAACAAAGGTGCACTTGGGGTGCATCCACTTGTCCCTTCCTGATATGGTGGCGGATTCTTTAATATATCTTCCATAAATTCATCTTCGGAATCTCCAAATCTAGTTAAGTGTTTTGTCTTTTCTGTGCATTTACTCCCTAATGATTCTTCTGCCGTTAATATTGGATACAGACCCTCTGTGAGCATTGCTCTTCTCCACTGTTTCATCTGACCGTCCCTTGACTCATTTTGATATCGGGGAAAAAACCCCCAATAACCCCTATTACTTCTGGATCGGTCACGCTCAAATGCCTCAGTTTCCCACTCTTCTAAGGCTTCGTATTGAGTTAATCTAGGTCTTGGTTCTAGGTCATTCATTCTTAATCTCAAATTTTGAAGAATTCTCCCATTGAAAGTACCATTCTCGGGAAATGCTAATATTCCATCATTTTTGGTATATTCCATCCAATTCTCTATCCATACGCAAGTATGATAACCTCTCTCCATCATCATGAATGAAGCGGGCGTTTTTGCTGGTGGAATGATAATTCCTTCCCTAGTTTTGATTGGTTTATCCTTTTTAAAATAATTCTTAATCTTTTGTAGAACTGACATTTTCCTCTTCTCTCCGTACATTCTTGGCAAATTCCGATGTACAAAATTATATCCTACAAAGTCTAGGAATCTCCTATCTGGACGAACTCCTATTAGAGTCGGATCACGTTTTAACATACAATCTCCACTATCCACTAGGATTTCAGCTTCTATGGTAACAACCAATCAGATTCCAGCTAACTTTTGTCTCTGAACCAATCCTAGCGCGGCCTTTTTGTGACGTTTATTCTATCAACCCCTCCTTTACAATCTGCGCTTCTCTGTCCCTCGCTGTTTCAACCAATCCCAGCGCGGTACCTGTGACGTCAGTACTACTCCTGACTACTGACCCCTCCTTTACAAGAGTCTTTCTAAGCCCGCTGTTTCAACCAATCTCAGCGCGGCGTTTTGTGACGTCAGCTTCCTCTCCGGTAGCTGACCCTCCCTTTACAAAATCGTACGCAAAACTTTATTTTCTCTACGCTTCTTATTCAACTTTAGTAACAACATAAAACATTCGCTATCGTGCCAGTTCCTCTAAATTGAAAAGGATAGTTTCTCTCGCACTTAGTAAAACCTTTCCGTTTACTATACATACAAGCTTCAGAAATACCTGTTACTTCTTCAATGTTACCCTTTCTAGGTGATATAACATCAAAATTTTACTAGCATATTCCTTTACTTTTACTTACACGTATAGCGTCCCTAACAAGTACTGATAGCCCTACTTAACTTTTCAGTACTATTTCTGCCTGACAGATAACCTCACTGCAGTATGGCTTCCACTTACCATCCGCTATTCAATTTTCCCCTGGGATTTCTGGACAACATAAAACAAACTTTAAACAATAACGGATGTTAGTTCATAAAAATAAAATTCTCATTACCCAATTAACAAAGCACAACCATCCTCTGCTAACCAGAAAACTGATCCAGCGGGTTACTAGCAACGAGCATTCATACACAAAATACTCACTTGGGCCCATACATTCATACTACGCTAGCAGTTTCCGCTGGTGGGTCAGTTGGTACTCTTTATCAAAATCCCTGCTACCAATTACTTTTCCGATTGAAGAGTAATGACTTACCAATGAATCCTTTGCTAATTGGGAAGTTTAAAATGAGTGACGTTCATTACTATTCAAAATCCTGAAATAATCACTGAGTCAGGAAGTTTTAAAATGTTTATCTAAAGATTTGGCAGAGTAAAATACAGAACCACATGATACTTAATCGCATATCAAGGATGAAGCATACTAATCAATTATCGATTAATGACGGTCCCTTAGGAAAGGAGAAGATAGAGACAGCAGTGCAACTAAGGTTTTGCATTTATATTTACCTAAAGTGCGAGAACCAAACCCCTTGGCCAAGGAGTTGGATAAGATAGGACCCTGGAAGGATGAAGAGCATAGACCTCCTCCCGGATCAGGACAGGACCGGTGACCTCTCTATCAACAACGCCTGCGTCGTTCCCCTCTCTGGTACTTCACTTCTCCTCGAATTCTCCCGAGTCTTCCTTCTAAGGTGCTCCGCCGCCCCCACCTCAGGACCTCTCTGGACAGCGGTTCAGTCTGCAATCGATCTGCTCGTCATGGATCTCGAACCTCTAACTTCTTGTGTCTGTGCTAGCATCTCCTCTGCTCTTAATTAACTAATTCTATATCTATTATACCCTTCTACGCCCATGTACCTCCCCTAATGTTGCAGAATTATGGGGCCACTACTTCTGATTGGGCAGGGACAGGTGGTTGATCCTCACACCATATTGATTTAATTCATTTTCTTAAAGCCCTTTGTTTTAAAATACCGCCCATCAATTTTAATACATTTGCTTTATTTCCCACCCGTCTCACGACAAAGTTTTATACATTCTTCAGGTACATTGTTGCATATTAGTGAGGACATTTATGTACAGCAATATTGGCCATCAGGTCACGGCCTTGGACGACGTCCAGGTTGACTTCATCCTTTTCTTTCTGGGCAGCCTTTCAGGGAGCATGCGCAGAACCATTTGTCACACGAGTTTTCAGTTCACCAACCCCAGGCCCAAGTTTACAAACTAATAAAAGTCAAAGAAGAGAATATTAAAATCACAAACAAAATGTTTCACTGAATACCCACTCTTTCTACACTATTCCCATTTATTTATAAATTCTATCCCGCATTAGTAGCGTTAGAATACCACAGTTTAATTACAACACAAGAGCAAGCTGTAGCACATGAAAACATGAAGCAGCCATTTTAAGGCACACTGCGCAGAAGCAAGAATTTCCCACCAAGCAAAGAAAGACGTCACACCACGTGATATGGTTGGGACATGCGCAGTAAAGTTCCCGCGTTTTAGCGCCCATTTTAGAATAGACAAGCGTTATTTGTTAGTTAAAACACATAAGCAAGCTTCCTTACTACTTATGTTGGTGTGTGTATTTATTAGTACGAACAACACAAGTTTAATATTAATTCTTTTGAGAAGATTGCATCCGAGCAAGTCTCATTTGTGAGTCCTTGCTCCATCACAAATATTAAACTATTACTACAGAAGTGAGCTACCATTAACATACTTAACCAATAAAATCCAAATTATTACTTTTTAAATTTTACTGTCATTAAAACAATGACTTCAAAAACAAGGTATCGCAAAAATATGTTTTAGTCATTTTACATACAATTATATTACAAATAATATAAATATTTAAACATGTCTTTCACATCATTGGAAGAATCAAAATTAATGTCAACAGCAGTGATAACGATGTGGTTTGAGATGTCATCAGTGATGTCATCAATTTTGTCATTTAACTTGTCATGAATGATGTAATATGTGAGAACATGAGCAGAAACTGGTGAATTCAGTGTTTTTTAAGTTTTGTAATTATAACTGTACTTTAATTTATTTTTTTGCTTTAGAGTTTTATATAGCACGAACTCGACCCGAAGGTATCAGAGCGCATTACATGAGCACCAGTTACGTTACAGATGGACACATTAATTTTTTGGGGAAGGAACGGGGAGATTAAGTGATTTGCCCAGAATCACAGGATGTTGAGCGTCCCTGCTGAGACTCGAACCTGGTTTCCCAGCTTTGAAGTTGACTGCTCTAGCCGTTAGGCCACATCCTCTCATCTTTTTAGTGAATACACATACATACATGTATATATTTAAATATAATATATGCAGAAGCACAGAGTATAATATGTTATTTATTACCATTCTTGAGTGTGGGAGGGGCCATGACTCATGAGAGACAAAGCCTTGAGTGAGTCATGTTGTCCCTCCACTCCTTTAACAATTGTAATAAGCAGCATGTGATACCCTGAACATGTAGATATGTGGTATTTTTTCACTTATACTTCTTTTAACAAAAGGTATTTAATCAGAACCAAGCGGATAAATGTGTGCAGTGTGGTAAAATCACACTGAAGAGACCGCGTGACTATTAAGAGCGTTTTCCTTGTGTAAAGTAACATGCAACCTGTGAGGAAGTAAAAAGTGGTTTTCCATTGTTAATTAAGCTTTACTGAGGTAAGAAATCAAAATTTTACCTTAGCACTGTAATAATAAGTGTGCAAATGTGCAGATATTAGTACAGTTGCTCTAAATAACATGACCACCTTTATTTTCATTGGCATGACATAATATATACAAGTATGTGTTATTACAGAGTGACGGTAGTCATTCTGTAGTTATAGTTAGGGTTACCAAAGATAGGAATTCCTCTGATTTTTGACCATTAATAACTTTGCACCCATTTTACGAATGTCCATGAAACTTTCCAGACCTATTCTTCCTTCTACATTTGCAGATGATGGAAAGTTTCACAGCGATTGGTCAAGGGGGCACAAAGAGAAAAGTGGGGTCCCAAAACAGGTTTGGGAACTAATGCTTTTTGCATTGACTTTGCACTCACACATAGCACAAAAATGGCTGAACAGATTGTAATGAAATTTGGCATGAACATACATTAGGATGTGTAGATGATCCTTATTGGTCTTTGAATTCAATTGCTTCAGTATTAGCTAAGTTATAAGGTATGATCATGAAGACTGGATGTAGACATCACTACGAGAGGAAAACTAGAGGGTATAACTGATGCCATCTCTAACTTCTTTCCCCAATCCAGGCAATATCTACTCCTTTCAAGCCAAAATTACATTCACAATAGGCTTTCTGTGCATGGCCTCTATCCCAAAAAACAAAGTTATGACCAACAACCTAAACACAAACCATCTTGCACTTGTGTTTACATACAAGAAAAACAAATAGTCAAACAAATGAAATCAAATTCACTTTATTTCAGTTACAAAAAAGTAGCCATAAAAGCACATAAAAACAACACAAGTACACATCCTTACCATAAAAAGAAACTGCAAACAAAGCCATGTGTTACATAGTTATAGCTTGCAGGGCTAATTCACACCAAAGTAAATCCTCCTTTCGACCATATAGGGTTGTAACAAATGTTCTAATCAGCGGCCCACACAAAGAACTGCATACTCAACCAAATCACATTCCATTTAAAATTAACAATCGCAAAATGTGCCTCTATTAAAACAAGAATTTCAGCCCACTAACAGGTTCCTCCCATTAAAACATGAAGGATTTCCTTCTATTAATGGCACATTTGAAAAAGAACAGATATTGAAGCAGTTAGATGGGAAATTAAGCTGCTGTAAGAAGGCCAGCGCTGGTCTGGCATTTCTGATTCCCCACATCTTAACAATGGGAATTAGAAACCTTTTAGTAAAAACAGAATAAAATTGACAGGAAAAGTAAAATGCAGCAAGCTCTGTGGGGAGGATTCGTCGCAAGGGCAAATTAATACTTTGGATGACTCAAATTGACCAAGGGGAAACCCAAGGTGCCACCTCACGAAACCTAGCCTAAACCTGGTTAATAATAATCTCTCCCAAAAGCTGTCAATCCAACCCAAATATGATTACCGAGATAAGGAACTGTGCAAGTCCATGTACAGTCAGTGTGCTGAGTTCTAGTTCCTCCCTACAAGCTTTCATCCTTGACACAAGATCTGATTTAACCCAAGCAGAGTCAGTTTTAGATGTAGAAGTTGGGTTGGCAAAACAAGTCGGCCTTTTCAGCTTTGTCCGTTCTGCCTAAACGTAGCTGAACCAGGGGATTTTCAAGGCTCTCTCACACATTAAGCAAGGCATGTGGATTTACCCAAATCGCACACCACAAAAGCAGGGGGGCCAACTTGATAATATTCTCAACATAATCCATCCCCTAGCTCATGATGCAGGATGTAAGTAGAGCAGGCAGGTGGAGCACCGAGGATTCATCTGGAAACCCTATTTTGCTCGCCTTGGAGGGAGCTTATATTAGAATATCCCCAGGTTCCTGAGCCGTATGTAAAGAGTGGGAGGCAATTTCTCCTATAAATCTCCAAGAGGAGGGCAACGGGTTTTCCCCCAATATGTTTGGACAAATTTAACATATGCCCCACCGAACTTAAAAATTGCTTGCGTACGCTGGCAATACAGAGTCCCCAGTTTCCCGTTACATCCATAACAGGCCTTAGCTAACACATGAATAACAAAGAAAGAATGTAATTTGAGATGTCATTTGAGATGCCATCAGTGATGTCAATAAACATGTCATGAGTGATGTAATATGCGAGGTCATAAGCAGTGCATTGCAGGGCATAAGATTTAGTTAGCTGTGCTAACTATAACTGCTGAATTTCTGTGGTATTCTACGAGTGAAATGTAATTTTAACTATAACGTCCCTTCAACCTTTGGCTTTTTTCAGTGAATTTAAAAGGTTTTTTACATTCTATTTCCTAACTATAATGTCCCTGTAACTTTTTATTTTTTAACTGAATTTCTAAGGTTTTTAAAAAAAAAATCCTAACTATAACGTCCCTGTAACCTTTGGTTTTTTCAGTGAATTGCTAAGGTTTTAAAAAAATTCTATTTCCTAACAATAACGTCCCTGCAACCTTTGCTTTTTTAAGTTAATTTCTAAGGTTTTTTTAATTCCATTTCATAACTATACCATCCCTGTAACTTTTGGTTTTTTAAAGTGAATTTCTAAGGTTTATTTAATTCTATTTTTATACGTATTACGTTGTTGTAACTTTGGTTTTTAAACTCAATTTGTAAAGTTTTTAAAACATTTTGCCTAACTAAATGCCCTGTAGTATATGTTTTTTAATGTACTTCTTACTTTCTTTTTATTTATTAATTGGATATTATTGACTATAGATGTGTAATGACCCACTATTTTATCCGTCTATAAGAGTGAGTTCCTCTGATTTGTTTTAGGTTATTAATATATTCCAGGTTTTTTTGTGGGTTTTTTTTCGTTGTGGCGACCCCACAAAACTTTTTTTTTTTAAATTTGTTTATTAATCACTTGCATAGAAAAATACATCACAGGGCCACGCGCAGGAGGCCAATGCAGGCATCAAGAGGCGATAACGGTGCAAGCGGTTTCTATATTCTTAGTAAGTGGTAACAATCCCAAAGAAAGAAAGACCCACCCCCCCAATCCACAAACCTCAAGGCACTTGAGAAGAAAAGATCCGGACCCCAATGGACCATCTCATCACATCCAGCAGTATGACAGTGAGTGACAGACCCATGAAGTGACACAGCAAGAGCATCATATTGCAACAGCCATTATACAATAGGATTCGTAAGTAGATATACAGTGAGCGGTGCCCAAAAGTCTTTGGGGCGGGAAGTTTCGGGCAATTCCTCAGCATAGGTCTCAAGTTGTTCTTTACAATACAGTAGATCATGGACCCACTTATGAAGAGTTGGGGTAAGTCTCGAGCCCCAGCACTGCGCCACCGCTCTTTTGGCCAGGAGAGTCGAGACCGCCACCAATCTGCGATTACAGGGCTTCAAATTCTTAACCCATCCCAGTAGACACACCTCAGGGGTGCACTGCACAGATTCCGAAACCACCTCCGTGAGCAGGCCTGCAACCTTTACCCAGAAACCGTGTATACCCTTGCAGTTCCATGCGAGATGTAATAAGTCCGCATCCAACTGTCCACAGCGGACACAGCATGAACTCTCCCGAAGACCAAACCTCATCAATTGTACCGGGGTATAATACAGCTGGTGCAGGTATTTAAAATGGATAATGCGGAGGTTGCAGTTGGCCGTTAGCCGGCCAGTGAGGGTTCAGCAAAATTTCCACATCTCAGGCGATAGTGAGGTCCCCAACAGTGCCACCCATTTGTTATATGAAGGGGAACTAAGCTGCTCTCTTTCCCTAAGAGACGCGGTGTACAGCTTTGTGATCAGGCCGGTACGATCTGCACTTGCTAACACCGCCTGCAGTGCTAGCAATGGATGGGGTTCTGCTGGGAAATGCGGATAGACGGAGCGTATAGCCTGTCTAACGTGCACATATGTGAACCCGAGCATAAACCCACGGTCCCTACCACCCTGCATGTTAGCGAGCGATCTGAACTGGCCGTTTTTGTAGAGGTCTCCCAATTGAGTTATCCCCACTGCGCCTAACACCTTAAGAGCAGCCGGTTCCTTTGCAGCGGATATCTCCGGTAGCGCCGAGAGCGGTAGCCTTGGAGCGTAAAGATAGGGCAACTGTGCACACGTCGTCAACGACTTTCACGCCCAAGCCGTGCAAAGAGCAAGGTTAATTTCAGTGCATGGTCCACCGCACCTGCCGAACCCACAAATCTTACCATTTTTTTAATACTATAAAACATACATGTACATATATTTTACAGTATGTTGTACACTAGGGGTTTCTTAAATTAACATTTTAAGTTGTGTATCTTAAGGAGGTTTCACTTAAAACTATATTTGAAGTGTATTTTTGGTTTCCACTGTGTTGCCGGTCTTCGTGGGGACGTTGGTACTCACGAAGATTGCATCTTTTTTTTTAGAAAGTGTCAAAGATATATATTCTAGTTTAAGCTGCATATTAGGGGTTTAGTTGCCTAACATTGAAACTTGTGGTTTTGGTGTTATGTTAATAAAAGAACACATTTCAATATAATTTCCAGTGTTCGAGGAGGCTCCGGACGCCACAACGACTTCGGTAAACTCACACGTTTTTGTTTGTGGGAGTACAAAACATATACATAGACATATTGTACAGTAGTATGGACATTAGTTTTTTTTTTAGAATAATATTTAACCTTGTGTTTTTGATTTAAGTTTTGTTGTAAAGTACTTTTGTTTCTGATTCCTGTTGTTTGTGGTGACGTTGGATGTTGCAATGACGTCGGTATCCACGACGATCGTGTGTTTTTATAAACTGTAAAACACATATATAAACACCTTTTAATAGATACTACACATTAGGGGTTTACTACCATACTGTGTAAACTTTTGTTTTGTGTTTCTGTTTAATGAAATATGACTTTGAAATGTTTTTTCACTTTCCGCGTGGTTTGCGCTTTTCACAAATATGTTAACAACTATGATGAGTGCGTGTTTTTGGTAAAGTGTGTAATAGATGTTTATACATATTATATTGTATGTTAAACATTATGGATTTAGTAGCAGAAGCTTTGCATTTATGTTTGCATACTTAATGTAAAGTAAATCATTTTTTTTTGTTGCAATTCCCAGTGTTCATGATGACGCCGGTCGCCATGAAGATCATGTGACTGGGAAAGAATGGAATATGATTGGATAATACACTTTTCAAGTATGAGAATAGGAAGTACACACCCATTCATCATTCTTGAATCTTCTTTTAGACCAGTTCATTCTGAGCAGCGGAGCGATTTTTACGGCACTCATTTTTTGGGCAAAAATGGCAACTGAGCCTGCAGAAGGAGTTCAGATGGACCAGCAGGAGAAGCAAAAAGTCCAGGAAGATGAGGGACCTCCCCAGAAAATATATAACATTGCATGGGATTTCTTTAGGATTCCTTCAGGTGAATCAAAGACTGTAGCTAAATTTGTGCAATGCACAATATATGAGAAGACACTGTCTAGGGGGACAAATAAAAAATATTCCTGTGGGACTACATCCATGCTGTACCACTTAAAAACATTCCATGGCAATCGCCTGAAGACAGCTAGGAAACAACGAGAGGCTGGAGGACCCTCAACTTTATTGGCGGCACAATAAACACAGGAGCAGAAAGTTCCTTCGGAGGTGCAGAATCATCCTGAAGGTATGGCACCAGAGTTTAGCCGGATGGCATCATACTCCATGGACTGTGGAGTTGTATTGAGAGCAGGAGAGCAGTCCATGACAGCTCTTCGCAAAGCTGCAAAAATACCACAAATGTAGATTTTTTTGTTTTCCCTCTTCATAGTTTTTGCATGTTTTTGAGTGCTTTTTGAAGTTTTTCCTCTTGTAGTTGCCATTTTTGTTACTCTAAAATTATTTTTTTACAAATTACAACTTAACAAATCACAAAAAAAGTTTTTAAAAAAGGTTCCTGTTGGAACCATCTTTTATAGTTAAAGAAAGATAAAGTATGCTGAATTAGTGTATTTTCACACATATGAGTGAGGGAATGGGTGAATGAGCGCCTGTATGGGTCAGCCAATAGCTGTACGAGTGTGTGTATGGGTGAGTGACTGGGTGCATAACTGGAGAATGAATAATTGAATGAATGCTTGAGGGGCTATATGAATGATTGAATGAGTTCATGAGTGGTGGATGGATGATTGAATGAGTGCATGAGTGGTGCATGGATGATTAGATAAATGCATGAATGGTACATGGATGATAGAATGAGTCTATGAGTGGTGTATGCATGATTGAATGAGGGTGTGAGTGGTGCATGGATGATTGAATGAGTGTATGAGTGGTGCATGCATGATTGAATGAGGGTGTGAGTGGTGCATGGATGATTGGATAAGTGCATGAGTGATGCATGGATGTTAGAACGAGTGCATGAGAGGTGCATGGATGATTCAATGAGTGCATGAGTGCTATATAGATGTTAGAATGCATGCATGAGTGGTGCATGGATGATTGAATGAGTGCATGAGTGGTGCCTGGATGACTGAACGAGTGTATGAGTGGTGCATGCATGAATGAATCAGGGTGTGAGTGGTGCATGGATGATTGGATAAGTGCATGAGTGGTGAATGGATGTTAGAATGAGTGCATGATTGATACATGGATGATTGAATGAGTACATGAGGGGTACATGGATGAATGAATGAGGGTGTAAGTGGTGCATGGATGATTGAATGAATACTTGAGTGAGGCATGAATGTTAGAATGAGTGGTGCTGGATGATTGAATGAGTGCATGAGTGGTGGATGGGTGATTAAATGGGTACATGAGAGGTGCATGGATGTTAGAATAAGTGCATGAGTGGTAATGGATAATTGAATGAGTGCTCGAGTGGTGCATGCATGATTGAATGAGGGTGTGAGTGGTACATGGATGATTGGATGAGTGCATGAGTGGTGCATGGTTGATTTAATGAGTGCATGAGTGGTACATGAATGATTAAATGAGTACATGGAGGGTTTATGCATGACTGAATGAGGGTGTGAGTGGTGCATGGATGATTGAATGAGGGTGTGAGTGGTACATGGATGATTGCATGAGTACATGAGTGGTGCATGGATGTTAGAATGAGTGCATGAGTGGTGATGGATGATTGAATGAGTGGTAGATGGATGATTGAATGAGTACATGAGAGGTGCATGGAAGTTAGAATGAGTGCATGAGTGGGGATGAATGATTGAATGAGTGCATGAGTGGTACATGGATGATTGGATGAGTGTGTGAGTGGTGCATGTATGATTGAATGAGGGTGTCAGTGGTGCATGGATGATTGAATGTGTGCATGAGTGGTGCATGGGTGATTGAATGAGTGAATGAGTGGAGCATGTGTGATTGAATGAGTTCAGGAAGGCTACATGGATGATTGAATGAGTGCATAAGTGGTGTATGCAAGATTGAATGAGTGCGTTAGTGGTGCATGCATGATTGGACAAGTATATGTGTGCTGCATGGATGACTTAATGAGTGCATGAGTGGTGCATGGATATTAGAATGAGTGCATGAAAGGTGTATGAATGATTGAATGAGTGCATGAGTGGATCAAGGATGTTAAAATGAGTGCATGAAATGTTATGTACTACAACCTAATTAACATACCTATAAAAGCTCTTTGCTGTTCTCTCAGTTTTATTTCTGTGTCTGGTAACATCTGTTTTTATTTGAAATCTCCAGTCAGAACTCCTGTAAACCACCCGGTCTCTCAGTAGAAAAGCAGGTAAAATCACTACCCATCATCATGTGCTCTTATGCTGCTCCAGTTAACAATCACAGGTTTCCTTTCATCTTTCTTTCTTATTATACCACTTCTAAATGGTAAGTATTTCTTAAACCCTTTCAATGTTTCCTGCAAAGAAGCCCAATTTGGTTGCGTTTTTTCATGAATCCGCTTATCCACCATGATGCCTAGTGTGGCCCCCCAGTATAACTTCATGGCAAGGTTTGCATATTTACATGGGGCAGTGCTCGGCCCCACAAGAGCTCAGTGGATCTCGCGAGTGACCAAAAAAAGTATTTTCAGGCATTTTACTGCCTCTAAACATACTTTCACTGCATTTATAACATACACAGTGGGCTAAGAAAACTCTCACCTAACCCCTTCAATTAGTATGCAAGCAACTTTTCAGCCTCTGGGACTGTTTTGTGAGACATAAAATGGTGGGTGCAACTTTTCTTTGAAGGTGCAGTCAGCCAACCAGGACCTGCTTTGGCGCGTTGAGCCGTGGTGGATCCGCGGAGGGACCGCGTCCCTAGATATACAAATTGGTTTTCAGTTAATATCTCTAAAACTACTGAACAGATTTACGCCAAATCACAAAAAGCACACACTCTCTGGATCAAGAGCCAGCTTCCTGCCAAATTTGGTGTAATTCCAGTTAACGGATCGGGCTGTAAGTGTACTCAAAATCCCTATGGAAAATTGCATGGAGAAAATGCGTTTTGGGACCCCCTTTTTTGGAGTTGGTGATTGATGATGTGTTGAATGAACAGATAGGTTGCCAGGGAACTCTTTTCTAAGTATATGACTACTGTAAGGTGTCATCTGGTGTACTCAGAGCAAGTCATAACCAATACATTTCACCAGGTAATAGTAGCAGATATCCGTGAGAGGTGCTACCCGGTAGTCCTGGGTCCCTTTGAGGGGGTAGAGGTCTTAAGTTCTCTAAAAGCAGATGTGAGCCCTGCCACACCTGTAGGCAACAACCTAGAGCACACTGAATGGAAGAAAGTGGAGGTCAAGTCACACCTGGAGATGTTAGCGGTGTCTGAGTGAGTCTGTAGGACCACACGGTCCATGGTGGCCCAGGAGGGGAATTAAAGAGGCCAGGAGGCCGGAAAAATGTCCCAGGCTGCTGCCAAGAAGAGGAAGGGCAAGGACATGGGAAACCAGCTCCTGAAAGTATAACAGACAGGGTTGAAGGGGGGCCTGAGTAGGTTGCCCTGGAGCCTACATTGGAGGACACTGCCACTCTGGCAGACCTATTCAAACACAAGGATCCACCTGTAGATGGGTATTTTTTTTAAATAATTGTGTTCTCACAGGTTAAAGTGTGTTTCCTACAATGGTTGAAAGCACACAGTGTTTGTTTAAATACCCCTCACACACCAAAAGGGCCCTTGGTGTCATGCTTCATCATGGGGGTCTTCCCGTCCTGCTGCGGGACGGGGCATGCTATGACCTACGACTACGCGGGAGCACTGATCTTCAGTACTATGTGTGGTGTAGGAGTTAGTGAGAGGAAGGGTCAGGGGTGAGTGAAAAAGTGTATTAAAAAGCAACTGGCTCCTTGTGGACTAGTAACTTTAATATTCCTTGAAGCTGGTCCTAGTAAAAGGTGAGTCGGAGGTATCCCGCGTCAATGTGCGGACACTCCTGTGTAAGTCAACATGTTTCGAACCTCAGAGGCTTCTTCAACAGGACAAAATACAGATCCCTTCTGTTCTCACTACACTATCGAAGTAATGTCGGTAGAGTGAAAAAACGATGGTGATATGTACACAAATACTATTATTAAGTGAAGAAGCAAGGAATCATGCACAAGATACAATACCCAGTAGGTATTCTCTATGTTAATCTGAAAGAAAAACACAGTTGTTAAAAACAGCACAATACTTGCTGCACCCGGCGGAAATAATAGTGACCTGCAAGAAAGGTGATATATACATTGAATGATGTATCATTTAGCCATTAACGTGTATTTATCCACTAGTGCAGTGTCCTGTGGATAAAGGTAACAATACATTACATACAAACATTAAACAGGAAACACACGCTCTATAGTACGGTGAAAAATAAGTCTCTGGACCCTTGGGGGTCCAAATCTGTTGTGGGAAAAAATTCAATCATACGAATACATACTTAGTTTTTTTGTGGACACTGCTCCATGAGCCTCAGAACGGGTGGGAAGGGTGTCTACAGTCACATTCTGTATACGGAGAAAAAGGGTAGTAAGAATCACGCTGGAGGTGCTGTGGACGGCCCCTGTTCCTTGGAAGCGGCTATGCCATACTTACTGATTGCAGGACACTGCCTCGCTCAAGTAACGCCTCCCCGCGGCTCCGTGGAATATTGAGTCTGCGGGGCGGTGTCCTTAAATATTGCCTCTGATTAAAGCGGTTGCCGCCAAAATGTGCATACGGCTCTGTGCTTGCTGTAATAATCGCCCCGGAAGTAGTTCAGTAGAAGGACGACTTCCTGTGTTGATATTACGATCCTACTACTAGAACGCCAACTCGTTGTGTTGCCATTAATTGGTCCCCAACTTAAAAAATGCCCTGCTGTACTGTAAATACTTCGTACTAATGGAGAATAAAAAAAGGGATTAAAAAAAACGGGTTAGGAGTTAGCTCACCAGTTGCTGTACAGAGCCATGTGGTGGAGTCATCCCGATGGTGATGTCGTATGTAGATGAAAAATAGGCGTTTCCACAGTTTTTAGTTATAGTACGACCATGGTCAACGATTTAAAAAAACAAGCCTCTGATTTAAAAACCAAATTACAGAGACAAAACTACCCGGAAGGGATTATCAACAAAGGACTGAAAAGGGCAAGAAATAATAACAGAGATGCACTGTTGGAACACAAGATACCAAGACAACAAGAGGCGAGACCAATCTGCGTCACTACTTTCAACACCCACTCAAACCAGGTATCCAGGACAGTGAACAAACATTGGAGAATTTTGAATTGTGGGAAGCTCAATCTACCAAAACCGATGTTTTCGCAGAAAAGAGGAAGGAATCTGAAAGATATGCTCGTCCAAACCCGACCTCGCACAGCACCACCTATGAATATTTCGAACCCTCTCCTCCCTCCGGTCCAGGGCCATCACCCTTGTGGCAATTGTAGGACATGTCACCTCACTAAAAGAAGTAGACACATTAAATTCAGAAACGGCACGGAGTGGGAACAAAGAAGATTCACTAACTGCAACAGTAAAAACGTGGTGTACATGATCACGTGCCCGTGTGGTTTGGAGTACGTCGGGATGACGTCCAGATCAGTGAAGACCCGCATAGGAGAACACAAAAGCAATGTTCACTGCAAAAAGAGCACCACTAAAATGGCTACACACTACCTTACCTCGGCTCACAGCGTAGAAGATCTAAAATGGACCATCATAGAACAACTTAATAGTGAAAACGGCCTGTTAGAGAAGGAGCAACGATGGGTGTTCCGTCTGGGCACCCACGTAATTGGTCTAAATGATGACATACCCTGGGGCCAACTGTCCTGAGCCCGGGGTAAACATTTACCTAGACCCCCATCGAGTATATTACTCTGAGACTGCACCCCTGCATAGTCAATGCCTTTTGATAACACCGTGGACTTATTCGCATGTGTCCGCAGTTAGACCCCCATCGTACATGTTGCTCTGAGACTGCACCCCCGCATAGTCAATACCTTTTGATAACACCGTGGCTTTACTCGCATTTGTCCGCAGGTTATCCAGCACCATCTGAACACCGAGCACTAGGAACATCACGGACATAAAATGTGTCTCTAATGCCTTTTTATTTTGCCTCTACCACATGGTATTCTTGGCTGACCATGGTCGTACTATAACTAAAAACTGTGGAAACGTCTATTTTTCATCTACATACGACGTCACCATCGGGATGACTCCACCACATGGCTCTGTACGGCAACTGGTGAGCTAACTCCTAACCCGTTTTTTTAATCCCTTTTTTAAATCTCCATTAGTACGAAGTATTTACAGTACAGCGGGCATTTTTAAGTTGGGGACCAATTAATGGGAACACAACGAGTTGGCGTTCTAGTAGTAGGATCGTAATATCAACACAGGAAGTCGTCCTTCTACTGAACTACTTCCGGGGCGATTATTACAGCAAGCACAGCGCCGTATGCACATTTTGGCGGCAATCGCGTTAATCAGAGGCCCTATTTAAGGACACCGCCCCACGGACTCAATATTCCATGGAGCCGCTGGGAGGCGTTACTTGAGCGAGGCAGTGTCCTGCAATCAGTAAGTACGGCATAGCCGCTTCCAAGGAACAGGGGCCGTCCACAGCACCTCCAGCGTGATTCTTACTACCCTTTTTCTCCATATACAGGATGTGACTGTAGACACCCTTCCCACCCGTTCTGAGGCTCATGGAGCAGTGTCTCCAAAAAACTAAGTATGTATTCGTATGATTGAATTTTTTCCCACAACAGATTTGGAACCCCCAAGGGTCCAGAGACTTATTTTTCACCGTACTGTAGAGCGTGTGTTTCCTGTTTAATGTTTGTATGTCATGTATTGTTACCTTTATCCACAGGACACTGCACTAGTGGATAAATACACGTTAATGGCTAAATGATACATCATTCACTGTATATATCACCTTTCTTGCAGGTCACTATTATTTCCTCCGGATGCAGCAAGTATTCTGCTGTTTTTAACAACTGTGTTTTTCTTTCAGATTAACATATAGAATACCTACTGGGTATTGTATCTTGTGCATGATTCCTTGCTTCTTCACTTAATAATAGTATTTTTGTACATATCACCATAGTTTTTTCACTCTACCGACATTACTTCGATAGTGTAGTGAGAACAGAAGGGATCTGTATTTTGTCCTGATGAAGAAGCCTCTGAGCTTCGAAACATGTTGACTTACACAGGAGTGTCCGCACATTGACGCAGGATACCTCCGACTCACCTTTTACTAGGACCAGCTTCAAGGAATATTAAAGTTACTAGTCCACAAGGAGCTAGGTGCTTTTTAATACACTTTTTCACTCACCCCTGACCCTTCCTCTCACTAACTCCTACACCACACATAGTACTGAAGATCAGTGCTCCCGTGTAGTCGTAGGTCGTAGCATTCCCCGTCCCGCAGCGGGACGGGAAGACCCCCATGATGAAGCATGACACCAAGGGACCTTTTGGTGTGTGAGGGGTATTTAAACAAACACTGTGTGCTTTCAACCATTGTAGGAAACACACTTTAACCTGTGAGAACACAATTTTTTTTTTAAATACCCATCTACAGGTGGATCCTTGTGTTTGAAGAGATTTCTAGAGGAGGATGTATCCACCTCCAGTGCCCTTTGTGGACACTACCTCTTCACTTCCTCTCTTGTTTTTTGTAACTCTGGCAGACCTGCCTGAGCTTGCTGGATGGCAAGTTGAGGGTGAGCCCATTAGGGTGGAATTCTGCAAGGTGCAGAAAGAATACCCAATTCTAGAGGGCTTGAGGCAGTAAACTGAGGCCCAGGCAGCTGATGACATCTCTGGACTCACCTTCTCTTTTGGGAAAATGAGCTCCTATATAGCGAGTCTCAAGTTCCTGCATCTGGGACAACCCGTGTGTTGGTGGTCCTGAGTCCTACTGGGTCTGGCTCCGACATACCACTTTCAGGACATCTGTAGCAGGACAAGAACTTTACCATGCTTGTCACACACTTTTATTGGCCCCGGATGAAGACGGCCTCAGATACATTCTGCAGGTCATGTCCCACCTCCCAGGCCAGTGAGAAAGCAGTGAAAATCTAAAGGCTCCCCATGTTCCCTTTCATGTCATTGGCATCCACTCTGACAGATGGGCATCAATATTGTTGGGCCCCAGTCCCCAAAACTGCCTTGGGCAGCAGGTTTATCCCGGTGTTGGTAGATGATGCCACTAGATACCTAGAGGTCATCCCTCTGATTTCTGTAACTGCACCTGCAGTGGCTAGGGCCCTGATGGGGATTTTTACCTAAGTGGGGTTCCCCAGAGAAGTAGTGTCTGACAGGGGCAACAACTTCATGTTGGTATACATGAAGTTCATGTACGATGATTGTCGGGTGACCCACAAGTTCTCCACACCCTATCACCAGCAAATAAGTGGGCTTGTTGAGTGATTCAAAAAGACCCTCAATGGCATGATTACAAGCTTGCCTGAATCTATGAGGCGAAAGTGGCCATGCCTGCTCTTTGCTTATAGGGAGGTCCCCGGAAGGGAGTTGGGTTTAGCCCATTTAAACTCCTCTATGGCCACCCTGCTAAGGGACCTCTCAGTCTGTTGAAGGAGGGGTGAGAGCAAGTTCCCCATAAGCCCTCAAGGATGTAGTCAGCTACATGCTGTCTCTCCGAAACCACATGCAGCGCTCCTGAAAGAAAGCTGAAGAGAATCTTGAGGCCAGCCAAGACGTTATGAAACTCTGGTATAACCAGAAGGCTACTCTGTTCGAGTTTCAACCTGGCCAAAAAAGTGTGGGTAATGGAACCCATGAAACCCAGGGCCCTCCAGGACTGTTGGTCCCGGCCCTACAAAATGAAGGAGCAAACAGGGGAGGTCCCCTAACTGGGGGAAATTATTATGCCTAGAAACACCTTACAGGTACACCATATCAACCGCTTGAAACTACACTATGAGAGGTCTAAGGTCACCATGCTCCTGGTGACAAATTATGGGGTGGAAGTGAAAAGTGAACCTCTCCATGACCTCTTACCGTCCAAGGAGCAGGATGGGTCAGTAGAGGGTATCAACCTCTCCCCTACTCTTACTCCTGAACAGCAGAAGGACTGTCGCCAGTAGCTGGGACAGTTTGCCTCTCTGCTGTCCCTCACCCCTGGGCTTACACACTGATGCAGGCAACAGGATGCCTGTAATTAACAACATTTTCAGATCGTTGGACCGGGTGGGGGCCAGCACTAATGAGGGACTCTTCAAGATGCTGGAATCAAGGTGAATGAGCACTCCAATAGTCCATGGTCCAGCTCATTTGTGCTTGTGCTCAAAGCCAACGCACAGGGTGCCAGTTTCTGTGTGGACTACAGGGGGCTCAATTCAGTTACCAAAACTGATGCTCACCCCATCCCCTGACCTGATGACCTCATCAACAAGCTGGGAGTTGCCAAGTTTCTGAGTACCTCTGAGTAGGCGTCAGGGTACTGTCAGATTGCCCTGACTGAGAGGGCCAAAGAGAGGTCTGCATTTCCAACCCAGAAGACCACTTCCAATTTCTAGTGATGCCCTTTGAATTAAAAAATGCCCCTGTCACCTTTCAGAGGTTGGTTAACAGGGTCCTGGCTGGGAATGAGGCATTCAGTGCTGCCTACCTGCCTGCCAGAAACCCTTTGACACCCTCACGGAGACCATGTGAACAACACCGGTGCTCAATGCTCCTGACTTCTCCCAGGATTCTATTGTGCAGAGAGGCGCTTTAGAGCATAGCATAGGGGCAGTACTAGCACAAAACAATTAGGAGGGCCTAGTCCACCAATAGCCTTTATCAACAGGAGGTTACTTCCCAGGGAACAGAGATGGAGTGCTATTGAAAGAGAAGCTTTTGCTGGGGTCTGAAGAAGCTTAAATAATACCTGTTTGGGACTCGGATGGATGGAGTTCGCGAAGTTGTGAAACGCCAAATTTCTCAAAGTTGCATAAAAACTCAGTGGAATTCCATGGAGTTCCGCTCCGCCCTAGAGAGGGCTTATATACAGGAAGGAAGGAAGAAAACAGGGCCGAAAGGGGTCTGTGAGAGCTGTAGACAGGGGGGAGGTGGGCGAGCATGTGACTGCAGACTCTTACCTGTGTAGCGGTCTCCGAGCCATGCCCGCAATGAGGTTGCGGCTCGTGGGATGTGGTGTCTGCTCAGCGATGACGATGCGGGGGCCATGGCATAGCCACCCTCAGCGTTATGCCTCAGCATTAACGTGCAGCAAGGTGGAGAAAGTATGCTGTCAGAGCCTGTGCACGGTGCTTTGCAGCTCGTCTCAGCCTCCAGCTATGGCTAGAGGCTGCTTTTCCCTCTGTTGATGATCTAGTTTGTCTGTGCAGCTGAATCTTGCACCCCTCCTCCTTCCAGAATGCTGTTTAAATTGCGCACCTGGCCTCGCTCCCCATTGGCTGACATGGCGGCACACGAGGCGGTGTGTGTGCGTGAGCACCCGCTGGCAAGAATACACAACACGAGCTACTGACAGGAAGGGAAGGAGGGCTACGAAGATTACTGAGCTGACACTATCCTAACGAGCTTCCATATAACCTCGTCATATGAGAAGGGCTGCAACTACAATTCCCAGCAGCCCCGCTCACTCCAACATCAGGAACATGCTTAATGCAGTGAAGAACAAAATACGAATGGAGCGTTCCAACTACATTTTCCAGGCCCCTGTCAATGATGATGTCAGGACATGCCTCGCACAACGTCACATGAAGTGGGCACTCCAAGGCTTGAAAGGGTAAAGATGCCATCTAACTTAAGTGGTCTTCTCCGGGTGAACTATTAACAACTACGGGTGGGCAGCGGGGGCAAACTCCGCCACGTGGCGGAATCTGAGTTTTTTTGCTGAACTCCGCGCTTCCTGTGGAGCGCGGAGTTGGCAGACCTCCGCAAACTCTGCTGGCGGAGCGGAGTTCACACCCACCTCCATTTGGGACTCACTTCCAGGTTCACACAGACCACAGGCCCCTCAGATGGCTAACACAGATGAGAGGTCAGAATCCCAAATTATTAAGGTGGTCGATCTCCCTACAGTGAATGGACTTTATGGTGGAATTCTGCTCTGGATCAGACCCCGCCAATACTGATTGTCTCTTGCGGTTCTTCTGTCTTAGTGATGAGAACTCCCAAGAGGTTGGTGAGCGCCCAACCCTTCGTTGGCATTCAACCCCCTGCAAGCGCCCTACACTGTACTGCCTTTTGCTGTGTTCAGCATGCAGTTGGGCACAGGGCCTGGCCTGTGCCCAGGCTGTGTGCCCAACCCCTCGCTGGCCTCCAACCTCCCACTGCACACAGCCTTTGTTCGTACAGGTGTGGAGTTGTGTGCAGGGCCTGGCCTATGTATGTGATTTTACAATAGAAAGGGTATTATATTAAGTACGGCAGACTTTCAGACGTTGTTGAAGGGTCAGATCACCAATATATAACAAACATTTGTAATGCCAATAGGTCTGGTTGTATGATAATGTGAGACATTACAAGTATATAGCATGGGTAAAGGGTCAGATCACCAAAATATAACAAGCATTTGCAATGCCAATAGGTCTGTTTGTATGGTAATGTGAGACATTACAAGTGTATAGCATGGGTAAAGGGTCAGATCACCAAAATATAACAAGCATTTGCAATGCCAACAGGTCTGGTTGTATGGTAATCTGAGACATACAAGTATATAGTATGGGCAATAGTTATCTATTTGTGTAGAAGCAAAGAACTGTGGAATAATATTGGTGTAGGTTAAAAGGTCACATGAAAGTTGCACTGTCAAACCAGACCTAAACATCCATGTAAGTTAGTGACTGTCCCATGGAAAAGCAGACCTAACTATAACTACCCAGTTGCAGACACCACTGGATAGTTATATTTAGCTCAGTCTTTAAATAGGAAAGGCCTATTTTGTTTTAGTTATAACTTCGATGCCGTTTTATCGAGTCTTGGCTAAACTTTCCCAAAACAATTTGTTTGCATAGTTTGTGCATGGAAAGTTTTGAGGTGATCGGTCAAGCGGGGGCTGAGAAAAGGGAGTGTCCCAAACAGCAACATCCCCATGCATTTTTTTAGGCATTGCTAGTGCAAAAACTGCTGAATCAAATTACACCAAATTTGGCAGGGAGCTAGATCTTGGTCCAGAAAGCATGTTTTTTATGAGTTGGTGAAAATCCGTTCAGTAGTTTGGGAGATATTAAGCTCCAAAAACATGTTTATATCTGGAAGGTTTGTTTGAGGGACTATAGTTGGAGTCCCTGAAACCAAATTTTTTTAAAAGTAGAGCCTTCTGATTGACCCAGGGGGCTTTTTTACCCTTGGGCCATTTTGTTCCTATGGGAGCAAGGCTCCTGCGGGAGCAACGTTCTGATTGGCTGCCTGCAACATGAGGAACAATGTTGCAGGCAGCCATTACAAGACTCCAGGACATAGGGGCTCATTACGATGTTGGGCGGAAAGCCTCCAACCGTCAGTCGGAAGCTTTTGGACTGCGCCAGAGCCCTTCCGACCGGCTCAGTCGGTATACGGTCCAACCGCCCGATTACACTGGGCCTGATTCACAGAACTAACTTACGTCAAAAACGTAAAGTTAGTACTTTTTGGTATTCACAGAATACACTTACTCATTTTGGTATTCACAGAATGAACTTACTCATTTTGGTATTCACAGAAGGCACTTACTCATTTTGGTATTCACAGAAGGCACTTACTCATTTCGGTATTCACAGAAGTTAGTAGTCCTAACTTTAGGACTCCTAAATGCCTTCTGTGAATACCGAAAGTCTTAAAGTTAGGATTTTTCTCAGTTTAGGAGTAGTAAAGTTAGGACTCCTAACTTTAGGACTCTTAAATGCCTTCTGTGAATACCGAAAGTCTTAAAGTTAGGATTTTTCTCTGTTTAGGAGTAGTAAAGTTAGTCCTAACTTTACTACTCCTAAACTGAGAAAAATCCTAACTTTAAGACTTTCGGTATTCACAGAAGGCATTTAGGAGTCCTAAAGTTAGGACTACTAACTTCTGTGAATACCGAAATGAGTAAGTTCATTCTGTGAATACCAAAATGAGTAAGTTCATTCTGTGAATACCAAAATGAGTAAGTTCATTCTGTGAATACCAAAATGAGTAAGTGTATTCTGTGAATACCAAAAAGTACTAACTTTACGTTTTTGACGTAAGTTAGTTCTGTGAATCAGGCCCGCAGTTCGTGGTCAGAACGTAAATCGGGCCGATCATTCCAACTCGGTTCTGACCGGCTCTCGGAGTATTTCTGTTGGTCTGAACCACACCGTAACCCCCTATGGATGACGTTTCTGCCATCGGGATTACGATGTCAAATACCGACAGCCTTTCTGTTTTGGCCTTTCCGACACGGAACGGCTGTCGGATAGTGACTTTGGGGGCCCCTGGCAGGGCCCCCTTGCCCCCGCGGCTTACGGTTAGTGGCCGAGGGGGTACCTAAGGTACCCCCCTGTGAAACCATGCACTGTGTGGCAGGTATCATGGGGTGCCTGCGACAGGGTGCAGGGTTTTACACCCCCTCCATTTACCCATAGGAGCTTGTGTTACGGCCGGTTTATGGCCGTAAAATAAGCTCTCATAGAGAACAATGGGAATCCAAATGAACGGTGTTCGGATGAATCTTAATCCGGCAGTCAGAACCGCCGACCGCAAGTCAGTCAGTCCCGAGTCCCGGACGGTGTCAGTCGGAGGCTTTCCGACCAACATCGTAGTGAGCCCCTTAGACTTGTGCCCCGTTTTTAATTAAAAAAATACATATAAGGGGTTAGGGAAGGAATAGCTTGACCCCCTAGCCCTGATGGGGCATCACAGAGAGGCCTTTCTTGGGGCCAAAATATATATATTTTCTTAAAAGTCACGGTCCCGTTGGATTCCTGTGGGATCACAAATATTTTTTTTAACAAACAGAAAACACCCACCGATGTTTTCTATAATATGGCATTAGTTTCCCCATTCAAGTTTTTCATAGGAAAATTAGACACATCTACAGCCAAAATGGTTAAACAGAACTACACCAAATTTGGCACGAAGCTAGATCTTTGTTCAGAAAGCATGCTTTTTGTGGTTTAATGTAAATCTATTCAGAAGGTTTTGAGAAATTAGAGTACAAAAATATTTGTATATCTGGACAGTTGGGTTTGAGTCCGTCAAATACAATTAAAAAAAATAGAGCATTCTGATGGTCCATTACAGGACTCTGGGACTTAGTCCCCTGTCCTGGGTTTAAAAAAGAAAAAATATAGAAAGGGGCAGGGTAGGCATACCCTGACTGCCTAGCCCTTTTGGGGGGGGGTCCCCATTCCTGAGCATGTAATGCAGTGTACTGGTAGACTGATGTGGTGAAGCTAACCACGCTGCACAACTCTGTCTTTAGAAAGCTGGTATTTTCAGTTTGGCTCTTTTTAATGACGCTTTACCTTTTTTAGACTAACTTCGATTTTAAAATTGTGATTTTGCACTTGTAGTGCCGCCACGTAATCGCGCTGCCTAACTGACCTGCGGTGCCCATATGTAAGAGCGGGCCCTCCTCCATAAGGTCAGCATTTTAGCTCTTGGGTCACGTGGGGCATAAAAGTGCATGCTGACGCGACCGCGCAGCGGGCGTGCCACTGGCGCGCCAAAGGCAAGCCCGTCTGCGCCCAGAACGCGCCATGCGGCAGGACCCCTGGCCGTTTTTGTCCCCAAACCTACACAAGAGACCAACTACTTGCCCTGCATATAGGTAAGGGCTGTCACTCCCCATTATGGGATGGGAAGAAGGGGGACCCTTATTACTGTAAAGGTTGTGGCTTCTCAGTGCCATGTAGCGATACAGCAGCGAATCTCCTAGGGGCCACTGATCTGAGACCTAGGTCAGAAGACAATAGTTTAGATAGTGCTGATGAAACCCCTCATATAGTGGATCTCCCGCACGCCCCTGGTCGGAGGGAAATAAACAATGAGGAATGTGGGCGAAGGCCACTTGCCTGCTTCCTGCTGAACACCAGATCCCTAATTAAACATAGACTTGAGTTCGAGCACCTGATGCAGACTTCTAATCCTGACCTGGTTTTCTTGACTGAAACCTGGGCCACGGAAACGTCCGAGCCAGATGGGAATGAGGCACTGCCAATAGGCTATGAACTGTACAGCATGGACAGGGAAAATAATAGGGGAGGTGGCATTGCTATTATCTACCGCTCATGCTTTAAGGCCACCTGCAACCCTATCCAGCTGACGGACGCAGAAGCTGTGGTGTTTAATATTAAAATTGATAACATTCACAGCTTCCCGGGTCTGCTCCTATACCGGCTACCAGAGCCTCGTGCCACTTTCATTCGATCACTGCATACTCTCATGGAATCTTGCTTCGAGTTCCAAAGCTTTACTGCCCTTGGTGATTTTAATTTTCATCTGGAGTGTGGGAACAGTGGAGATACTTTCACCCTGCTAGACAAAATGGAAAGTCTTGGTTTGACCCAGATAGTCACTGGACCCACGCACGATGCCGGTCATACACTGGATGGCATCTTCACAAATAACCCCCTTATTGGGTTGGACAAAATTCTGCCACTTACATGGACAGACCATAAGGCGATGTTTTTCACACTGCTTTGTCCAGAAAGAAAAATTATGTCCCATGGCAGAACAACAGTGGTTAAGTCTCGACCTTGGCATAAAATCAACAAAACTAACCTGGAGGAAGCTCTTGGTATTGACCCTCCTAGCCCAGCCCTAGATAATAATAAGGCTGCAGACAATTTTGACAATTGGATTAGATCTGCAGTAAATTGTCTGTCCCCAGAAACGACCAGTAATCAACGAAGAGCTCAACCTTCGGCACCATGGTATAGCATAGAACTTAAAACTATTAAATGTAAATGTAGGCGCCTAGAGCACGCCTGGAGAGTGAATTACAGGGAGTAAGGTAAATTGGACTATAAGCTAGCTTTAGCGGAATATAAAGAAGCAATTATTCACGCCCAAAAAATTATTTTACCACCAAAATAGAGGCCGCTAAAAGCTCGTCAAGAGAATTATTTAAAACCATTACCACTCTCTCCAAACTGCAGCGAACTAATCAATTTACTCCAGATCAAGCATTCTGTCGGAGGTTGGCTAACTTCTTTCAGAATAAGGTCCAAATGATCTACAACGAGCTTGCAGTAAATACCTCTAATACAGATAGCAGGACGAGAATAGAGGGGGCCACCTTGGATGACCCCTCCCCTGTCGACTATCAGTTTTCTCGCCACTAACGCATGAGATTGTAAGCAAACTGCTAAAAGTAATGAAATCAGGCTCCCCGGCGGATCCCTGTCCACATTCTCCATATGGTTGCAGATAGGGTAAGCACATACCTGACCCCTCTCATAAATAATGTCTGTTTGTCATTCTCCTTCCCCTCCTCATGGAAGAAAGCATCCATACGACCCTCCTTAGATCCCACTGAAGCAAAAAACTACCGACCCATATCCTGTTTACCGCTGGCTGCAAAAATCTTTCAATCAGCAGCTAACCAGCTACCTAGAATCCAACGATCTCCTTGATTCCGCCCAACACGATTTTAGATCTTGTCACTCTACGGAGTCAGCCCTGGCCTTGGCCACTGAGGAGATCCGCAAACAAGTTGATAGTGGTGGGAGACCCATCCTCATCTTACTGGATCTTGCAGCAGCGTTTGATACTGTCAACCACCAAGTATTAATGCGCAGGCTGGAGAATCTAGGAGTGGGGGGATGGCCCTAACCCTACTTACTTCATTTCTCACTGGCAGGGAACAGAGGTTGTGTTGGGGTAACCTGACTTCTGAGGCCTTTTCCCTTCCATGTGGAGTCTCGCAGGGGTCAGCCTTATCACCGACCTTGTTTAACATTTACGTGACTCCTCTGGCTAGATTGATCAAAGCACATGGCTTTGCTTTGATCTTGTACGCTGATGATACGTAGATAGTGATATCTATATCCTCAAATGTGGAAACAGCGACGAAAAGGTTCCACAATTGTATGAAACACATCATTGAATGGATGCATTCTAATTTCCTTAAACTGAACACCGAAAAAACAGAGGTGATGGAATTCGGTAAAGGCCCATCCATTTGGAGTCACTCATGGTGGCCAGCGAATGCCGGGCGGTGCCCTGAAGCCACTAGGAAGACGAGAAACCTAGGAATTCTGTTCGATTATCAACTAAACTTTGCTGGCCAGTGTAATTCCCTGACCTCCTCATGTTTTTTCCTCGTAAAGGTTTTGCGTAAAGTCTTACCCTTCATTCCTCAAGGCCTTCGCAAAACGGTGGTAGTAGCACTGATCCTTTCCAGAATAAATTATTGCAATGTGCTATTTCTAGGCATTGACAAAGGTCAAATGTTGAAACTTCAAGCCTTGCAAAATGTTGCGGCTCGGCTGTTTCTAGACATCCCAAAATACCACCCCATCTCTAACAGTCTCAGAGAGCTCCATTGGCTCCCGGTCCAGAATCGCATCAAATTCAAAGCGCTTTGCTTTGTGCATAAGGCACTGTATGGAGGAGGGTCTCTAGAACTTCAGCAACTTTTTTGCTGGCATATCCCGCGTCGTGAACTCAGGTCGGCCAATAAAGGACTAGTCCAGGTCCCAAAAATCCGTAGAGCTAGATGGGGGAGAAGAACCCTCTCCTACGGGGCAGCCAAGCTTTGGAACACAATGCCGATCTCAATCAGGCTACAACCTAACAGAGTTCTGTTTAGGAGAATGATCAAAACCTGGCTGTTTCCAACTAAATCTACCTAATCCTGCTCACTACATACCAGTTACCACTCTCATTACAGCTCAGCGCCAAGATGCCTCAGCAATAGTTGCGCTTTATAAATGTATCACTCACTCTGAGCCTTCATAGGCCCTGGGGACCCCATCCCCAGGGGCTAAACTAAATTTGAAAGGAAGGGGGGTGCATGGCTCCCCTCCCTGAGCTTGTAAAGGCCCCAGGAACCCCATCTTCTGGGGTTGGGTCTCAATTACTGTGTCCTGGGGCGCCCACCCCTGAGACACATTACTTTCCCTGCGGGCAAGAGCGCAGGCAGGGAATCATATGTCTGCTCCCACCTGGTGGGAGCATTTTTAAAGCTCCCACTGGGTGGGAGCAGACATGCCTTTCCCTCTCGCAGGAACGTGGGCAGAGAACACAAGTCTGCTCCCACTCAACGGGAGCTTTAAAAATGCTCCCGCTAAGAGGGAGCAGACATATGTTTCCCTGCCCGCACACTTGCGGGCAGTGAAACACACATTGCTCCTGCGTGGCCAGGGCAAACAAAAACAGCTGCTCCCATCGGGTGGGACCAATGTCGGCTTCTGCTGCACCCAGGGTGGGTGCATACAGGGAACAGGCTGGGACCGCAGGCTTTCACTTAAAACTTGGTGTTAGCAATTTATTTCTTTTTTTGTTAATTTTTTTTTCTTTTACTGAGCACAATCGAACAGCAGCACAGAAAAAGCAAGACTGACACAGTACTGCTAGAATAGAATAAAGTGACATAGTGCATTTTGCCAGAACTCAAATAGCAGCAATAAGTATGGATGTACAGCCACCTACTAAGAATGTGCAATACAAGCTATCGTACCAATCGTCTATAATTATACATTACCAATAAGATAAGTAAAGTGTGATAGTGCCTATTACCCTGCATACATTTAAAATAGCAAATATCATGTCAATAATCCAGATTTATACAGTAAAAATCAAATAAATAAAGGGTCATAGTGCATATTACAAAAAGCGACAGACAACAACTTTTAACAGTGAACCCACATAAATAAAGATGGCAGCTATCATGTTCAGAATCCAGCATTGTGCAGTACTAATGAGGTAAATGAACTGTCATAATGCATATTTCACTCCATGAAATGAAAAAGCAAATATCATATCAATAATCCAGATTTATACAGTACTAATGAGAAAATTATAATATCATAGTGCATACTACAAAAAACCACAATCAAATACTTTTAGTGTCAAACCAGAAAATATCAATATTAATAGATAGATTACCCCAGCCACCAAGCAAATCAACTGAATGGTACGTTACAGTGCTCCTCTGAGCTGAGATACCAAAGTGCTATCGTGCTATGGCTTCTCAAGCATATTGGGCCCCAGAAACATGGCTTATAACATTATGCAAATTTAAAACAGGGAAAGAAAAAAAAACATGCAGCCCCTTAATAGAAACTGTGATAAAGCTGAATCAACCATTTTTTAATTCAAGGAAATATGGAAAACCATTAAATTATCTCTGATTACGCTAAAAGCAGGTAGGGCCGTCTTTTTAATTGTGTGGAGATACCGTCGAGTGGCAGTAAATCTCTTTATACCACCAACCCGTTTTGCAAATGCCTCCTCAAAATTCTATGTTCTGAGCATTTTTTCCAACCAATCCCAGTATGTTGGGACCTTTCGTGTTCTCCAATTTTGAAGAATGAAAAAGTAAGCAATTGAGAATGCAATTGATACAAACACCTGCCCCCACTTGCCAGTGCTGGTGCTCTGACTCTGCTTGCAGACCCCAAAAATTACCACACATGCCTCCATAATTAACTTAGCCTGGAAGCCAAGGCAGATAGCAGAAAAAAGCTTTCCCCAGAATTGTCTCAGCTTGTCACAAGTGTAAAAAACATGGAGCCATCCCCTGGCCCCCACCTGTTGTCAACGAAAACAATGATCCTCAACTGAGGGAAACATTCTACGAAGAGCTGCAGGAGTATAATATGGCATCCATCGAGATAAAAAAAGACATTCTCTTAAAATGTGCTTCACTTAATGACTTATGCCCTTTTTCCTAAATGGTCTGCCACTCTCTTAAAGAAAGACGGCATTGTGTTGTCAACCAGATTTCTTTCTAAAAAGGTAGTCACCTGTTGATGGACCCCATAGTTGCACAATAACATATATCAATTTCCAACTCTTTGGAACTTAGGGCCATATGTAGGTAGCGAAATACCGGTCGGTAACGGCCGAAATTCGGTAAATCTCCCGTTACCGACCGGTATTTAGGCGATTGAGATGTAGGAGGCCAAAAAGAAGGAATCGGTAATTATGAAAGGGTAAATACCGATTCATCATTACCGAATTCAAAACTACCCATTCGGAAATCACCGATTCCTTATTTACCGAATCGGTAAATAAGAATCGGTAAAAACGAAAAAAGAGATGTAGGTAAATTCGGTAATACCGAATTACATGAAATTCGGTATTTAAGAGTCGGTAATTAACACTGACTGAAAGCAGGTGGTAATCATCTACAGCGAATATAAGCAATCCCAAAATGCAACAGTGTGATCACTATGGCGGCTTTCTATGTGATTGCAAGGCGGCTACGTCTACAGGCAGCAGGAGTGAGGATCTGGAGAAGGGAGGAGCGCATTTACAGACAGCGCATCACAATCTTCCAACAGACTGAGGCTGAGATCCATGAAAGGTACAGGCTACACCCCCACACCATCCTGGACTTGATAAGGGACCTGCACCCACTCCTGGAGCACCCAACACCAAGGGCGCACACCATACCACCACATGTGCAGGTGCTCTGTAGCCTACATCTACTCGCATCTGGCAGTTACCAGGGGTGATAGCTGCGGTAGGCGGGGTTCTCAGAGTTGCCTGTCCCGTTTCTTAAGAAAGTTCCTGGATGCCATGATGCAGAGAATGCACCACTACATTAGCTTCCCAAACACACAGGCGGAACTGCTCAAAACCAAGACAGACTTTTACCAGATGGCACAGTTCCCGCATGTCATAGGCTGTATTGATGGCACACACATTCCAATCTGCCCACCAGCAGCCACTGAGTATATCTACAGGAACAGAAAGTCCACCCACTCCATAAATGTGCAGGTAATCTGCGATGCTGCCAACATAATCACTGACATCGTGGCCAAATTTCCTGGGAGCACCCACGACTCATACATCTTCCAGAACAGTGGGATCTACACACGCCTGGCTGCGGGAGAATTTGGAGAAGGATACCTGCTAGGTAAATCACTGTGACACTCACTCATACTTACTGCAGGTGAATGTGTATTGGTGTATGTGACTAATGGCACTCTCTTCCTCACCTAGGCGATAGTGCATATGCAGTGCGGTCATTTATCCTCACTCCCTACCTGAACCCATCAACCCTGAGTGAGAGACGATACAATGTGGCACACAAATCAACACGCAACGTTGTGGAGCGCACGTTTGGACTATTGAAAAGCAGGTTCCGCTGCCTCCACAAAAGCGGAGGCGCACGTCAGTACACACCCATCATCTGCTGCAAAATCATTGCAACTTGTGCAATGCTGCACAACCTTGCCACAAAGAAAGGTACAGAAGTGGAATTAACAGATTTTGAGGACAATGATGATGAATTAGCACAGCCAGAGCCCAACGCAGCAGGAGTGCCACCAGCAACAGATGGGAGACAGAGACGGGCAGAGATCACATGCAACTATTTTTAAGTAAGTAAGGAGACACAGCCAGTTGTTGTATGTAATGACGTAGTTTTAATTTCTGGGCACTACGCCACAACACAAACGGCCAAACTTGGCATTCCAATTTATGACATCCATAGTAGGAAGTCATGGGTTACTTCACCCAATTCTGTCCTGTAAGTGTGGGCTGCATCAGCGTCTGCGGCCACGCACAACAGTACTGGATGCCATTAAGTGACTGTCCTCACTGGCTGTGGAACCAGTGGCAGCCCCATGCTGTCTGCTGCTCCTCCGGGTGTCTGTTACAGGGGGGGTAATGCTGCTCCGACTGGTCGTGTCCTCGCTGTCCCCAACTTCCACAGCACCAGTAGTGGCAGACTGACTTGTCAGCAGCACCTCAAGAGCACTGGTCACCGTTACCAGCCCCCTAGTGACATCAGTGCTGCAGTGCGCCAGGCCCTCCTGCATGGCCACGGAGCGCCTGCAGAGCAGAGAAGTGGCAGTTGCTAGGCGGTTCACTGCCCTTGTTTGGTGCTCCATTTTCTGCCTCTCCCTGCGCTGTGTAACTCTGTCCTCATCCATTTTGCTGCACAGCAGCATCACAGACTGAGACATGTCCCGCATGCCTGCAGCCATCTCCTTCATGCCCTCAGCCATTGAGCCTATGCCCTTGTCAATGTTGGTCATGTTGTCATTGAGGCGCCTCATTTGTCGCTGGACTGACTGTATTGCCTTTCCTTGTAGGCGCTGCACCTTCACCATGGCTCTCACCCTGTGGAGGTGGACTGCTCACACGGGCCCTGCGGCGGCGTCTGGCACCTGTGTGTGCTCCCTCAGTGGTGGACAGCAAACCAGCATTGCTACCATCCACTGGCACAGTGGATGTTTCCCCCCCCCTCGAGTCTTCTGAGGAGGTCTCAAACTCCAGCAGTCTGGCAACAGCACGCCTCCTAGGTCTCAGCACTGCAGGTGGTGTTGATGCTGGTGAGGCTAGCAGTAGTGGCGAGGCTAGCTGTGGTGGTGAGGCTAGCAGTAGTGGCGAGGCTAGCTGTGGTGGTGAGGCTGACTGTGGTGGTGTTGTGTGCCCTGCACTCGTACTGGCCTTCTCAGTGATGTCCTTCCGGGTGCCCTCTCTCCCTTGTCCTGAGCAGTCCTGCACGATGTCTCGCCTGTGGACAGAAATTGTACATTAGCTCAGTGTACCTGCAGCCCTGCATAGCAAGAATAAATATACATTTCTGCCACACTATCTCATTGTCTTCTGCCTGCTTATCGCTGATGTGTGTCACATGCCTTGTTGTTCAGTGCGATTCCTGTCATGCTAGGGGTTTCACTGCCTACATCTCCCATAATGCATTGCTGGTTTGCACAAAAATCTGTTCTGGAGTGGGATTCACAGAGCCCAATTGGGGATTTGGGATAGGGGAAGGGGGGCACAATGCTGTGCATGCTTCTTACCTTGTTTAGGAGCAGCCCTGGCAGAGCTGTCTACATCCCCGATCCCACAGACACTTTCTGGCTCTATCGTGGACTCCACGAGCCGCTCAAGTTCAGTCAGGGCAGGTGCCCTGTTCCTTCCTCCTCCTGTCAGCCTGGCTTGTTTCTTGAGATCAGCCATCTTCTTCTTGGTGATGCTCCTGATGTCATACCACCGCTTCTTGAGCACCTCAATGTCCCGGGGGTCACTCCAATGGCATTCACCTGTGACTGGATTTCAAGCCAGATGTTCCTTTTCACTGACTCTGCAACTTGCAGGGACTGCTTTCCAAACAGCTTTGCGTGCTGCTTCACTACCTCCCTCCACAAGGACCTGCAGTTCCCTCTGACTGAATTTCAGTTTCCTCTTCCTTTCCCCTCCTTCTCTTTCTGTGTCCTGGGTGGCCATTGTGCAGGATTTGCAGGCGAGGTTCAGGCAGTGGCTCTGTTGCTCTCCTCTGCACTCCCAGCCTCTCCAGAAGGTTCTGATTGTGTGCACCTGCCTGGGTGTGGCCACTTCCTGGTTGGGAGGGTTGGTGGTTGCACAGGATTGGCTGATTCCTCAATTGCTGTTTTTTTGAATTACCGATTCGGTATTTACCGATTCGGTATTTACCGAATCGGTATTTACCGAATCGGAAAAGCCGATCGGTATTGTGGATTCGGTAAATATTTACCGATTTTTACCGATTCGGTATTATTTACCGAATTTTTACGTACATCGGGAATACCGATTCATAAATACCGATTCAGTAAAATTCGGTAATTAGGAATCGGTATTTCCAGATTACCTACATATGGCCCTTAGACCTTAAAAGTGAGCGCATAGCAGAATGGATATCTTATCTAGCTTCCTGGCAGTTGTTAATTATGAAATGTGTAATCTGCTGGAAACTAAAAATGAAATGATTGCACTGAATACCACAATGCGCAAGAATTTCCTGACATACAATGCATTTACCCCTTAGAATAAAATGGCCACGTTCCTTGAAGCTGCAAGAATTCCAAAACCTAGTCCCAGTACATGATATTGTCAATCCAACATAGTGACACTCCTGCAATGTGAGATACGTATAACCCGCAGCAATATGATTTGATACATGCATGGCTTTCAACCAACTTCCCAGATCCTGGAGCACCGTGTATCTAGTTTTCTTAGGGAACTTCGATGTCTTAATAAAAACTGGCAGCCTAGTTTTTGCTTCCTGTATCACTTTTTCAAGAAAGAAAATATCTACTATCCCTCTTCCCTCCAGCGTTCTTGCCAAGATATCCAACAAGGAAGCCTCATAGTATGCCTGCACATGAGAAAGCGCCAACCCTCCCTGTGCAATATCTAATTGCAAAACCGAGTTTTTCACCCTTGGGGCCTTCCTATTCCACACAAAATTTCTAAAAAGTGCATCCAAATCCTTAAAATAACTATTACAAACTTTGATCGGAACATTTGAAAAACGAAATAAAAGTAAGGCTAAAATAGACATTTTGATAAGAGCGGCCCTACCGATCACAGTCGGGGGAGAGACGCCCATCTTTCCAGTAGACCCCAAACTTTCTTAAACATTGCAATGTAGTTCAGTTGAAATAGCTGAGAGTAGTTATTGGTCACATATATACCTAGATAGCGTTCTGGGCTTTGAGAAGACCTGGCTGCTGTAGAGAAACGGGAAGATTACCAACTGGAGTATTAAACAGGAGCAGCTCTGTTTTATTTTGATTAATTTTATACCCTCAGTCCTCGTAAACTGCACAAACTCATCCAGAACCGTCTGCACATTCACCTTATCGGTTTCAAATATAAAATGATGTTGTCTGCAAACAACTTCAGTATAGACATACCGGAGACCAGGGCACATATCGCTTCATTACTCCAAATCCTGAGAGTCAGAAGCTCAATACAGAATGTAAACAAAATTGTGGATAAAGGACACCCCTGAGGGTCTCTTCTAATAATCCCCAATGTTCCCACAAGGCTGGAATTCACGAAAATCTTTGCATGTGCCCCTAGATTTAAATTTCCATCATTGAGATAAACTGATCGGGGAAACTAAACTTCTTTAGACCAAAAAACAGCACCTCTCAATTAACCAGATCAAATGCTTTCTCTGCATCAACCATCATTACTGCTGCACTGATCTGATTAGCTGAGAAGTAGTCTAATGCCTGTATTAAGAAACCAATGTTTGCAGTCATCAAACAGTTGGACACAACCCCACTCTGATCTATGTGTATTAAAGCCTGAGCAACCGGAATAATATGCATAGCCCATATTTTTATCAACAGCTTATAATCAGCATTCAATAGACTAATGGGTCGATATGAATTAACACTACTAGGGTTTTTAGCTTTTTTTAAGAAGCTAACAATAGTTGATTTCTTAAAGGTCGAGGGAACTTTGCCACCCTCCTTAATAATATTAAATAGATCAGTTAAGAAAGGTGCAAGTTCAGTTATAAATGTTTTAATAAAACTCTGTTGGAAAACCGTCATTGCCACATGCCTTTCCGCTTGGCATTTTACAAGAACTTCCTGAACCTCTGCCACTGTTATATTTGTGGTGATGTTATCGGACACAGACTTTGACAGCTGAGGTGGCTTTATAGACTGAAAACACCGACCTCTACTAAATTGCGAGATTCAGTACTTGGTTTCATACGGGGTCCTATAATGCTGCAGAAAACCTTGGGACACCTCTACTATCTCAGTAACTAATTTTTGGGTGTCTGGATTCTCTAAATTCCTTACTATTGCGGCATTCTGCTTAATCCGGGTTGATCAGGTCAAAAACTTCTATCAATTGATTCTCTTATTATGCCCTTTGCTGATATGGTTTAGAGCTATTGATTTCTTCTGTTATAAAAAAATCTCTCAAATTTTGCTTAGACTTTTCAAGATGGTTCTCTAACGGAGGCCAGAGGCTGCGTACCCAGAGGCCTATTCTTGTTCTGAAGAGCTTGATCTACTGCTGATTAGAATTTAACTATTTGGTGTGTGTACAATTTATCTTGGTAAGTTTTATAAGCAATAATCTGCCCCGAACAGTGATATTAAAAACTTCCTACACTGAAAATAAAGAGGTTGTATCCGTATTAACCAAAAGAAATCCAACAATAAATTTCCTCATTTGTTATGTTATATGTTATAAGGGTTTTATATAGCTCTCGTACACCGGTTGGTTTCATGGCGCTGATTCTAGGAAATGCCGAACCTGGTGGGAGTTTATTCGTAGGCCTGGATGTACAACCATGTTTTGAGGGATTTTCTGAATCTCAGTAAGTCGGTACTTGACCTGATTTCCAGAGGAAGGGAATTCCATAGTCTGGGAGCCAGAGTTGCAAACCTGCATCCCCCTTGTCACTTCAGCTTAAAGGTAGGGATTGCCAGAAGGTGGAGGTGAGCCGAGCGGAGGTTGCGTGAGGGGGTGTACCGTGATATAAGGCTGTCTATGAATTTGGGGCTCCGGCCATGCAAGGATTTAAACACCAAGCAACCTACTTTGAATGCGCAGCGTTGAGGGATAGGGAGACAGTGCAGCTTCCTCAGGAGGGGGGAGGCATGTTGCCACCTAGGTTGCTGGTAAATCAGTCTGGCCGCTTGATTCTGTACCATCTGTAACCGTTTGGTTAGAAAAAGTGGCATACCGAGATAGACTGCGTTGACGTAGTCTAGGTGTGACAAAACCATGGCTATCAAAACCTGTATCAAAGCTGCTTGGGTGATTAGCCTGCTTATCTTTCTAATCTTACGCAGCTGGAAGAAGCAGATGGAGATCACAGAGACGACTTGTGTTTTTAAGAGATAGGTCATTGTTTATTGTGACAGCAAGGCTTTTGGCGGAGGAGGAGGGGGTTGGGGGTTTGGAGGGTGTCCAAGTTCCCTTGGCCAATAGTGTGGGCCCCAGAAGTTGTGGCTGCCACCCGTCAGGGCTAGTTCGGTCTTGCCTGGGTTTAGCTTTAAGTGGTTGCAGTCCATCCAGTTGCGGATGAACAGCATGGTTGATTGAAAGTCAGAGACTGATTGTGGTGAGTTGTCGATTGTGAACATTAATTGAAGGTCATCGGCATAATTAAAGGTGGCCACTTTCCTTTCCTTCAGGGACCTAATCAGTGGGAGAAGGTAGAGGTTAAACAAGTGAGGGGAAAGCGAGGAGCCCTGTTGCACCCCACACGTGGTTTTTAATTTGGGAGCCGTAAACTGGGCTATACGGACTGCCTGGGAGCGATCTTCCAGAAAGGAGTTGATCCAGCTGAAGGCTGAGCCCTGGATGCCTGCCTCCCTGACACGATCCGCCAAAATACCATGGTCGACCGTGTCAAAGGTGGCCGAAAGATCTAACAGCACCAGGGCCAGAGGAGTACCTCTATCAGCCTTCTCTCGTAGGGAGTCCAGTACAGCCAGTATTACTGTCTTCGTATAGTGAGCAGGACGGAATCCAGCTTGGTGTGGGTCGAGGAAATTGGTTTGTTCCATAAAGTTGGACAGACATGTCGCCACATGGGCCTCCAGCACCTTGGCCAGGTACGGGAGCAAGGAGATAGGGCGGTAATTTGACAACATTTCTAGAGGCCATTCTTGATTGGAGAGAAGGGACTGGTCCAGCTGACACCTAGGCCTTTTCCTCCCTATTGTTTCCAACTCTACCATGACAGAAACCAGCAAGTGGTTGGAGAAGGAATTTGCCCTCATATTCGAGCCCTCCATTTTAATTGATTGGGAAATAAGAAAAAATCTAAACGAGAAGCAGTATGGAAATGATGTGAAAAGCATGTGCACTGTAAAATGCCTGGATAATCAGAACGCCATGGATCAATCAATTGAAAATCTTGCTTCAAAGTATCAATTACTCTCTTCAATTGCTTCTTGGCTTTATTGAATGTATCCAAAGCCAAGTCCTGGATACAATTAAAATCCTCTTGTAGAGTTATAGGACTTGCTGCCCCATTGCAATATTGTAAATCTGCAGAAATGCATCTACCTCATCTGTAACTGGGGCGTAGTAGTTGGCCAGATTCAGAGGGTTCCCATTAGCAACTACTTTAAGCCATAGCCACCTACCATGTGGATCCCTGATTACGCTGCTTACCAGCCAATCAACCCCCCCTCAAAGAAATAGCAACACCTCTTACTGCAAGCTCTGCTGAAGCAGAGTATGCATAGGGATACTACTTTGGGATAAAAATGTTGGGGGAATTATTCTTTAGATGGGTCTCCTGTAAAAATAAAACCTGGGGGAGAAAGAAATCAACCTCCTAATCAGCCCCCCATAGTGTGCTTATTTGCAATGTTGTTGTAATTGCAAGAGATTGCTTAACCTTGAGCCCCATTATATAGATACCTTTTTCCTAGCTAACACTGCTTTCATATCACTAACTAATAGTAATCCAAATCCTGTTACGATTCTACTCATTTTAACTACAAGTGCTCCCCTCCACCCCTGACTCCAACCCGAAAAAACCCAAGTGAACCACAAAAAACCCCTTCCCTGTGGGGGGGAATTGCCCACAATTCCTAATGCAGCAAAAAGAAGGGACAGGCGTAGCCTACATGCTCATTAGCACACGTGATCTGCCCCGCCTTCCGCCATCGTTGCAGATCCGGTCTGGACATGGCCACAGCAGTAGGCTACTGCAGAGACTCCCTTGCTGAGACTCCCTCGTATTTAGGCTGAAGAAAGTGGGAAGCAGCTATATGTAGAAACAAAGAAACGCCGGACCCACCGGAGCACTCCACTTGAGGATTGCATGGTCAACCATGAGCAGCAATACAGGGCTCCGTGTGCTCTTGTTTTGGGAACAGATTTTCCATGTCGACAGAAATTAGTGCTGCTGGTCGTGAGGAGTCAGAGCAGGTTAGCATTTCACCTCGGTTCTGGCATTTCTGGATGTTTGACAAAAGCAGCAGCTGCTCTGGTTTTGTTGATTGCTTGCAGGAGTTGTGAAACTCATAATCACACACCTCCCCCAATTCAGCCCTCTTTGTTGTGCGTTCGAGCAATAGCTGTGACGGGCTTGGATTTTTGACGGGTTGAGGGAGTTTCTGAGGCTGAAGTTATGTTGGAAGCAATAGGGAAAGTAAAAAAAAATCAGGATCAAATATGGTACAAAGCTCCTTAAAAATATGAGAAAGAAGCATTCTAAGATAGTGAATATAGCCAGGAATCTGGACTCTTCTCCAACTTTGGCTCAGAGGGCAAAAAGACACACTGTGCAAGCAAAGTCAGCTACTGCTCGGGCGAACGGCAGTCTTTGATTTGAAAATGGAGTCGAAGATGCCAGCGAGTTCAGAGGAGAATCTATTTAGTACCCAGAAGGGAAGTGCGACACGGGCTGGAAAGATAACTTCAGAGCATGTTGCTGAATGCTCAATTCACTCTTCTATAAGGATCGAAGCCCGAGCTCAGAGTAATGATCACTATAGAGGCTGATTCGAATCAGGGAAAAACAAAAGAATATCCCTTGTTAGTAAAGGAGAAATCAGCTGCAATTATCTTCATGGCTTCATCTCATTTCACCGCTACAGGTGCTTCGCCAGTAGTACAGGCCCCTGCATCTACGACAAGCTCGGGCTCTTTTAAGTTTGAGCTTGTTGCTTCACATGTTTCACTACCCTCTAGTGCAGAACTTAACTGTGGTATACATGACCAGCCGCAGTCTGAGACAGTGGTGGCCCTCTGACCCCTGGAGGGGCAGGGTCAACAGCAGCAGGATCAGGAGCATAGGGGGAATGCAGATAGTGGCGGACACATTGTCAAAAGCATGCTAAACATTATTCTGGATGAGATACAGGAGTTCATGGTCTCACAGGCAATCGAAATAGCAGCCTTGCATAAGAGGCGGTCTAAAATCGAAGAAACTATGGTACAACTCCCAGAGAGACTGAAGAGGGCAGAGTTCAGAATTTCTGAACTGGAAGATCAGGTCACTGCAATGCAGGAAGAAGTCAGCTAGTTTTGAAAACAAATGTCCTTTTTGGAAACCAAGATTGAGGAGCTTGAAAACTACTCACAACGTACTAACTTGCACATAGTAGGGGTACTGGAGGGGTGTGAGGGTCAACAGGTACCCCAATGTGTGGATTAATTTATCAAGACTCATGTGCTGCCTGACCACTCAGGGGATCTAACCATAACAAGGGCTCCTCGTGTTCCGGCCCAACGTCTTCTCAGCTCAAAATTTATTTGCACTATCCTGGTCAATTTCTTGGATAACTGAGTAAAGGAATGTATCTTGGCTAAATCAATTGAGAAAAAACAGTTTTCAGCCCCGGAGATACCTCACTGTCATATTTTAGCAGATATGTCAGCGGCTCATCATCGTAAAGACTTTGTAAAAATGCTGGACTTGTTTAGGGCTCAGGGTGCCGATGCACCCATAGCACACCAGTCTAAATAGAAGGTGCTGGTAAAAAGGCAATTTCATCTGTTCATATGATTTTTTTTGTTTCCATGCAATGATGCTGATGGTCTATGGTTGGAGAGGCGGGTGTGACTGGAGGGTCACACGTGCATCAGGGTGCAACTCCAAGGCATAGCTTTTTCATATGAAAGAGAGAGCATGTTTGTATACATGAAAAATAAGAATAGAATCTCTAGTGCAAAATTCAACACAGCAAATAAGATGTTAGATATTTGCTGCAAAAAGAAATTAGAAGCAGTTTAATATGTTAGGTTTGTTTTCAAAAAGGCACAGTCGAAACGTGCAGAAAGATTCTAACATTTCTATAATTACCCAAGGAGTACAAAAAATAAACATGCTGTCATAAATATTGCCTTTCTTCTTTTCAACATAAGCTACAAAAACAGAGCAATGTTTCGTTTTTCGTTCTTTGAACAACTGCCTTAATTATGCTCTGGTATCTGACCTCACTTTTGCCTCGGTGGCAGGCATTGGGCTGTCAGAACTTAACTGTAATAAGTCATGTCACCAATTATGAAGAAATTAAAGATTGGTTTTTATACAGGTATTGCAGAATCCCATGTATATTTATATATGGGATACAGTACCCCACGCTTGTACATTATAAGGATGTTACAAGTCATCGAGGAGCTCTGTCAACAAATAGAGGAAGGAGGCCAAAGGCTAAGTTCCTACCCAAGGTGATGGAACTCCGAGGTGACTTGCAATATCCTTATAATGTATTGCGGGGTACTTTTTTCCTTATATTACATGGTCACATCATCACCAGTCCCACAAACTGCTTAAATCATTAGTGTCTTGCTCTTCCATGTTCATTGCAAACACAAAGAATGAAAGAAGAATCTGTATTGTG